>CM035838.1:134075169-134657669 GCA_020510985.1 Pholidichthys leucotaenia
GGACTTTGGCAGGTACTCAAGAAATATGGCTGTACAGAGAAGTTTGTCAGCCTGATTGAGGCATTCCATACAGGTATGCAAGAAAACGTGGCAATGAGTGGTTCAGTATCTAAAGACTTTTCAGTAAGCAACGGGGTGAAACAAGGGTGTGTGCTGCTGCCTACACTCTTCTCACTATATCTGGCAGCCATGCTTGAGGTGGCCTTCAAAGACACTTCAGAAGGAGTATACATTCAAACAAGGAAAGAAACAGACTTGTTCAATGTGGCACAGTTTAAAGCCAAGAGTAAGACATCGATAAAGGTAGTAAGAGAAATGCTCTTTGCCGACGACAGTGCTCTAGTTGCACACAGTACGGAAGATATGCAATCTTTAGTGGAAAAATTTGCAAGAGCAGCTAGCCAATTCAGCCTCAAAATCAACATCAAGAAGACAGAGTGCCTTTATCAACCAACAAAGTTCCAGTTATCAACATCACTACCAGAAGAGATCAGCACTGGCACAGAGCCACTAGTCAAGTGCAAGACGTTCAAGTATCTAGGGAGCACTGTCTCAGAGAATGCTAGGCTGGAGGATGAACTATCTCTCAGAATGGGAAGAGCGAGCGCTGTGTTTGGAAAGTTGAGGGAGAGACTGTGGAACAATCGACATGTGTCTATCCGTGTGAAATGCAAAGTGTACAGAGCGACAGTACTGGCTACTCTATTGTACAGTGCTGAAACTTGGACTGTCTACTAAGTGCAGGTAAAGAAACTCCACACGTACATCATGAGACACCTTTGAGCCATAATGAACATCTCATGGAAAGACAAGATAACCAACACAGAAGTGTTGAAACGAGCTGGTCTACCATCAATGGAGGACATGCTAATACTGATGAACCTGAGATGGCTCGGACATGTTGAGAGGATCGACCACCAGCGTCTCCCTTGGCAGTTACTCTACTCACAGTTATGTGAGGGCAAACGCAATCAGGGTAGACCAAGGCTCAGATTTAAAGACGCTGAAAAAGAAACTTGAAGAAGTTGGATATAGACAGGAGTTCCTGGCAGCGGAAGGCTAAGGACAGAGCTGTATGGAGGAATCTGATCAGACCTAAATGAAACAGTCATTGTCGCCCACGACAGACTGCTATGATGATGATGATGTGCTGGATTTAAAAAAAAACCTGCTCACGAATGTAATTTCATTGACGTTTGGACTAATTTCTCTGATTTTTCAAAACGTCTGTACAAATGCTATAATGTGAACCAAGCTTAAAGGTGTAGATATAAGCCATCATTTCTGTTGGTACAAATGTTCTACATGGTCATTTTCTCTTGGAGGACAGGCTACAACTTTAGTATAAATTTCAAATTTATGAGGCAGTGGTGGCCTAATGGTTAGGAATGTTGACTGGTGACTGGAGGGTTGCTGGATCAATACCTGCACCAGCAAGATCAGATCTGGGTGGGACAGATGACACAGCAGTGTCTGCCTCACTCTCATTAACCCCACTGTGGTGCCCTTGAGCACGGCCCTAAAGCCTTATTCATGCCGCATTTCCCCTCTAGCCCGCTTTGGTCCGCGTGCACTTTGGATGAGCCTGGCACGCACGCGGCGCTGTTCATGCTCACTTTTTTCATCTACCCAGGCCAAGCGGTTGACACATGCGCACAACCATCATTTGTAGTTTCACTCCCACCCAATAGGTGGCGCCAATGCACTGATGTGCCAGGATTTTCACCAACAAAGAAATACTGCTTGCTTTCTGCTGCTTGACTTCCCAGTTTTCACTCCTTTTCCACGAAGATGCTGCTGCTGCTGAAGTATGTATGTATGATTCATGTATGTTTATTCTCGTCTTCCCCTTCCTCGTTGTCTTCTTCATCTGCTTTGTCATGGTATGCTGTACCGATATCGCCACCTCATGAATGAGATGTTCAGTCTTGCGCATGCGCTTTTCAATGCGTTCAGGTTGTGGGCAGGCGGCACGGTCACAAAATTTGGGCTGCACATGGTCATCCGCAGTCAAGCACTGCGGACACAAGGTCTGCCACAGGTCAGTCTGTGGCTTTACTGAGCAGCTTCCAGGTGTGAAAGTGTAGCTGCATGAATGTGACCTTGAAAAAGAGAGGTTGCCTCTCAATGGACTGTCCCTGTATAAATAAAGGTTAAATTAAAAAAAAAAAAACTAATTTATACATTGAAATGTTTGAGCTATTAGATTTAGGTATCTAAGTAATTAATTTGTTCCATTTTTGGCACTTCTAGCCTGGATTCATTTATTTGTAGTCCTATCAGCATCCCTCCAGATGATTTAATCAGTTGCTTACTATTCAGCTTTTGCAGAACTTTATAGGGTAAAAACTCTGATTTTAGGCTCACAAAGACAAATCTAATTTTAATCCATATCATCTGAATGAGAATTCTAATTGGTTATCATAGATATTGGTCAAACAGGGCCTTCTTGCAGTGTTACACACACACACACACACACACACACACACACACACACACACACACACACACACAAACTATGTGAAATACCTCCACATATGTAACTCTACTATGGTCCATGTTCACCACATTGAACATGGACCAGAGAAAGTAAAGGAGAAAGTTGTCTTAGGAGCTTAGAAAGAAGATTATAGATAACCATGTTAAAGGTAAAGGCTACAAGACCATCTCCAAGCAGCTTCATGTTCCTGTGACCACAGTTGCCAATATTATTAAAAAGTATAAGGTTCATGGGACTGTAGCCAACCTCCTTGGGCAGTTGTTTCACTCCAGAACGTCTGGGTAGTCTTGAAACTTAATTGTACCCTGTACAGATTTAGTTCCAGTGCCAGACGCAGCAAAGCAGCCCCAAAATAAAACTGAGCCCCCTCCCTGTTTCACAGTTGTATGGTGTTATTTTATTTTGAAGCTTCATTTTTCCCTCTGTATTCATACATAGAGCCAATATGACTGGCAATAAAGCTCCAGTCTTGTCTTGTCAGTCCAAAGGACATCCTCCCAGAAACTTTAGGGTTTGTCAGCATGCATTTAGGCAAATTCCAGCGTGGTTTTCTCTGTTTTTCTGTCAGTAGTGGAGTCCTCCTGACCTTCTTTCATGGAGCCCATTATTGTTCAAAATGCGACCAATGGTGCAGTCAGAAAGTGATGTACCTTGATCTTGGAGTTCAGCCTGAATGATTTTGGATAGTTTCCTACAATACGCGCTATCTGTCTGATCAACCTGGGGGTTGCATTTTTACCTCCGCCAAGGAGGTAATGCAACCGCGGTGGTTTGTCGGGCTGTCTCGTTAGCAGGATTACACAAAAATTACTGGAAGGATTTTGGTGAAAATTTCACCAGCGGTAGCCATTGGGCCAAGGATGAACCCATTAAATTTTGGTGATGATCTGAGAGTGCATACCTCCACCAAGGACCTTGTTTTTATTTGTGCAGCAGGATTACACAAAAACTACAGGATGTATTTGGATGAAATTTTTACCAGAGGTGGTCCTTGGGTGAGAGAGGAACCTATTACATTTTGGTGATGATCTGAGAATGCATACCTCCGCTAAGGTGCTTATCTTCTCACAGTGTGTCAGCAAGAATACTCCAAAACTACTGGATGGGTTTGGATGAAATTTTTACCAGAGGTGGTCCTTGGGCTAGAGAGGATCCCATAACATTTTGGTAATGATCCAAGAATGCATACCTCCCCCAAGGCTCTTATCTTCTCACAGCATGTTAGCAAGAATCCTCCAAAACTACTGGACAGAATTTTATGCAACTTCCACCAGAACTGGCTCGTGGCCTACACATGAACACATTACATCTTGGAAGTGATCCATGAGAAACGGAAGGAGCCTTGGCGGGGGTCTGTGCTCTCTGAGTGCTTTTCTAGTTCTTCTTGCGTCCACGCCCAGGGAGGTTGGCTATAGTCCCATGAACCTTATAATTTCTAATAATGCTGGCAACTGTGGTCACAGGAACATGAAGCTACTTGGAGATGGTCTTGTAACCTTTAAGCCCGTATCTCACGGAGCAGTGAATGCTGAGGCATATTCACAAATGTTGAGATTGCTGAGGTTCTGTCAGGGTTTGTAAAAGGTTGTACAACAGTTCTCCAACAGTTTTTACATTAGCAAACAGTTTTTCCTGTCACAGAAAAATTTTGAACATGTTTAAAATTTTTCTGTGACAAGAAAAACTGCCACCATAAAAACTGGTGCACCAAGACTGCAGAATTGACTTCCACCTTCTCTACGTTGTTTAAATTTTCCTTTAAAAAACAGCTGAAGACTCTGCTTTTTAAGCAAGCCTTTAGGTAGACACAGGTTGTACAGTGGTGTGAAAAAGTGTTTGCCCACTTTTCTCATTTTTTTGTATGTTTGTCACACTTAAATGTTTTAGATCATCAAACAAATTTAAATATTAGCCAAAGATAACACAAGTAAACACAAAATGCAGTTTTTAAATGAAGGTGTTTATTAATAAGGGTAAAAAAATCCAATCCTACATGGCTCTGTGTGATAAAATGATTGCCCCCCCCCCGTTAAAACATAAATTAACTGTGGTTTATCACATCTTTGGAAAGCCGAGTCCAATTTCTCTAGCCACATCCAGGCCTGATTACTGCCACACCTGTTCTCAATCAAGAAATCACTTAAATAGGACCTGCCTGAAAAAGGGAAGTAGACCAAAAGATCCTCAAGAGCTAGATATCATGCTGCGATCCAAAGAAATCAGGAACAAATGAGAAACAAAGTAATTGAGATCTATCAGTCTGGAAAAGGTTATAAAGCCATTTCTAAAGCTTTGGGACTCCAGTGAACCACAGTGAGAGACATTATCCACAAGTGGCGAAAACATGGAACAGTGGTAAACCTTCCCAGGAGTAGCCGGCTGACCAAAATTACCCCAAGAGCGCAGCGACGGCTCATCCAAGAGGTCACAAAAGACCCCACAACAACATCCAAAGAACTGCAGGCCTCACTTGCTCAGTTAAGGTCAATGTTTATGACTCCACCATAAGAAAGAGACTGAGCAAAAATGGCCTGCATGGCAGAGTTCCAAGACGAAAACCACTACTGAGCAAAAAGAACATAAAGGTTCGTCTCAGTTTTTCCAGAAAACATCTTGATGATCCCCAAGACTTTTGAGAAAATACTCTGTGGACTGACGAGACAAATGTTGAATTTTTTGGAAGATGTGTGCCCCCATTACATCTGGTGTAAAAGTAACACAGAATTTCAGAAAAGGAACATCATACCAACAGTAAAATATGGTGGTGGTAGTGTGATGGTCTGGGGGTATTTTGCTGCTTCAGGACGTGGAAGACTGTGGTAAATGGAACCATGAATTCTGCTGTCTACCAAAAAATCCTGAAGGAGAATGTCCGGCCATCTGTTTGTGACCTCAAGCTGAAGCCCACTTGGGTTCTGCAGCAGGACGATGATCCAGAACACACCAGCAAGTCCACCTCTGAATGGGTTAAGAAAAGCAAAATGAAGACTTTGGAGTGGCCTAGTCAAAGTCCTGACCTGAAGCCGATTGAGATGCTGTCGCATGACCTTAAAAAGGCAGTTCATGCTCGAAAACCCTCCAATGTGGCTGAATTACAACAATTCTGCAAAGATGAGTGGGCCAAAATTCCTCCACAGCGCTGTAAAAGACTCACTGCCAGTTACTGCAAACACTTGTTTGCAGTTGTTGCTGCTAAGGGTGGCCCAACCAGTTATTAGGTTTAGGGGGCAATCACTTTTTCACACAGGGCCATGTAGGTTTGGATTTTTTTCCCTTAATAATAAACACCTTCATTTAAAAACTGCATTTTGTGTTTACTTGTGTTATCTTTGTCTAATATTTAAATTTGTTTGATGATCTGAAACATTTAAGTGTGACAAACATACCAAAAAACGAGAAATTGGGGAAGGGGGCAAACACTTTTTCACACCACTGTATATCTGTTTTAGTTGCTTTATGTTATCTGTTTTAATATGCTTGTTATGTTTCTCACTTTGGTTTTTATATTTATCTATTTTTGTGAAGCATGTGATTTTTGTCTGTGAAAGGTGCTATATAAATAAACGCTGCTTGCTTGAATCAGTAATCCAAATAAGCCTGATTTGTGTTAAATATCATATAAACAATAAGAAATGCCCTTAAACTTTCAAGTTTCAGAAGACAGTTGTGATTTTTTTTTTTTTGTGGAATGGTACCAACAAATGTGTCCATATCTGTATTTAATCATATGACTGATATATTTATCTCTTCTGTTCCTAAATGCTCAATAATGACCACTAGCAATTTGCTAGCCATGTCTGCCATTTGCTTCTTGGCAAGTAGTGCCCAGACGGTTTCACTAGCCTTTCAGCCAGAGATAGCTACCTGCTGTGGTTGTAAACAGCATCATTAAAGTGCTGCGCTCAAACCAGGACTGTTTAATCTTGGGCCAAAAACCACAACAGCTTGCTTAACATTCACAGCTAAAATTCTGTGTGTCGATAAATAGAGGTGCTGTTTAGAATAGCAGTCACTTATGAAATAAAAGAATTTTACTTATATATTTATTATACAAATTTTTGTGATTATGTCTTTACCTCTAGTTTCAATTTTGAAATCGGTAGACCGACTATTTTCTGAGCTAGATCTTTTTTTGTCTTTGTCTCCTTTAAAAAAAATCAAATCACAAAACATCCTCCTCAGATGCCACCGGTCTGCTCAAACATTTAGTGCCTTAAAAAAACTCGATGCACATCCTGGTTTGAAATGTCTGCCCCAAATTGTGCAGTGGATCAAAATTGGGGTAAAACATTTGAATTACAGAGCACAACTGTGATGTTTTCCCTCCCAGACTGCCAGATCATGAATATATATTGCATTATGAGGATGTGATGACATTTAGAGCAATCACATTTAACCCTCTCCTCTTGTGCCTCTGTTTCTCCTCTCTCCACTAATGCATTTTGCAGCAAGGAATGCATCTTAAAAGATTCAGGGAGAAATGTCAACCAAAGCAGACGCTGCTTGAGTGGTGGGGTCATTGCAGACCGGTTTCAGAATTCTAGAGAGCACACACATACACACAAGGATGCTCTATCCTTCACTACCCCCCACCACTTTTTTTTTTCCCCTCTATTCCACTCTGTCTCAGCCCCCTTCCCCTCTAAATATTTCTGTTGGTTTACCCTTGTCCATGTGACTGTGTTGGAGGTAGCACAGACGCACTACTATGAGAGAGAGGCTTGACCAGTTGGGCGCTGTCTTCCACCTCATTACCAGATGCAAATGAAACGGGTACACATGTTTAATATTTAGTGGCAGCAGAAATGTCAGGCTGGCACAAGATGGAATTAAACAGCACTGTCAGCGCAAGTGAACTCAAGGCTTTCTCAGCTATTTCACTTCATATTGAGTTACTGTCACAATTTATTTCACAGCGGTGGGACGACTAGTGTGAAAATGTTCTGTGATGCCTTTAAGGATGGAAGGGGAATCAAGGAAGAAGTGTGAAGGGTATTGTTCTGATGAAACTTTGTATTTATTTCCAAGCTTGCAACAAAGCTTTATTGTCTTAACAAAGCTCTACTATTTATTCCCCCCCCCCCGCCCTTTCTTGTAAATTATTGTGACAGCATTTTTGTTTTGCTGGACGGTAACAGATTAGACACAAAAGTAAAAGCTGGCAAACATGGCACTGTTAAGTAAAGTAACAGTATGCACGTTGGACTGCTGAGCTGCAGACCTCCCAAGAGAAGCCTTTGGTTTAACGAATCCTGATGATCCATACTCGTATCAAATGTGTCATCCAGCAGGCTTCGCCAATAAGGCGTGAAGGATTTAAAGCAACGTGGCTTTACCTTATAGCACAAAAGTAATATAGAGTAATAGCTGGGGGGAAAAATGTGCTCAAGAACAGTGGGATACGTTGTGTGCAAAAATCATCTGTCTGGATTTTGCACTCCTTTTACTGAGCAGAGATGCATATTATCAGACTGAGGGCTAAAGCAAGTTAATGTTCATTCTAATCAGCGTAGCAGATAACACGGGGACCCACAGGGACCTAATTAAAGATACTGTACATGAGACGTTTATCTTTGCAGCACTGGCAAAAGCCACCACATCAATTCATTCTCAAAAAAAGGAGAAACAAAGCAGATATTCTGGTTTAGATGTTATGTTAGGGACATTTTGAATCAAATATCTGTATTTTCATTACATTTTAAGAACAATTTTTCTTTCAGCATATCTGTGTGGCTTGGTGAGAGGTGAGGCTGGATACTGGTAATGAGGCATGGCAGATTAAAGAAAAAAAGAGGCACCTTGGAAAGAGTTTTTAATTAATTTAAAGCATTATCAAGGTATATTGTATGAGTGAATGGAAAATGAGAAAGTTTTGCCGTGGACAGGCAGTCAATGAACTCCCACTGCCTTCTAAAAAAAAAGTGTTTCATTATTCCAAGGTGAAGGCTTTAAAACAGCATTTTAAATGTTACCCCGCTGTTCAAGATCATGAAAACCTTTAATTTCATGCAAATGAACAGCGAGGAGCATGGAGCTTAATGTAAACGAATGCTTCTTTTGTACCGTTGCAGGAGTGAGCTGGAGAGGGAGGCCAGGAAGAAAATTCCCAAGGATTCTTTAATTGCTATCTGAAATTATGTAAATCCCTCTGCTAGGCTGAGTGCAATTATCCAGCGCCTCTCGCTGCCAGCTTTACTAATGTCTAACAAAATATCGGTGGCTGACATTTAGACGTGGTAATGCAAATGAGATTTAATTTTTCTTCCAAGACAAAGGGCAGTGGAAAGATCACACCATTTTATACAATAAAGGCTGAAAAAAGTAGAGTTTGCAAGATGACAAAAAGTGTTGATCAAGAAATGAGCCAAGCACTGAAGCCCATTTTATAACAGCACAGTATAACAAATACGATTATTCTTTATATCCCAGACTATTATTAATCTATTTCTGTTACTACAGTGAGGTATGCTGCAAGCAGAGCACATTCATTCAAGCCTGGAATTAATTGCCTTGTGTGCCTCATTTTTAGTAATGATATGGGAAACCCTCCCAACTCCCAGTGGTTTGAACACGTTCATGCCATGGCTGTGATGTTGGACTGTTTGGGTCACCTTTTTCCATTTATCTCCCCAGGTACAGAGATGGATGTAGGCCAGGCACTGCAGCCTGGTGAGACTCCCCTGTGTGCAGCTCAGAACACCTGTCCCGCTGTGTGTTGGCACCCCCCAATCTTTACCAGGCCAAGGAGAAGCGCCATCTCTCTATAACACTTTTTTCCCAAAGCCACTGTCTCCTGGGAGCCAAAAAAGGTGGTGATACTAAGGGGCCGGTGTTTACACAGAGATGTGCCACCCAAAACTGCTTTTCTTAACCAGAACTTAAAATTACAAGCTGCTGACATGGAGGAAAACAGTCTATTAATATTTTAGTATGGATGCTGTGTGCAGGATACCCCCAGCTGTGAGTGTTCTCGGATGAAGGTAAAACAAACAGTGGTACACCAACAAGTGCCAGTCTACCACACCGGCATATTCTAACAAGGCTACTACCAAACACTGGGCAAACAATAAGCCTGATTAATGATGCATACTTGGAGCTGCTGCCAAGGGAAGAAAGGCCACAGGTAGTGGAATGTAAAAAAGGAAATAAAGAAAAAAATAGAGATTGTTCCTTTACTGTTGAAGAATATTTGTATAAGAGAGATAAACATATGTTAGTACATTGATTTTTTGATCAATGTAGTCCACTTAACGCATTGAAAAATGATCACCCTCACATCACTTCCTGTTATTTTCCTGCTTTATCTCCTGTTCATACTCCAGCCCAGTTGGTAGCGCTAATGCACCTCAAAGCTGTTACAGGTACTGCTTCCTGTCACAAGTACTGCTTCCTATCACAAGTACTGTGGTCACAAGTACTGCTTCCAGTGTCTATGTTAAGATAAGATAAGATAAGATAAGATAAGATAAACCTTTATTAGTCCCACAGTGGGGCAATTAAATTCTAATGATGGAGAGGGAAAAATAAACATTTTCAGATTGAAAGTTCCATTTCAAAAGGTTATCAAATGGCTCTTGACAAAAAAAAGCTAGCTGAATTTTATTATCATAGAAGCAACTCATCTCTACTGTATCACCTAAGAGCAAAACACGGATTTATTTCAGCGTAGTCCTCAAGGTGGGTCATTAAGCAAACAAATTTAGATAGTGACACTTTATTTCACCCTTTGTTTATCTCAAATTCAGACACTCCAGTAGAACTTTCGTTGAATATGATGGTCACTGGTTTATCTTATGGAAAAAATGCAATTAAAAGTTGTTTAAAAAAATACTTCTTTTTCATTGTTTCTTGGTGATAATTTTATCAATTAACTGCAATTAGTTATAGAAGAATGTGCAATTAATTAGTTAATTTTTTAACTGATGCACAGTCCTAGTTAAAAATAATTGGGTAAATCAAGCTTTTTTTTTAAATAGCTAGTAGAATGTCAGTGTATATACTGTATGTGATCAGCCTTTTCTGGTGTTGAATTTAACACTCTCAGAGTTAATGCCAGTGTTAATGTAACACTAGGAAAAAAGCAAACATCTTCAGTGTTAATGTGCTACTGGCAATGATGCTGTGTAGATTTAACCTCAGAAAGGAAATGTGACTACTTGCCTTTAACAGAGGAAAAAATATTTTTCCATCTGGTTCATGTGGGGTTTTTTTTCCAATCCTAAAATGCACAAATATATATTATCAAACGATGCATCAAATCTGCCTTTTCAAATTAGTGTTAAATGGTCTGTTGCCATCAGTCTGCTACATAAAGGTTATAAGAAACAGGGTTTTGAAAATTCACCACACAGGACCCTCATTTTGTTTTGAAGATGGCCTGCCCAAGAGAAAGCCTAGCGCATGCTAATGTTATCTCAGGATCTGCACCTACTGCTAATGTGCTGTATTTGCAGGTTTTCTACTATTGTATATAACCCCGGTGCACCTCCTTCCTCTCCTCCTCTCTAGCTTTCTAACCTCCATCTTCCCTGCCCCTCCACCACCCATACATCCATCAGAGCGCTGTCATGGTAGAGGGGCTTCGATGCTCCTTCCTGATGCGGCCATCAAGGCCCTCCATCTAACACGATCCGACACATCATAATAACAGTAAGAGGCCTTTCCTGTCCGGTGTCATGCTAGGAGAGATTAGTTCCCCTCCACAAAACCCAGGTAATTTGCTTTTGCTGAAACACATTTGTAGATCGTATTCTTTCAGGTTAACTAGTTCATGAGAAGAGATGAGACACTTGCTGCACAGTGTTTGCTCCTTTATGCCATTATTCCTCCCAGTTGCTATGAGCACAAACCAAACAGCTTTTTTATGTAGTATGAAATGTCGAATAGATATATGATGATCTTAGAGAATAATGCGTAAACACTATATGCTATTTCACATAAACAGACATATTTTCTGTATGTGCTGTCATTTATAGTCAACACAAAGATGCACTAATAAATGCCCACACCAAAATACAAAACAAAACATACGGACTTCGGCTTTAGAGAGACATTAACAATATCTGCTTTTCCTACACTCGTCTTTATGTTAAATCACGCTCAGCTGAAGGTGGCCACAAACCGGTAAAGCATACTTGTTTTATCGGTGTCATTATTTTCTGCAGTGAATTACACATAGATGTGGGTTCGAACATGTCAGCGGCTTCATAAAACATAATCCATCTGTTACCCTGATGAAAGGACTGTCAAATAACAATTTTAGACAAGACTTAACATATTTTATCAAGAAACTTGGGCTGAGTGCTGATTTTGTGAATACGTCTCTGAGCAAGAGTTAATTTCAGCGGGCCTGATGTCTATTTCATTCTTTATTATTAATCACTTGCACTAAATCCTCTCTGTGTATGAATGGGCTGTGCTCCGTGTCTTCTCACATTTGCTGCCTGATCATATTTCATAAACACTGCATTTGAATTTTTATGTACAGAGTATGCAATATCCATGATAAACTGAATATGCAAATGGGTAACCTTTATTTATGAGTGCCTGCCAGAGTTGTACTCTTAAGTATTACTTTGGATGATAAGATGGATGGACGGGAAATATTAGTTAGAAGAACACTAGTGTGTCCATGCGATGATTGATAATTAACAGGTTAGGGCTAGCGTTATAATTCACCTGCTTTCATACATGTTTTAAGGAGATGAGGAGAAAAAAAAATCACGTTTGTAATTTCAAACAAGCAAAACAAAAGTATGTGCTTTCTAACTTGTGCTTTTCTCCTGCTTGCTTATTAGGATGCATATAGCACTGCTGTAGAGAGCTGAGAACATCATACAAATGTTAGCTGAATGAATCACTCAGAAAAAGTACGTAAAACGAGTCAGCCCTGTGTCTTTTAGCCACACATTTAATCCTAGTGCTGCATTCCATTGCATCTCTTGGCTCTAAGTGTCTCGGAATTACCCAGCCCATCCTGAAGGATCCCTTCTTCTCCCCCCCCCCCCCCCCTATTGTTTAGAGAGCGGTTAGCATGCCGAGGATACTCCAAATACGATTTTACATCCACTTATGGAAATCCATTGTTCCTTGAACATTTCCACATACAAACCAATATATGCTTTTCTAAGGGGTCTAAGACCTCAATTACATCAAAGGCAGTTTGTCCTGCTGCTGGGCTGCCTGTTACGGGGGCTGAAACAACTGTGTCAATGCTACCCCCTTGTGACCGCACTGCAGCAGAAGAATTCTTTTGCAGTTGTCTTTCAGCACAGGATGAATGAATGAATGAATGAATTTATTTCGGATAGTACATTACAGGTACATTACAGGTACAGGACATGAAAATGTCCACTTCAGTAGAAAAAAAAAAAAAAAAAGCAATTATGAAACTGGAATGCAATGTCTTGCAGGAATTTGCATTAAAAAAAAAATCATATTCAACATTTGGAGCCATACATTGCAGGCCATAATTCTGCACAAGTTTCCCATCTCAAACCTCAAATCTTCATCACAATAGATTCCGTGAATATGCCTTGTTTTGAAGGGCAATTGTCTGACATCTTCATCGCTATTTGAACTATGAAGCACTGAATAATAAAGATTAAAAGAAAGTCTGAGATATTCTATTTGCACAGTGGGAATTGAAATATGTCATCACGGCGCCCATCGCATTTGTAGCACCCAGATCTCTTTCATTACAGCTGGAGACGTCTAGAAAGTTGCTATGCTGACGTGCAGACAGATGTGCATGTCAGAGGCATGAGAGGGAATATTTTGGAGGGCACTCCTTCTTTTGCTGTCCTAGCCCCCGAGAAAAGAAAAGCATGCAGCCTTTCATTGTATGGACTTGAAAAGAAATAATTAGACACACAGATATATAATTCTCCAAAAGCTGCATGGCTCACTTGTCACATGTGGCAGAAAGAAAAAGGGGGCTGAATTCTCTGAAGTGCAGTTTGCGATAGGCCGCCACTTTTATTTCCCAAGTTTGCTCTACCTTCAAAGACACTGCGTGGGATTGGGAAGTTTGAGCTCCTGGGTTTTCTTCTACTTTGCTATGGTAGTAGAGACCTGGCAAAAAGAAATATTAGTATTGTAGACTCAAGCACGTTAAAGACTAAATTAACAAATATTGTTTTAGCAAATACCCATATAGGTACGATAACTGTATATGAATTATAAAATCTTTGGAACGATGTAAAATGGTGCAACATTATCAGATCATGCTTATATTTATGGGAATCTGACATCCCAAATTACAACATATAGATTTATGCGCTGTATAATGGTAACCAAGATTACATTTTTCCTGAACTCCACACAAAAAAATGTAAAAGGAAGTAGATCATCAGTCAGAATGGATATGCCAATACTAATAAGCCCAGCCTGCTGAGAGATTAGTGAACTAGAAGTAGGCCAGGAAAACAGGCTTAAAATATTCTTGCATTGAGAGTCCCCACATAAACGTACTTTTTGCCATACATTTGATCCATTTACAACCACAGAATGTCTGGAAAAAAAACAGACCTACACAATTTAAATAAAAGCCCATGATTGCCCTGTAAAGCTACATAGTAAAGGAGAGATACTTCACCATAATTCACTGTGAAGCATTGTCGGCTGAGGCCATATTAAGGGGCTGCACTCCGATGACCCCCCCATCCCTCCCCGAGGTTAGGTCGTGTCAATCACAGGACATGTGATTGCAGGAGTCCCTGCCTGCCCTCTCTCATTGACACCTCCCATTGACTTTCCCTTCATGCAGATCAGTGAGCCTAAACCATTTCATCCAGGGTGACCCACTGTACCCCGCCCCCCCCTCCTTCCCCATCAATGCTGGACGGGTTGATTTGTGCTTTGCTGGCAGGCTTCAACAGAGCTATGACTTTTATCCACTTAAGTATGTACATTCTACCTGACTGTACGGGTCCATCTCTCATTAATAGTCCGCGCACACTGAAAGGCATGGCTCCCAGCACCATGTAGAGAATGTATGCTACCAAACAATGCTCACTTCCAAAGAAGAGAAATAGTGTTTGAATTATTCTCCTTCCTGACCTTAGGTCCGTGCATGTAAACATGTGACCTAATATCAGACTACGGTGCGGTTATTTATGTCATATAATCATTTCAACTCCCTCAGGATGCAGTCGACACACAAACATGACCAAAATACATATTTAGATTTATTTGTCTGCAACTGTCCAATAAAACATATCCTTTGCATTTCCATCTCTGGGCTTAAGTCCCAGTGGGAGTTGCTGGCTGAGAAATGTTGTGCTTTCAAGCTTCAGGGAACAGCAATGTGAGCAATGTTCAGGGTGGGGGGAGAAAGGGAAAAAAAAAGTGGTACGCTGCCTAAGTGTTGTACTATAAAGAGAGAAGAAGTAGGTTTTCACATTCCAAAAGCCTCCAAGGGTTTTAGCTCTGCAGTGGAATGTGGGTGCAATCTTCGTACTCATCTCAGGAGAGACTATAGTGGGCTCTCAACCGCTTGCTCACTCTCTTTGTCTCATTTTACTTTTATTTCTGTCTGTGGCATCAGTTTCTGGCTTCCCTTTTAGTTTGTCCATCTCATAATGCTCACTAAAATGAGCCATCTGAAAGGCATGTTTTCTGTCAACGAGAAGCATTTTGAAAATCCCCAAATGAGCCCCGGATATATGTCGTTTCTATTCATGGAAATAAAGCGTACAACTTTGTAATGAAAGGAGTCGATTTAAAAAAATGGGGGGGGGGGGGAAACACTTTATGATGTGCTTATGAAGAAAAGAAAGGACGTCTCGATGAAAGCTGTGCCCCTCGGTACGCCACGGATTTCATCCTCACACATGTTTTAGGGTGTTTGTGGGAGGACAGGCATCCCCGCTGTGACCACAGTCATAAATGGATTACTATAAAAAGGGTTACTCAAGGGCTAGATGGCTTTTACATAATTGTGCTGTGGTGAAATGGGGTAAGGGTCTTTCCATAAAATTTCAATAAATAGTACATTTTCTCAATGGCTTGTTGCCCCCATGAGCAGTAAGAACACTTGAAAGGAGTGCTGTGCAATTGCTGGAACAGGCAAAGCTGCAGGGAAGCTGTATCAAAAAAGGACACTGTTTTTAGTATTTACATACAGTATAAGCTTATTTAATGCCATCAGAGTCCATCTACATATGCAACACTGATGTAAAAAAAATGACTGCTAAGTGCACCTCATATTCACAGAACATTATGGGGCTAAATCAAATTCATGGCCAGATTGCCATTCTCCCTGGAGTAAATCAAAATCCCTTCTTATTGGATACGCCTTCAACTATAATACCAAGTTAACTATATTGCAATATAAAACATTTGTACTTTAATTTTTCTCATTTACTATAATCTACCGGATCGTTGCCAACACCAATGAGCTCCACAACCATATGGAAAATTGGTTCCATAAATGCAATATAAAAAGAACTTTTAAAATAAATTATCAAAAGTTGAAAATGTCTGTTTTTTTAGCATGACAATGTGGGCTGATCAGACTTAGTGGCTCAAGGTAGATTAGACTAAAAATTGACAAGTTGACTGGAAAAAGCTGAAATCACAAACAGTTTTACTGTAATTTGTAAAATACTCACATCATTAATTTATACAAGTTCACGAGTAGAAAGTTTCCAGTTGCAACACTCATTTTTTTTAACTAACCCTGAGCATTCCAGCCAATTTCCCTAAATTTAGCATCCGCAAACAAAATCAAATTCTTTCTTCACTGAGTGGCAATAGAAAATTTCAAACGTCCCACTAGCAGAACACTAGAATTTTAAGAAGTTAAATCTACAACTTTTTTCCTCAATTTGCAATTTTCTCCTTGTAAATTTGCATCTTCTTTTAAAAAAGACAAGTTTTTCTCAAAAAGTTGCAACTTTTTTCTTGCAAATTTGCAACTTTTTTTTTTTCCTGTAACTACGGAACTTTTTTTTTTTTTTTGCAGATTTGTAACTTTTTCTTGCAACCTTTTTCCTGTAAATTTGCAACTTTTTTCTTTTAAATTTGCAACTTTTTTCTTGTACATTTCAAACTTTTCTTTCAACCCCTTAGCATATGAGTCAATTTCCTTAAATTTAGCATATGCAAAGAAAATCAAATTCTTTCTTCACTAAGTGGAAGTAGAAAATTTAAACAATTATCATTATCATATCGTTTAAACAATTTTATTTAAGCTGTATTTTTATTGAAACTGTCAGTAACTGCCCTATATGATCATTTTTACCAGCAATTACACTCACCGCCCACTTTAATAGGTATACCTGTTCAGCTGTGTTAATGCAAATATTTAATCAGTCAGTCACATGGCTGCAATTCAGTGCATTTCTGCATGCAGACATGGTCAAGACAAGCTGTAGAAGTTCAAACCAAGCATCAGAATGGTGAAGAAAGGTGACTTAAGCAACTCTGAACGTTGCATGGTCATTGATGCCAGACGGTCTGGTCTGACTATTTCAGAAACTGCTGATCTACTGGGATTGTCATATACAACCATCTCTATGGTTTACAGATAATGGTCTGAAAAAGAGAATATATCCAGTGAACAGCATTTCTCTGGTCCCAAATGCCTTGTTGATGTCAGTGGTCAGAGGAGAATGGCTCGACTGGCTTGAACTGACAGTAGGGCTGCAGCTATCGATTATTTTAATAATGGAGTGATCGGATACTTTTTTTTTTGTATTGAAGAAACTTTCATTGACCAACATGTGTGGAACTTTCTTTCCTAAAGAGCAGCAGTAATTGTACCAAACACTCAATATCACAGGTACACATTTATTGCAATGTTTATTGCATATAACCCCATTTGCAGTTGCTGCATTATATTTTGCCTTTAAATTGTGACAACAAAATAGTTGACATATTAGATGCCTAATGTTAATGTAGTATTACCAGATAAAATAAAACCAACTTGTAAAGTTTTGACAAAAAATTTAGAATTGCTTAACCTCTTGCGCTCCGTTGTACCGCGGGCGGGCAAGTTTCTGCGTCCCAGGGCGCACGAGGGCGCACTCGTGCGTCCTCGTGCGCTCTCGGATGCATGGTCCTGATGGTGGTGATGTAGGTGATGTTGGCGTCCAAGCGCCACTGAAAAAAAAAGCTGCAGACACAGCCGCGAACAGATTAGTTCATCTGATTGACCTCTCATTCAACTAATAAGAGCCTTGAATTGGGTTTCTGAAACCTTGAAGAACCAATGAATGAAAACCTAGGAAGGAGGACCCGCCTACTGTGAATGCAGGAGCCAACTGAAGCACAGAAGTTCGGGCTGGGTGAAGAGAGATTTACTGTTGCAGCAGATGAAAAAAAGGACTCTGGAAGAACCTGCTACAGACCCAGCAGCATGGAGAACACCCACAAGTGGGGCCTGCACTCATTTCAGCAGAATAGACGTTTAGGATTCTCTTCCGTCATCATAGACCGACGGAGGCCGACGACAAAGGTCGTAAATCATTCGCCACAACGCAATAATGGAATTATGTTTTGACTGGGATCCACGAGCGGACCAGCGTCGCGTTCGTCTGACAATGGGGAAGAGAAGTTCGCCAGGACTCTGCTGCTGTGAAGAGGTAAGGTGTTATAAGCTAAGTTATTATTTATCCCTGAAAATTGTAATCAAAAAATGACTTTTGACCGATCGGTAAATTACAACTGTACGGCGCATGAAGTACGAAGTGTGTGCGCCGCGATAAATGGTTCATTTGCCGTGTTCGGACCGTGAACGCCCCCCCCCCCCCCCCCCGCTGCAGAAGAGGAGCGGGGGGGGGGGTGTTCACGGTCCGAACGCCCCCCGGTCTGCGGGGGGAAGCCACACTGACTGCGCAGCGGTCGCCACATAGCCATAAGAGTCTATTCCGTCATGTAGCGATGGCCGTCCTCTGTAGCGAGGGGGGGGGGACAACCCCCCCCCCCCACACACACACACAGCCCTGTATGTGACCTTTCATTAGAGCCCAAAATGAAGATTCTACATTGAATTATTCAAAAGTTACAGACGGTTTTCCAAACTGTGCCATTTGGCACAATTTGGCACAGTTCCAAAACGCCTGGGAACAACCTAAGAAAAAAGCTGTGTAATATATTCATTTTTTGTGGTATTGTTACAAAATTTGGACCTCAGCTGGATAACACTTGGTTCTACATTTCTGTTGCATTTTTCAGCCCGGATCTGAAGCTGTGTGTTATTTGCAAGCATTTGTATCCAAAAAAACACCCAGGCCAAATTTATTTTCTTCAAGTTCACTATGTTTAGATGACTGTAACTCAGTGGCCGGAGCACTTAGAGAGATCTTTTTTTTTTTTGCCAAAAAATTCAAAGTGTTTTCTTTTAAATGAGACCAACCCCATGAAGATGCTGCAAAGGGTTGAAGAACAGCTTTCGATTTACTTTGGGCACATTATTTTTTGGCGTTTTTAGGAAAATTGACCGGAGTGCAAGGGGTTAAGTAAAATAAATAAAACAAGCAAATTAAATAAATAAAATTAAAAATAAAGTTCAATTTTATAATGTCTTCTGGCACAAGTCTCAGCTGTTTTGAAAAAATATATATCAATCAACATAAACAAAACTGTTAAACTAAATTACAGCTGATTTGACAATGCCCCACTTTTATAGTAAAGTGTAGATCTGTGTCAACTGCATCAAAACAAAGCTATTAATCTGATCACACTTGTACCGTCTTTATCCATACAGGCCAAAGCCACTACCCAGAAAGTTCCTAAGGAATTATGTTGCACCCCTGGTACCTACATGCATTACTGGGTCTTCTGCTTTGCTGAAGTCACTGTCAGCAAGGTTGGCCTGTACGAGGCTGGAAAAAAAAAGCATTTTTCGATATTGTCAAAAACGTGATCATAAAAATTCACAGAAATATTGTGATATCATTTTTTGCCCATACCAACAAACTCCTAATGTGCAGCCAACAAATCTGCAACAACTGTGTGAAGCTAGCATGTTAATATGGACCAATATCTCTGATGCATGTTTCCACCACCTTGATGAATTTATATCATGAAGAATTAAGGCAATTCTGAAGGCAGTAAGGCTGCAAGGTACTTTGGTATTTGCTCCTTTCCTGATTTCTCTCTTTTTTTTTTTTTTTTGTATGTTTGTCACACTTTGTGCGATAACTGGCAATGAGTCTTCTACAGTGCAGTGGAGGAATTTTGGTCCACTCTGCAGAATTGGTGTAATTCAGCCACACTGGAGGGTTTTCGAGCATGAACCGCCTTTTTAAGGTCATCCCAAAGTCTTCATTATGTTTTTCTTAAGCCATTCAGAGGTGGACTTGCTGGTGTGTTTTGGATCATTGTCATGCTGCAGAACCCAAGTGCACTTCAGCTTGAGGTCATGAACAGATGGCCAGATCTCCTTCAGGATTTTTTGGTAGACAGCAGAATTCATGGTTCCATTTACCACAACATGTCTTCCAGGTCCTGAAGCAGCACAACAGCCCCAGACCATCACACTACCACCACCATATTTTACTGTTGGTATAATGTTCCTTTTCTGAAATGCTGTGTTACTTTTACACCAGATGTAATGCGACACACACCTTCCAAAAAGCTCAGCTTTTGTCTCGTCGGTCCACAGAGTATTTTCCCAAAAGTCTTGGCGATTATCAAGATGTTTTCTGGAAAAACTGAGACGAGCCTTTATGTTCTTTTTGCTCAGCAGTGGTTTTCGTCTTGGAACTCTGCCATGCAGGCCATTTTAGCCCAGTCTCTTTCTTATGATGAAGTCATGAATGCTGACCTTAACTGAGGCAAGTGAGGCTTGCAGTTCTTTGGATGTTGTTGTGGGGTCTTTTGTGACCTCTTGGATGAGTTGTTGCTGCACTCTTGGGTAATTTTGGTTGGCCGGCCACTCCTGGGAAGGTTCACCACTGTTCCATGTTTTCGTCACTTGTGGATAATGTCTCTCACTGTGGTTCACTGGAGTCCCAAAGCTTTAGAAATGGCTTTACAACCTTTTCCAGACTGATAGATCTCAATCACTTTGTTTCTCATTTGTTCCTGATTTCTTTGGATCGCAGCATGATGTCTAACTTTTGAGGATCTTTTGGTCTACTTCACTTTGTCAGGCAGGTCATATTTAAGTGATTTCTTGATTGAGAACAGGTGTGGCAGTAATCAAGCCTGGGTGTGGCTAGAGAAATTGAACTCTGCATTCCAAAGATGTGATAAACCACAGTTAATTTATGTTTTAACAGGCAATCACTTTTTCACACAGGGTCATGTAGGTTTGGATTTTTTTTTTACCCTTAATAATAAACACCTTCATTTAAAAACTGCATTTTGTGTTTACTTGTCTTATCTTTGTCTAATATTTAAATTTGTTTGATAATCTGAAACATTTAAGTGTGACAAACATACAAAAAAATGAGAAATCAGGAAGGGGGCAAACACTTTTTCACACCGCTGTATAAAAGTGTCTGGTAAGTGTATATGTACATTTTGACATTAGACTACTTCAAGTGATCATATAAATAATGACATGAAGAAACATGGTGCTACAGTTGCCATTAGACCTTAAGCCTTTCATTACCATCCATCCATCCATCCATCTTCTTCCGCTTAATCCTTTTTGGGTCGTGCGGGGGGGGGGGGGTGCTGGAGCCTATCCCAGCATCTTTGGGCGAGAGGCAGGGTACACCCTGGACAGATCGCCTTAATGAGTAATTTTTAGTGCTTTAACCTAACTTTACCAGACCATTAACCAACTAAAGTATTCAAAGGTTTGCAACTTATCTATGTTTACTAATATTGGAGGGCTTGTTGGATTAAAGGTTGCACTCTAACACATACAATAGTTGGTGCAGGCACTTGTGACTCAACTGCAACCTGAATCACACCTCATGTCCCTTTTCAAACTAAGGTACATTAAAAGATTCATCGCTACCTCCTGGTTGGCAGCTGCTCTCTGCCTATCTGGAATATCGGTTTCTCACACTTTCTGCAATTAGCAGTGATCAAGAGGAATTATAAGCGGCAGTTAACATCATTGGACTCCTCAATGACCTTGATAGATGGTCAATTATAGTGATCAGGTCATGACGTTTATTGGATCTAAAGTGGCAGTGATGGGCCCTTTTGGCCTAGCATGGGTAATTATCACATTTATGCATGATTTAAGGTGACAGTGTATAACATGAAAGGCTTGATTTAAATTTAATCATTTTCTTATTTATGCATTTATGCAAAAGTTAACAATGGATGGTCTTGACAGAATGATACACTAGTGAAACTAGTGTGACTGGGATTTAACACGTTTGTCACTGAAAGAGAACTCTGCTTCAACACAAGGGCTTACAGCGGGGAAAATAAGTATTGAACACGTCAACATTTTTCTCATTAAACATATTTCTGATGGAGCCATTGACATGAGATTTTCACCAGATATCTGTAACAACCCAAATAAACCACACATACAAAGAAATCAAGGCAACTGTGTTCACAAAACAAGTTGTATTTAATAAAGTGAAATGACACAGGGAATAAGTATTGAACACGCTTGGTGAAATTAATTTAGTATATAGTAGAAAAGCCTTTGTTGGTAATAACAGCTTCCAGATGCCTCCTGTATGGAGAAACTAGGTGCAGGCATTGCTCAGGAGTGATTTTAGCCCATTCTTCCACACAAACTGTCTTCAAATCTTGACTGTCCCGTGGGTGCCTTCTATGAACTCTGATCTTTAGGTTATTCCATAGATTTTCAATTGGATTCAGGTCAGGTGACTGAGTGGGTCATTCTAGCAGATTTATTTTCCTTCTCTGGAGCCAGTTGAGAGTTTTCTTGGCTGTGTGTTTGAGATCATTGTCTTGCTGAAATGTTCACCCTCGTTTCATCTTTAGCATCTTGGCAGATGGCAACAGGTTCTTATCAAGGATATTTCTGTACATTTGTCCATTCATCTTTCCGTCAATTATATGAAGTCTGTCTGTATCATGATGCTCCCACCTCCAAATTTCACTGTTGGTATGGTGTTTTGAGGCTAATGTGCAGTGCCATTTATCCTCCAAATATGCTGTGTGTTGTGGCATCCAAAAAGTTCACTTTTGGTCTCATCTGACCAGACTATATTCTCCCAGTATTTTACTGGCTTGCCCAAATGTTGTGCAACAAACTTTAAACGAGCTTCCACATGCTTTTTCTTCAGCAATAGAGTCTTGCGAGGTGAGCGGGCATAGAGCCCATGTCGGCTGAGTGCATTACTTATTGTTTTCTTTGAAACAGCAGTACCTGCTAACTCCAGGTCTTTCTGGAGCTCTCAGCAAGTGATCTTTGGCTCTTGGATAACTCTTCTGATAATTCTTTAGGGTCCTCTGTCAGAAATCTTGAGGAGCTCTTGGTCATGGCTGGTTTATGGTAAAATGATGTTCTTTCGACTTCCAAATGATGGCTCCAACAGTGCTCACTGGAATATTCAGCAGTTTAGAAATGCGTCTGGAACCAATGCCATAATCATATTTTGCAACAATAAGGTTGCCAAGGTCTAGAGAGAGCTTTTTGCTTCTGTTCATCATGAGTTCTTTGTGGTGTGACAATCTGATATTCACAGACCTTTATAAAGGCCTTTTAAAGTCAGGACTTAACCAGCTGAAATTTCGCTGCTCCTCCACATTGAAAGGAGTCAGTTGAGGTGGTATGGGCATCTGATTAGGATGCCTCCTGGACGCCTCCCACTTGAGGTGTTTCAGGCACGTCCCACTGGGAGGAGACCCCGGGGCAGACCCAGGACTCGGTGGAGAGACTATGTCTCCCAGCTAGTCTGGGAACGCCTTGGTATCCCCTCTGAAGAGCTGGAGCAGGTGGCTGGGGAGAGGGAAGTCTGGGCTTCTCTGCTTGAACTGCTGCCTCCGCGACCCGGACCTCCGGAAAAGCGGTAGAAGATGGATGGATGGATGGATGGACTTAACCAGCTGAAATTAATTTGCACTGATGGGGGATGGGATGGCTTCCTAAATTCTGAAGGATTTCAGTTGGTTTCTTGGCTTTCTATGCCTTTTTGCACCTCTTTTTCTTCATGTGTTCAATACTTATTCCTGTGTCATTCCACTTTATTAAATATAACTTGTTTTGTGAACACAGTTGCCTTGATTTCTTTGTATGTGTAGATTATTTGGGTTGTTACTGATATCTGATGAAAATCTCCAGGCAATGGCTCCATCAGGAATATGTTTAATGAGAAAAATGTTGATGGTTCAATACTTATTTTCCCTGCTGTATCATTCTGAATATGCAATTTTGTTATTTTTTTTCTAAACAGTTCCAAATTACCCTTTAGCATCTCACAATCTGCATCTCACATTCCATTGTTAAATTCAGGAAAAATCTGCATTTAAAAAAATCTCATGGTCAATGGTCTTTAGGGAAATTTGCCAATAGAGAGAAAATGCTGTACAGCGATCGCAGTTGTCAATACATTTTCTTTTCTTCCCCTATCATCCATTATTCTCTGCCTGTTCTACAGAAAAAAGGCATCTTGCCACTATAGCTGAGGCAGCCACAGACAGCATTTTTGTTTCCAGACACCTGAATATGATCAACAGAAAATCTGCTGCTCAGCTCCTCTGGTAACCCAGGGAATACATCAGCGCCTTGTTTATTTACTTTTCCACATGCCAGAAAAGGTCAGAGTCAGAGGATTATGCTGCACGGCCCAAGAAGAACTCAACAAAAGCCCGGCAATAAAAACAATATCATCCATATTTTAAACAGCTGGCACCAAACAGAGGGAGTCTTACACTAGGGTGCCAATTATTCTACTTCTCAGGGTTTTGCAGCAAACCTCAGTAGCACAGGTGTACTTTTTAAATAAAACCATTTGTTTGAATAGTTTCAAAAACACTGTGGATACACAGTCAACAATGAGGGCTATCATTCATGTCCGAGACATAAATAGCTCACAAATATTTAACACAAAAAATGCAGATTTATTGGAGTTTAAATGTTGTTCTTATGAGAAAACGTAGCTTCTTTCATGGTCTTGGTGTGTTTTCCCTCCATGGACTTATTAAAGTTGGCGCAGCACAGTCTGTGCTCTACAGTCCTGATGTATTATTAATCATGCCTTCCCATTCAAACTCTAAAAAAAAAGTCCTTTTTTGATACTTTTCTGTGAAATTGTGTGAATTTGTAACGAAACCAAGTCAAGGATGACAGGGTTTTATTTTTTTGTCGGCTTATTTGTTTACTTTAATCATGTAAACACAACTATGGCATAATTTTGGAAATAGTTTTATGTAAAATAGAAAATCTGCACAAAGCACAATGTTTTTGAACATCTATGACAAAGTGTATGATTAATGACATGCAAAGGAAAACCGGGTCAATAGGTAGAGAAGTGTAATACATATAACAAATAACAATAAAAACAATTAAAATAAATCTCTTATATGTTTATGATCAGTAAATTCTTTATTTTGTGTTGATGAATTATCCCAAAACAGCCAGCATTTAACTTTACCAATATCTTCAAACATTTTTAGCAAAAGTTGAAAAAATAATTCTATTGCATATTTAACAGGGCCGGGATATTTAATGTGTTAACTTTTGTTTTATTAATTTGGGCCAATTAGTGCACTAAAAAAAAACTGCTGCTGTCAGGTCACTTCTGAGGTGGTGTCAGCAGTGGTGACTGCTTTGTCTCAGCAGTTAGCTCAGCTTAAAAGAAGAGTAGGTCTTGTTTTTTAGGATATAAAGCTGCATAGTTTATACAACACTAAACTGATCCTCCAGCACTCAGGGCACTTGAAGTGCTGGAGGAAAATGTTCAATGATTGGCGGTGCTCTCTCAAGAGTATGAGAAGAGGTAGAGTTTCTGTCAGAGAGAGTGAATGGTCTGGTAGAGAGTATCTTTTCCTCTGCTCAGATATATAAAATGAATAAAAGCATCTAACTCACCATTAAGGTCAGGATTATGCAAGTTTTCTGGAAACTAATGGAGAATTGCTGCCTTTGTACTTTCACATGGTTAGATAATAATTAGGAACGTTGTCTTATAAGTAGAAGCACTAACTTCCTCTCTGAAAATTTCAAAATAAAAGGAAATGTGACAACATATTAAAAATGGAAGTTTGAAAACTAATTGTGGACCCCTGCTCTAGCGGGATTTTTGTTGAATATGATGGTCACAGGTATATTCAATGAATAAAATGCAATTAAAAGTTGTTAAAGTATCCTTTTCATTGAATCTCTCTTAGAGCTTTAGTGACTGATCGCAATTACTTATCAAAAATGTGCAATTAATTAGTTTTTTTTGATGACCAGCACTAATAATTTATAAAGTTACACTATACCTTCCTTTGTCTTTTCACTGTGTATCACTAGTTCCAAAATCCAACTCTGTAACAATGTACAACTTGTACTCACACATACCACTCTGCCATCATAGCAGGTACTCATGGCATTATTTTCTACTTCTTTTTCTCTCTCTTGCTTGGGTAAGATGATAATCCAAGCCTAGTCCACTGACAGACTGCAACATGATTCACTTGGACAGTGACTGACTGCACATCCAATTTGTTTCAACTCCAGAGCAGCAGCTTATTATCTGAAATGCATGAGATGTCTGTGCGTGAGAGGCGTGATCAGCTGGGGCATGCGCCAGGGCTGCTGGGAAAGTAATCAATAAGGGATTGTCTCTTGTAGTTTAGGCCGACACATTATGACAGAGCTGAAAATTAAACAGGCAGATATTAATAATAATGGAAATCAGAGGCTTGTGTGTATGTGTGTGTGATTGGGGGGAGGGATGAAATTCAAAATACTGTATGAATGTGTTCACTGGAGGGTGGTTGTACTTTTTTCCCCTTCCTCTGTAGAAATATTGAAAATGTAAGAGAGAAGGCAACAAGAATGACATGGTGTATGTCTGCATGAGTACTATTGCTGACATTTGATGTGGCTCCCTTTAACCTATTGGAAACAATTAACTGACCACAATTACATACAGTATGTTAATCCTCTAGATATTTACTATGGTGCCTCAGGTGAACTTTAGGTAAAATATTTCTGTGCCTATGTACTGTTACCCTTAAGTAAAAATCCATTCAACATTAAAAAGAAACAAAACGAATAAATTAATAAAGCTCAATAAAGGCTAATTAAAAAAAAATACAATAAGATCAAACTGATCCTTGACCACTAGCACATGGTATAGGACCACATCATGTTAGCAGAATAACATTTTGTACATTTTTTTTTACCTTAAACTTGGATACCTTAAACTCGCCTTTTTTTACCTTAAACTCGCCCAAGGACCAGAAATCCACGGAGCTGCTCATCCGTAAGCTGTCCGTCCAGCGCCTGGTGAGGGAGATCGCTCAGGACTTCAAGACCGTCCTTCGTTTCCTGAGCTTCGCCGTCATGGCTCTGCAGGAGACCAGCGAGACCCACCTGGTGGTCTCTTCTTCGCTAAAGGGGTCACCATCATGCCCAAAGACTTCCAGCTGGCCCGCTGCATCCGCGGAGAGAGAGCTTAGACTTTCTGCTGCACATTCACCAGCCATAATGCTCTGCACTGTGTGTCTATATATATACATTTATAGTAATATGGACATATGTTTACTAGATGTTGTTTTTTCTTGCCTTCTGATTGTTGCTCTGAGTGTTGCTATCCCTATGCTGTTGCAATCCTGGAATTTCCCCATTGTGGGACTAATAAAGGCTTATCTTATCTTATCTTATCTTATATTTCATATTAACAGATCCTAAAAACAAGCAAGTTTCCATTACTTTTACATTATCATGCTAAAATAACCAGTTGGTGGTCAATGTTTTTTAAATGGTAATATTTAATAATATTCTTTTCTTTCCTGATGTTCAAGGTTTGAGAATGATTCTCATAACGAAAGCACCAAGGTGCTGATGCCTCAGCGTTTGAGCCTTGGCGGAGGTATGCATTCTCGGATCATCACCAAAATGTTATGGGTTCCTCTCTAGCCCAAGGACCACCTCTGGAAAAATTTCATCCAAATCCATCCAGTAGTTTTGGAGTAAACACATGTGCAGCGAAAATAATCTGCAGTTCACATGCCTGTACTGTCAGCGGCAGCCAAGAGCCACCAAACTGATTTGAACAGCTGCAATCCAAACACAAAAGAAGAGCATGGTGGCAGACATTTTAAATGGCAGAAGCGATGGAGGTACGTGAATACAATGACAATCAAGAGGAACAGGCGCTTTTGCTGTTTAGTGGCAGAGGACGAAAACAGACGGGCAAAAAGACAGACATTTGTTCACCCAGTATTGGCAGATTGCTCAGTACTTCCCTGTGACGGGAGTTTCCAGGCACATGCATGGTTCACTGGGACCATTTGCAGGTGAGGAATGTTGGGACTTGGAGTTTTTAACGAGTTTTACCTCATCCTTCCTCTGCGGAAATAAACACCAAAACCAGTGTGAAAACAATCAATGTGATGAATGGTGTTGTTGCTGAATACATGCTTTTTTTCAGTAACCGCTATTTTATAACAGTTCAGCTAGAGATCGACTGTGACAGGAAGTCATCCATTTATTGTAACAAAGTCGCACTGCTGCCTCTAGTGGCCTGGCATAGTTATTACAATACCTTTTCCCCCGGCTTCATTGATGTTAAAGGTGAGTTAAATTTGTGTTTATTTTGAAAACAAAGCCTTATCTCGGAATTCTGGCAAATTAAAAGTCGAGAAAATATGGCGATGCAACGATACAAGCCTTTACGGTCACTTAATTTTGACCGGGCAAGCTGAAACAGAGAGGCAGACAGACAGATGGACAGATACACACACA
Source organism: Pholidichthys leucotaenia (assembly GCA_020510985.1). Taxonomy (NCBI): domain Eukaryota; kingdom Metazoa; phylum Chordata; class Actinopteri; order Cichliformes; family Pholidichthyidae; genus Pholidichthys; species Pholidichthys leucotaenia. The sequence goes on from CM035838.1 coordinate 134,103,462, forward strand.
CACACACACACATTAACCAATTACCGTATGCCTCTCCGTTTCACCGAGGCATAATAAACAGAAATGATTGTAGACATGCCCAATTCCTCAAGCTAGTATCTTACGGAGCGGCAAATGCTGATGAACTTTACCATTTTTGGATTTGCCAACTTTAGTGACGAAGCAAAAATCAGCATTTGCCACTGTCATTAGCGACATTTAGCAATGTTTAGCAACAATTTGCAAAACTCATGAGAATGTCTGCGAAAGTGTTTGCGAAACACAGTTGGTGAACATTAGACTGATAGCAATTGTTAGCAACCGTGTTTGTGACAATTAGCAACTCTGTGTCACAGTTTGTGAATATTTGGGACCCTTTGCCAACTCTAGGTAAAATACCAGGTGAATGAATGTCAGGCGAACCTTTGACCCAATCCTATAAAAAGGGTGAGCAAACCCTCCCCTGAATTCAGATTTCAAGGATTCTTAAAGGTTCTTTAACAGTTGCTAGTGTTCACTACTACTACTTTTTTTTTTCTTTACTTCCGGCGCCACACGAGTCGGCTGCCTTTTGCAACAGCGGCTCAATTCTGAGTCTTTTTTTTCCTTCCTCTCTCTTTTTGATCTGGTTTTCACTCCATTTATATCACGGACACACAGATCGTCCCAAATGTCTCCCGAGCCGGTGGACGGAGCCACTGTTTATAGCAGGAGACGGTACAGCAGGGAAGAGCTGCTAGCACTCAACCGCCACCCGGTGCTAACGGAAAAACTCGACATACCGGGAGAACTGAGGCGAAAACGCCGTGGTTGCCGGGCTGGAGTAAGACGGAAGACAAAAAATATAAGGTACAGACCCTCCCTTCCATCCATTGTCATGGGGAATGTACGGTCGTTACTGGGAAAGGTAGATGAGCTAGCGGCTATCTCCCGCTACGATAGCCTATACCGGGAATGCTCTCTCCTTTTGTTTACCGAGACGTGGCTATCTGAACTAGCAGCAGATGCTAACATTGAGCTGGAGGGTTTCCACGCGATACGGGCAGACCGAACACCAGACAGTGGCAAAGCAAGGGGCGGTGGAGACCGCATGAGATGTCTGTGCGTGAGAGGCGTTGAACAACGACACTGCAGCAAAGACACTGAGTTGCTAGCTGTTAGCATGCGGCCTACATATCTCCCGAGGGAATACTCACACGTGATCTGCATTGTTGTTTATGCAAATCCGACGGCGAACGCTGGGACAGCGCGTGACGTCATCCATTCAGTAACCGGCAGGCTGCAGACAGAACACCCAGATGCTCTTTTCCTCATCTCAGGCGATTTCAACCATGTTTCACTGTCTCCCATTCTACCCACGTTTACCCAGTATGTCACATGCCACACTAGAGACAATAAAACACTGGACTTATTCTACGCAAACACTAAGGAGGCGTACACCTCATTACAACTCCCCCCACTCGGGAGATCGGATCACAACTTGGTTCATCTCCGGCCGGTGTACAAACCCCTAGTGCACAGACAACCTCCGGCCATGCGCACAGTGAAGTTATGGTCTGAGGAGGCAATGGACACTCTAAAGGGCTGTTTTGAACCCACCGCCTGGGAGCAGCTCTGCGATCCACATGGTGAGGACATTGATGGCCTCACTCACACCATCACGGACTACATCAGCTTCTGTGTGGACAACACCGTTCCCACCAAGACCATACGGTGTTGCTCAAACAACAAACTCTGGATCAACCCTGAGATAAAAACACTTCTGAGAGAGAAGAAGAGGATCTTCAGGTCAGGGAACAGGGAGATGCTGAAGTCCGTACAGAGGGAGCTGAGGAGAAAGATCAGAGAAGGCAAGGACAGCTTCAGGAAGAAGATGGAGGACAAGTTGCAACAGAGCGACATCAGCAGGGTCTGGAGAAACCTTAAAACCATCTCTGGGCTCCAGAATACCTCCCCCCAGGCCACGGGGGGCAGGGAGTAGGCGAACAATCTGAATCTGTTTTTCAATAGGTTTGACCAACCGCCCTCCCCCCTGACTGCACAACAACCACTGCTGCCTCTAAAGACATCAAGTCCTGCTGCCCACTCCCCACTCCACCAACACCCCCCCACTCCCAACACACAGCCCCCCAACCTGACCCTCACTAAGACCCAGGAGAGGACGGAGCTGAGGAAGATCAAGGCGAGGAAGGCGTCGGGACCGGACGGCATCAGCGCAAAGCTCCTCAAGTCCTGTGCAGACCAGCTGTGTGGGATTGTGGCGTACATCTTCAACCTGAGCCTGAAGCTGGGGAGGGTACCACAGCTGTGGAAAATATCTTGTGTGGTACCTGTACCAAAAACTTCCCACCCCAAAGACCTGAACAGCTACAGACCAGTGGCCTTGACGTCCCACATGATGAAGACCCTGGAGAGACTGCTCCTTGCTCACCTCCGCCCCCTGGTGGGACCAGCGATGGATCCACTCCAGTTCGCCTACCAGCATGGCATTGGGGTGGAGGATGTGGTGATCTTCCTCCTTCACCGTTCTCTGTCCCACCTGGAGAAGCCCGGGAATGCGGTGAGGATCATGTTCTTTGACTTCTCCAGTGCTTTCAACACCATCCAACCGATGATCCTGAAGGACAAGCTGCTGTGCGCAGGGGTGGACCAGCACCTGTCATCATGGATCCTGGACTACCTCACTAACCGGCCTCAGTTTGTGAGAACCCGGGACTGTGTGTCCGACACGATCATCGGTAGCATGGGGGCCCCCCAGGGAATGGTTTTGGCTCCCTTCCTGTTCACCCTTTATACTGCGGACTTCTCACACAACACAACACACTGCCATCTACAGAAGTTCTCTGATGACTCTGCGATCGTTGGCCTCATCTCCAATGGAGATGAAGCTGAGTACAGAGGGCTTATCCAGGACTGGTGCCATCGGAACTGCCTCCAGATCAACGCGAGGAAAACTAAGGAGCTGGTGGTGGACTGCTGCAGGCAAGGACAACCCCTCACAGCACCAGTAAATATACAGGGAACAGACATCGAGATGGTGACATCCTATAAGTACCTGGGTGTTCATCTGAACAATAAACTAGACTGGTCACACAATACTGACGCACTCTACAAGAAGGGACAGCGCAGGCTGTTCCTACTGAGGAGACTCAGGTCTTTTGGCGTACAAGGGGCGCTGCTGAAGACATTCTATGACACGGTGGTGGCATCAGCCATCACTTTTTGGAGTGGTCTGCTGGGGCAGTGGCATTACCGCAGCCGGTAGGAAGAGACTGAACAAACTGATCAAGAAAGCTAGCTCTGTCCTGGGGCAGCGCCTTGACCCAGTGGAGGAGATAGGAAAGAGAAGGACGGTGGCTAAACTGTCATCTCTGCTGGAGTCCGAGTTCCACCCTATGCAGGACATACTGAATGCACTGAGGGGCTCATTTAGCAGCAGACTACATCATCCCAGGTGCACAACTGAGAGGTTTCGCAGGTCCTTCCTACCAACGGCTGTCAGACTGTATAACCTAAGCAGGGCTGCTCGCAGAGATAGCAAAAAGACGTGACAACCCAATAGTTTTGAATGCAAAAGACGCAATAGACTTATACAATGGTCCCCTCCGGCATACAACTAGGAAAATACCGGTCGCTATGGAGGGTGAGAATATGTATGGGTACATAATCATACCATGTAGGATAACTAAGTAGACAGTTGTGCTGTTTCATCCCATCTTGCAACAATGCTCTGCACTGTGTGTGTTTATATATTTACATATTTATTCCATCTAGCTACAATGCTCCGCACTGTGTGTTTATATATCTACATATTATTCCATCTAGCTACAATGCTCCGCATTGTGTGTGTTTATATATTTACATATTTATTCCATCTAGCTGCAATGCTCCGTACTGTGTGTGTTTATATATCTACATATTTATTCCATCTAGCTACAATGCTCCGTACTGTGTGTGTTTATATATCTACATATTTATTCCATCCAGCTACAATGCTCTGCACTGTGTGTCTATATATATATATATATATATATATACGTATATATACAGTATATATGTACATATGTATACTTGCTGCTCTTGTTTCTTTTTTTCTCTTGCCTTCTGATTGTTGCTCTGAGTGTTGCTATCCCTGTGCTGTTGCAATCCTGGAATTTCCCCATTGTGGGACTAATAAAGGCTTATCTTATCTTATCTTACTACTACTTGGTGAACCAAACAGAACTTTGACAACGCATGTTACAGCCATTTGAAAATGCTTACAACTATTTTGAAAATGTTTGCAGAAAAATAAATTTGCAAAGAAAATGACATGTTTAAAACATGTTCAAAATTTCTCTGCAACAAGAAAACCTGTTTGTGACCTTGGAGACTGTTTACAAACTGTTTTGCAACCTTTACAAACCCTAAAAAAACCCAAAATTGCAATGTCATCAGCATTCACCACTGATATACAGGCTTTATGCAATTTATGGATAATCTGACTGTGGTGTAGAAGCTTTTATTTCATACAGATTTGCACATTCACCTTGGATGCTTCTATAGATAAAATTTGTTATATGGCACCAACAGTCAACAGTCAAATCTGATTCAATATTTAGGAGTTCCGAGACAAACCAAAAAGCACCTTATTGCATGAGTCTGTGGGTAATAAAAGAGAGAGAAATAAATTGAGGCAGCAAATGCAAGATTCTCCTGACTTGTCAATTAGCCACAGCAATCCATTTCTATTGTCTGAGCAACAAACACACCATTCAGAGCTGGGGGGAGGGGTGGAGACGGGGAGTTAACAAACTGCATTACAGGCCATTACAGATGCAGTGCCATTGATTATTTATACCCTTATAAAATCCCCGGCTCCCTGGTGGACCAGGCTTTCTGGGCTGGCTCTGATAAAAATGTTCCCTCTAAATCACCACACCAGGGCAAACAAGACATTCAAATCCATGAGAGAGTTGAGTGACAAAGTCCTGAGTGTGTAATAGATGTGAAGATCACTGTAGAGAAATAAATAAATAAAAAGAAACTGTTGATGTCTAAAGCCCATCACTAGAGCTTATTAAACTAATAACTCCTCGTGCTCTCTGTGATGTGATACGTGCATTTTGATTAATCTAGGACGGTGCAATCTTTGTCTCGCATAAAGAAAAATTGCACAGTAGATCACATTCCTCCTGGAGATTTGTTCACACTGGATGTTTTGCATTAGTTAGCAGGGGAGCAGATGGCAGCTACTAGCAGCGCTCACAAGGAAGTCAGCACTTTTTTGAACTTTCATGTTGTAGGTGTCTGCGCCGGAGCAGGACCTTCTTCAACCAGTCACCCCATTATGGGAATATTCCCTCTCAGATATTAATGGGCGCCCTTGCAGAGGCGACCACCTTAGCAAAAAAAGTTCACAGAATAGCAAGTGCCACCAAAGATCCTTAATGGCACCACTCTGACATTGCGGTGGCTTCAAGAACTTCCAGGATAACATTTATCAACCACTCAGTCGACTAAAACACACATGTAGCAAATTGGCACAATGCCCTCTAAATATTTGTTATTGCTAAGACTGTCATGAGATGCACACTTTATCATGTAGGTTAAAGGTCCCACTGCCAGATGGCCAATAATGCAGCATGTACAAAAACATGCAAGAATTATACAATGATCCTATATCGCAAACGCATACCAAAGTGAATTGCAAACAGGTAAAGTAAGTCCATATTGGACACACTTCCCAGAGCGTGGAAAGTATGAAAGAGAGGACAACATCTTGTGCCATCTATCTTCCTTAAATGCTGAAGCCGTGACAAAGTGGATGGAGAAATTATGATAAATGATAAGACATATTTAGTCAATATCTGTAATTCTCTGGCTTTACTGTGCTGTGTATTTTATCCTCACATTGTTTAGTTGAAAATGCATTCATTCATTTAAATTGCACTTTGAAGGCCAGATTGTGACCAAATTGAAATGGACATATATGTTAATATCAATATCTCCATCTAGAGGATAGACTGTCAAGGGGCCCTTTTTGTGAATTTATATCTTATTTACAGTTCAGAGAGAGAGAGAAAGAGAGAGACAGAGAGAGAAGCAGAACCACAAATGTTTCTGATGAGCAAAGCACATCATAGAAAATGCTAGAGAAGACATATTGAACAATAATTTGTAACAGATTACTAAGTGACAGAAGGATGCTTTTTTCTTAAAGGTCCCATATTGTGCAGAATTGTGTTTTTGAGAGTTAACCTTATATAAAATACAGCCATTAGTCACCTGTATACCCACCAAATACTAAAATCCTCACTTCTCAATGAAAAACACATTTTTAAATACACCTTCATTTAGTTAAGCTTTTAAAGCACTACAATGTAACTTTTTTGTTTTGGGTAGGAACAACTGTGACCTCAATCCCAATGGGGTGTTTAGTCGTTGGTGACTAAAGCTGTGCTGTTATTATTTTTTTATAATTTTGGAAACATTTTAAGGTGAAAAACTTACATATTGCTGCTTTAAAGAAATTAGCAGTTTATACTTCTTGGTTTAAGTTGTCATAAACCAACAAGCCTTGCCTTTCATTTTCTAAGTTTGTAAACCAAACACACCCTGACTGCTTCCTTAGCTGCAATTGTCTCACTCAAAAAACTTTTACTACATAGATTAGTGTAATGGTTCTGTGTGTACTCTGCCTCCCTCTCTCCCTCTGAATAGGCTCACCCCCTACAGCCTTTTTCCCCACCTGCTGCCAATTAGACAGGCCCTTTAAAAAGAGTGTTTTCCCTTCACTCTGCCTGGTGATGTTATCCTGCACACAGCTATATCATGCCTGAACTCAGTATCCATGTATTATCCCGCCTTGTTGTGTTTTGACCTTTTGCTTGTCCCTGACCCAGAGTCTGCCTTCTGCACTGAAATTATCTACCTGCCGTTATCTGATCTGCCGTGTCTTAACCCCTGCCTGTCTCTGGATTTTGGAAATTGCCTCTTGGACTGGATTTGGATGTCTTGGACTGTGCACACCTTCACCACCCTAAGTAAGTCGACTTACCAACGTTTGCCATCACTGCTCTTCACTCTCACTCCCCAGCATTCAGGCCTGGTAAGCCTGTCCCCTACAATCACCCGGCCTCCCCTGCAGCACCGCAGCACCTCTCTCTCTGGCAATCTGCTCTCCCAGCATGGAGTTCCTTCACTTGCTTCCAGCCGCTCTCCCCTGTGAAAGTGTAAGCACAAAAACTAACATTAAAACTCCATCATACTGTTCTTTAGTTATACTTATCTGTCCCTCTGCTCTCTCCTCATAGGGTTTCCAGATCCTCGAGAAAGATCTCCACTGCATGTGACCTTGCACAATTACTGTAATAAAGATTATTGTCTCACTTCTATTATCACTTCCTCCCATGTCTGCTTTTGGGTGACATGTCACACACCCTAACAGTACATCACCAGCTAAACTGACTCAGCCCACATAAGATGGAAGTGATAAAAGATCAGCTCGGGGTTCCTGAGCAACAGTTAGAGCAGGCCAATAATCAGAATCAGGCCCTTTTTAAGTCAAATTAATAAACTTACCGAACGCTCGGCTGGAGACCACAGTTCAGGGCCTCACAACAGCCCTCTCCACTGTCACTTCCACCGCTACAGCTAGCTCTCCCACCCAGTCGGGCCATTCCCTCTTAGTCTCCACACTTCCCCACTATAATGGTCGGTTGGGGGGCATCAGCGGGTTCCTCTTGCAATGCCAGCTCATGTTTGACCGTGTCAAGGACGATTTCCCCTCCGACCACAATTGGATTGCTTATCTGAAGGGGTTTCTCGACGAGTGCACCCTTTCATGGGCCCAAGCCATTTTCCAGGGGCCAAATTATAACTCATATACCTACAACCGTTTTACAGAACAGTTCACCCGTGTGTTTGATCATTTCGAGCAGGAGGGGACTGCGTCCTCCCGGCTCATGACGATTCGCCAGGGGGCTAGATCAGCAGCCGAGCACTCCACCGATTTCCGGGTTCTCGCGGTTTCCGCAGGGTGGGATGATGTCACACTACATACAACGTTTACCCACAGCTTAAACTCCATTCTCCGCAATGAGCTTGCCTGCTTTTGGGATGAACCTGAATCACTCGACGCGCTCATCTCCTTTGCCATTAAACTAGACAACAGGCTATGGGGGCGATCGGAGGAATGTAAGTCCATCTCTCGGCCCCTAGCTCACTCCCCACCGCCCCGCTTACAGCTCCTTTCCCTCACCCAAGCCGAATGGCAGCGACGTCGTAAGGCGGAGTTATGCTTCTATTGTGGGCAAGTGGGTCACTCGGATGCACAATGTCCCACTAAGGGAAAAGGCATTTACCGCTAGTCACTGTAGGGGGACTAGCGAGCAATGCATCTGGACCCCTGCGCACACGTTCCACCTTACTAGGGGTGGGTTCGAAAGATCGATACAACGATCTGGATCGATCCACATTTGACTGAGCCAATATCAATCCACAAAATCCATGGATCAATCTTTAAATATAATGCTTTTACGTCTGTGAACATCTGCCGAGTCTGATCGGGTCAAAACCGGGTCAGTGAGCCAGAACTGCGGCGAAGAACCAGAAACACCCGGAGAGCTAACGGAGCTAACAGCTAACAAGCTAACAAATATGCTAATTCTTCTTCTGTGGTGTTAAAACGGTTCTCATCCGGCAAGAGTTCCCTGCGGCACACATCTTTACTTCCGTGTTTACATGTGTGGAGTTCTTTGTGTCTCTTGATTCATCAACAAAAGTCACCGGAAAGACTATCCTCAACAGTTTCCTAATATTTTTCATAAAGTGGGGATAAACGGTTTAGTACTACATGCAGCACTGTGTTGGAACATAAAGTCTACGATTGATAAACACTTGAAACGGAAAGCGCAGAGACTGGCTGAAACTCGTGAACAGAGAGACTTGGAGGGGCTGAGATTGTAAGTAAAATATTTGTTTTAACATTTGTGTCGTAAATTAATAATTCATACAGCATCATGGTGTTTTCTTTTACAAACTATGGATACAGTAGTTAATTGTTGGTTAAGCGCTGTGAATAAATGTAGAATAAAGGTATATTTTATGAGATTATGAACTTCTAGCACTTAAGTGAGAGATCTGAAGATAATAATAAATCACAATATAATGAAAATGGCAGAATTAATAAAGGCTGCAGTACGAGCCATTTTACTCAGTAGAACTAAACTGAAATGAACAAATCTCCCCAGAAAATGAATTGAAACCCTTTTCAAAAATTGAAAGTTAATTTGTAGTTAAAATATAAACAACAAAAAATAAAAGAAACTAAATGATTAAACCCTACCGTGGTGTGGGGATTTAAAAATATGATTAATTTTACTTTGAAATGTATTCTCCTTTTCATCTCCCCCTTCAGATCTGTGAAGATTGGATTCCCACTCCAAGATCCATCCTGCACTGAGACCTTCTGAAGCGAAGAGGTTGTCAGTGGAGGAGCCATCCCTGCTTCATGTGGATTTCAGCACAGAAAAAGAACTCAAATTTTTCAGCGGTCTTAGTTTTCAAATTCAAGATTCAAGAAGGTGCTGCCATAATTTTCTCCGTACTCTAACATGCATTCAATGCAATTTAGTTGTTGTAATGACTAATGCTTTAATTTCATTCATCTTCTTCTGCTTAATCCTTTTCAGGTCGCGGGGAGGGCTGGAGCTTATCCCAGCATCTTTTGGGCGAGAGGTAGGGTACACCCTGGACAGATTGCCAGTCCATCGCAGGGCCAACACAGAGAGACAGACAACCATTCACTCTCACAGTCAGACCTAAGGACAATTTAGAGTCCCCAGTTTGATGCCAATTAACCTAACCTGCATGTTTTTGGCATGTGGGAGGAAACTGGAGAAATCCCGGAGTAAACCCACGCAGACACGGGGAGAACATGCAAACTCCACACAGATCACTGTTGGTCGGGGGCTGGGATTGAACCCAGGATCCCCCGGCCAAGGGTGAGTTGCTGTGCTGCCGCAGTGCTAACCACTCCGCCACCGCGCCGCCCGGACTAATTCTTTAATTTCTTTTTCTAATTTAAGTTCTCAGCAAGAATACAATGTTTGTCATTTTTTGACAACTTTACTGAGCATTTAATTCCACATAAATCACTGTTTAACAGGAGATTTTTGGCAATCCTGTACTTTTCTTGTGGTGTTTCATAGAATAGCATCACTGTAAACTATGGAAAAAGCAACTACTTTAAAATCTGTACTTCCTCACACAACTTTCAGTGTAAAAAAAACTCTAAAAATGTCAACTTTTGGGAAAAGCTCCCACAAAATGAGGCTTTTTGGGCCACAGCAATCACAAAAACAGCCATGAAATCCTGGAGGGACTGAAATACAGTGAGATTATGTCTACATGCTTCATGCATTGAGTTTGTTGACTGACTGAGTGGTTACAGTAACTTGACGCTACACACCCTTTGCACTAAAGAAAGCACTTGTGAGCACTTTGTGAAATCATAAGTTAAATAATAAAAAGTGCATTATTGTAACTGATTTTGGGTCAGTTCTTTGTGTGATAATTTATGTATTAACAAAGTTAGAGTATTCTTGGTACAATTTGCAGCATTAGATCTCGGAAGATTTTTTTCCTGCCAAGTAAAATGGCTATTAAAATGGTAATTTCTCAGATCGAATCAGGATCGGATCAGATCAAATAGAATGGGAATTGAATCGATTTAGAATCTCAAGAACTGGAATCGAATTGATTCTGGAAATTAGGGATAGTTCCCAGCCCTACACCTTACCTATACGTCTCTTGCTCAAGCATGCCGAGCATGTCAGCTCAGCTCTGATTGATTCTGGAGCTGAACAAAATTTTATTTCAGAGTCTAGCAACCCGATTAAAAATCCCCTGCAAAAGGCTACAGCAGCCCCTAGACGCAGTCACCCTGTCTGGCCAAAACATGGATCAGGTTTCCAAGCAAACAGTGCCCATAAGCATGTTGTCCTCTGGGACTCATCGTAAACACATAGAATTTTTTGTCCTCCCTGTGTCCACTTCGCTTATAGTTTTAGGCTACCTATGGCTAAGACTCCACAACCCAGCCATTGGCTGGAGGTACAGGACTATTACTTCTTGGAGTCCCTTTTGCATATCCGCCTGTCTCCAGTCAGCCGCCTGGTCACCTCACATCCCCATTCCACCTCCCAGTGCTGAGCCCTCTGATTTGAATAACATACCCTCCATTTATCATTCTAAGCTCAGTCATGGAGTTCCACAGGGATCTGTGCTAGACCCTACTCTTTTTAGTTTATATATGCTTCCGTTAGGCAACATCATTAGAAAGCACTGTATGCATTTTCATTGTTACGCAGATGACATACAATTATACTTGTCAATGAAGCCAGATGATGGTAATCAATTAGCCAAGTTAGACGCCTGTCTTAAGGAAATCAAAGCTTGGATGACTTGTAATTTTCTGCTATTAAATTCAGATAAGACTGAAATCATTCTTGTTTGTCCAAAAAACCTTAGAAATACCTTTCCAAATCAAACTCTTAGTTTGGATGCAGTTATTCTTTCTCTGAATAGTCACTGTGAGTAACCTTGGAGTTATTTTTGATCAAGATCTGTTTTTCAATTCACATATTAAATTTGTTTCTAAGACTGCCTTCTATCATTTGAGTAATATTGCCAAGATTAGGAGCATCTTGACTCAGAGTGATGCTGAGAAACTGAGCCACGCTTTTGTTAGCTCTAGATTAGATTATTGTAACTCTTTATTATTAGGTTGTCCTAAAATATCTTTAAAAAGTCTTCACTTGATCCAAAATGGTGCTGCAAGAATTTTAACAGGTACTAGAAAGAGAGATCATATCTCTCCGGTTCTGGCCTCCCTTCATTGGCTTCCCATAGAGTTTAGAATTAAGTTTAAAATCCTTCTTCTCACTTACAAAGCTCTTAACAATCAGGCCCCTTTTTATTTAAAAGATCTGATACTACCCTATCATCCTAACAGAGCACTAAGCTCCCAAAATGCTGGATTACTTGTAATACCTAGAATCATGCAGTGAATCATGTAGTGAATATGGGACTACACTACATCCTGCAACACCTCGACTCCCCAGGGACGTACGCCAGGATCCTGTTTGTCGACTTCAGCTCAGCGTTCAACACCATCATCCCAGGCATCCTTCATCAGAAACTCCTCCAGCTCAAGGTGCCCCCCTCCACCTGCCAGTAGATCTCCAGCTTTCTGACTGACAGGTGGCAACAGGTGAAGCTAGGGAGATTTACATCCAGCTCCCGAAAAATTAGTACTGGCGCCCCCCAAGGATGTGTCCTTTCCCCACTGCTCTTCTCCCTCTACTCCAACGACTGCACCTCAGAGGACCCTTCGGTGAAGCTCCTGAAGTTTGCGGATGACACCACAGTCATCGGTTTGATCCGGGATGATGATGAGTCTGCATACAGGCGGGAGGTGGAGCAGCTGATCCTCTGGTGCAGCCAGAACCATCTTGAACTTAACCCAGCCAAAACGGTGGAGATGACTGTGGATTTCAGGCGACACCCCCCTTCATTCCCCCCACTCACCATCCTCAACAGCACAGTGTCCACTGTGGACTCCTTCAAGTTTCTGGGTACCACAATCTCCTGGAACCTGAAGTGGTCCTCCCATATAGACACTGTCCGGAAAAAGGCCCAGCAGAGGTTGTTTTTTCTGCGTCAACTCAAGAAGTTTGATTTGCCTCAGGAGCTGCTGGTTGTCTTCTACACCGACATCATCCAATCTGTCCTCTGCTTTTCCATCACTGTCTGGTTTGGATCTGCCACTAAACAGGACAAGACCAGACTGCAGCGGATCGTTAAGTCTGCGGAGAGGATCATTGGTACCGACCTACCCTCCATTGAGAACTTATATCGGTCCGTAACCAGGAAACGGGCGGGAAACATCTGTGCTGACCCATCACACCCCGGCCACAAACTGTTTGAACTTCTATCTTCTGGTCGTCGTTACAGATCACTGAAGGTCAAAACCACCCGTCACAGGAACAGTTTCTTTCCTCAAGCCATCACTCTGATGAACTCCTAACATTCACCTAGTCCTACCCGAGACAAATTCCTAGTTTGTGTACTACATGAACAATGGCAATAAACCTGATTCTGATTCTGATTCTGACCTGTTGCTGTACTCATGACTTTTCATCCATTATTACATTGCACATAACTCTCACACTGCTTTTTACTTCATTCACATTATATCACTGAATCTGAGTTCACATTGAAATACTGTGTGACTGTATATTTTTTCATATATTTCTGCAAAGTGTGGTTAGTCTGAGTAAATAACTGCATATATTCCTGTATATATTTGCATCCTCTTATAGAAACGTGGACAGACTGTAATTTACTGTACATACTCTGTTGTCATTGAATCCTTATTTAAATCCTCCACCTGAACAACGAGAGCAAGTTTTTAGCCAAAGTCAAATTCCTTGTATGTGTTGTGCATACTTGGCCAATAAAGCTGATTCTGATTCTGAATCTCCAAAAGTACAATGGGAGGCAGAGCCTTCAGCTATCAAGCTCCTTTCCTGTCAGCTATCAAGCTCCTTTCCTGTGGAACCAGTTACCAATCTGGATTCGGGAGTCAGACTCGATCTCTCTTTTTAAGAATAGGGTAAAAACCTTCCTTTTCGATATAGCCTATGATTAGGGAGGGATCATGTGTCTCTAAACCCTCCCTTAGTTCTGCTGCTAATAGATTTAGACTGCCAGGGGATGTCCAATAATGTACTTGGCTTCACTCATTTAATGTTTGCTCTCTATATGTCTGTTCTTTTCATCTTCTCTATCCCCTCACCCCCCAGCCAGTCACAGCAGACAACTACCCCTCCCTGAGCCTGGTTCTGCTAGAGGTTTCTTCCTGTTAAAAGGGAGTTTTTCCTCTCCACCGTTGCCAAGCGCTTACTCACAGGGGATCGCCTGATTGCTGGGGTCTTTCTGCAATTGTGGGGGTTTCCCCTACATTTGAAAGTGCTATGAGATGACTATTGTTGTGAAATGGCGCTATATAAATAAAGTTGAATTGAACTGAATTGAATTATCTGGCCCCTGTGTTTAGCAAGACCAAAACTCTATCTTTTCCCCCACATCATCCATATAAGTGTGCCATTGAGCTCTAGAAGGGGGCACGGCTGCCCTCCGGCCGCCTGTATAGCTTATCAGCCCCTGAGAAGGAGGCCATGGATAAGTACATTAAAGAGTTCCTGAGTGCTTGTATTATTCACCCTTCGTCATCTGCAGTGGGAGCGGGGTTCTTCATCGGTAAGAAGGATGGTACACTCCGCCCATGCATCAACTTCCGGGAGCTCAATAGTATTACTATCAAGGACAAGTATGCATTGCTTCTCATTAACTCTGCCTTTGATCAGCTTCAGGACTCCACCCTGAATCCAAAGCTGGATCTCAGAAACGCATACCATCTGGTTTGAATCTGCGAGGGAGATGAATGGAAGACGGGATTCCATACCCGACCGGCCATTTTGAATATTTGGTCATGCCCTTCGGCCTCACCAACACCCTAGCGGTATTTCAACAATTCATTAATGATGTCCTTTGGGACTTTCTGGGAACCTTTGTATTTGTGTACTCGGATGATATTCTGATCTTTTCTCGCACCCTAGTGGAACACAACATCCATGTGCGGAGGGTACTTCAACGGCTCCTTGAGAACCAGCTGTTTGTGAAAGCCGAGAATTGCAAGTTCCACACCACTACAACCTCATTTCTGGGCTTCATAATTTCCGATGGCCGGATTGAACCAGACCCCAAGAAAATTCAGGCAGTCACGGATTGGCCCATGCCCTCCTCCAGAAAGCAACTCCAGCAATTTTTGGGATTTGCCAACTTCTACCAGAGATTCATCAGAAACTACAGCACCATTACCTCCCCCCTGACCCGCCTGACATCATCTAAGCTGCCTTTCATTTGGTCCGATGAAGCCAACACTGCCTTCACTCTACTCAAGGCCAAATGTACAGAGGCACCCATCTTTACTCTACCTGACCCAGCACGGCAGTTCATAGTAGAGGTGGATGCCTCAGACATTGGTGTGGGGGCAGTCTTTTCCCAGCGATCGGTCACTGATAATAAGGTCCATCCCTGTGAGTTTTTATATCAGAAATTATGAGAAATTATATCAGTGACTGAGAGCTGATGGCGGTTAAGCTGGCATTGTAGGAGTGGCACCATTGGCTCGAGGGTTCTACCCAGCCGCTCCTGGTCTGGACTAGCTACAAGAACTTAGAATATATTAGAACGGCCAAATGACTCAGTCCACGGCAAGCCAGGTGGGCACTATTTTTCGGCCACTTCTCCTTCACTTTGACATATAGACCTGGTTCTAAGAACATTAAACCTGATGTTCTTTCCAGGCAGTTTGCTCCCAACTCGGCACCCCCGGCTGAGGAGACTATCATCCTGAGGTCTGCAGTCACTGGAGCCCTCACGTGGGGTAGGATGGAAAAAGAGGCTCAGGTTACCGACCCGGACCTGGGGGGGGGGGGGGGCACCAGGTCACATGTTTGTGTCTGCTGCAGTTAAGGGGTGGTTATCCACTGGCTTCATGCATCTAAGTTTGCCTGTCACTCAGGGGTAGCTAGGACCCTCGCCTCCCTTTGCCATATGCTCTGGTGGCCAAACATGGACTGGGACGTGCAGGAATATATCAAGGCCTGCCCACACTGCTGTGCAGGCAAGTCCCTATCTCCCCCTACACCGCCCACCCACACCGGCCTTCTTCAGCCCCTTCCCATTCCCAGTCGTCCCTGGGTGAACATCGCACTAGACTTTGTCACCAGATTATCACCTTCTCATGGGTACACCATCAAAGTCACCATCGTTGACATGTTTTCCAAAGCTGCGCACTTTGTCTCCCTGTGCAAGTTACCATCGGCCTTCAAAACAGCTAACCTGCTAACCGATCATGTCATCAGTCTACATGGGATTCCAGATGACACCGTCTTGGACTGTGGACCCCAGTTTGTATCACAGGTATGGCGGGCATTTTGCAAATACATCGGGGCCATGGTCAGCTTGTCCTCCAGCTACCACCCGCAGTCGAACAGGCAGTGCGAGAGGGCCAATCAAGAGCTGGAGGCCATCCTACGGTACGTCATGGCCTCTGGCCCCACGTCGTGGAGCACCTACCTGCCTTGGGTGGAGTATACCCACAACTCTGCCACCTCTGCTGCCAAAGGGTTCTCCCCATTTGAAGCTTAGCTGGATTACAATCGTCTTCTCTTTTCAATCACTGAGGAGATCACTGTGCCCACCATTGCCGACCACATGGTTAAATGCCGCTGATTTTGGAGGGACACCAAGGCGGCGCTGCTCCACTCCACCAAGGAGAACACTAAGTGGGCCAGAGTGACGCCAGGAGGCATTCATCGAGGGGGGAGTACTGTAATGGTTCTGTGTGTACTCTGCCTCCCTCTCTCCCTCTGATTAGGCTCACGCCCTGCAGCCTTTTTCCCCACCTGCTGTCAATTAGAGGCCCTTTAAATATCGTGTTCTCCCTTCACTCTGCCTGGGGACATTATCCTGCACACAGCCATATCATGCCTGAACTCAGTATGCATGTATTATCCCGCCTTGTTGTGTTTTGACCTTTTTCTTGACTCTGTTAGCATCAGCACCGGATCACCCCAGGGCTGTGTACTTTCTCCCCTGCTCTTCTCCCTGTACACCAACTCCTGCACCTCCAGCCACCAGTCTGTCAAGCTGATCAAGTTTGCGGACGACACCACCCTCATCGGGCTCATCTCCAATGGCGACGAGTCCGCCTACAGGAGAGAGGTGGCCCAGCTGGTGTCCTGGTGCAGCCACAACAACCTGCAGCTGAACGCTCTGAAGACAGTGGAGATGATCGTGGACTTCAGAAAAGTCACAGCCCCTCTGCCCCCCCTTACCCTCACAGACTCTCCCATCACCACTACGGATTCCTTCCGCTTCCTGGGCACCACCATCACCCGGGACCTCAAGTGGGAGCCGACCATCAGCTCCCTCATCAAAAAGGCCCAGCAGAGGATGTTCTTCCTGCGGCAGCTGAGGAAGCTCAAGCTGCCCACCAAGATGTTGGTGCAGTTCTACACAGCCATCATCGAGTCCATCCTCACCACCTCCATCACCGTGTGGTACGCAGGAGCCACTGCCAGGGACAGACTAAGACTGCAGCGCGTTGTGCGCGCTGCTGAGAAGGTGATCGGCTGCAAGCTCCCATCCCTCCAGGACCTGTACACCTCCAGGACCCGGAGGCGTGCAGGTCAGATCATAGCCGACCCTTCACACCCTGGACACGCACTGTTTGCCCTCCTCCCCTCAGGTAGAAGACTTCGGTCCATTCAGACTAAAACCTCCCGCTACTTGAACAGCTTCTTCCCCTCGGCCATCAGACTGCTGAACACTAAGTGACTTATTAGACTCTCGTGCACTACGTACAGCAGCTCAACCGGACTCATGACAATTATCACTGTTTTCTTTTGCACTACCATCTGCACTATGTGGAACTCCATAATATCTGCTACTTGTTAATATATTTAATAATTGCATAGATTAGTATTACTCATTCATATTTTACATTTTATTGCATGCATAGTTTTTTATTTTAAAAATGTTTAATGTTTAATGTTGCAGCATTGCACCGAGACAAATTCCTAGTTTGTGTACTACATGAACAATGGCAATAAATCTCATTCTGATTCTGATTCTGCTTGTCCCTGACCCAGAGTCTGCCTTCTGCACTGAAATTATCTGCCTGCCGTTATCTGATCTGCCGTGCCTTGACCCCTGCCTGCCTCTGAATTTTGGAAATTGCCTCTCAGATTGGACTTAGATATCTTGAGACTGTGCACACCTTCACCACCCTAAGTAAATCGACTTACCAGCGTTTGTCATCACTGCTCATCACTCTCACTCCCCAGCATCCAGGCCTGGCCAGCCTGTCTCCTACAATCCCCCAGATTCCCCTGCAGCAAAGCAGCACCTCTCCCTCTGGCAATCTGCTCTCCCAGCATGGATTCCTTCACCTGCTTCCAGCCACTCTTCCCTGTGAAAGTGTAAGCACAAAAACTAACATTAAAACTCCACCATACTGTTCTTTAGTTATACTTACCTGTCCCTCTGCTCTCTCCTCATAGGGCTGCCAGGTCCTGCAGAAAGATCTCCATTGCATGTTATCTTGGACAATTACTGCAAGATTATTGTCTCACTTTTATTATTGCTTCCTCCCATGTCTGCTTTCGGGGGATATGCCACACACTCTAGCAATTAGAGGTTCATTAGTATTAATAAGCAGGCTGAAAAATCAGCTGTTTCCACCATAACTTTACAGACAGCTTTTCAAAGGAGTTGCATGTCATGATTTGAGATTTTAGTTACACCACTTTAATGAAAACCCAATCCCTATACAAAACACGCTAACCTAATGAATATATACACACACCACAATTAATGAAACCTGCAACCAAGAATCCAAACTATAAACAAGAAAATAGTTGCACATTAGAGTCACATGTGGCCTAGGAGGGAAAGAGAGGAGAAGAGGGATTAATAGTGAATATGACGTACTGGAAAATAACTACAGAGGATATGGATCTTACGATACTGGCAGAGAGCCCGGCAGTAACCACAACGTGGGAGAGGAGACGGTGAATTAATGACGGCAGGGAAGGAGGGGGAGTGACTGGAGGACCTGGGTGAAGAAACCATTGTCCTGGAGGTAGATGATTCAGGTGAGCGAGCAAACACAGCTCCGGAGATGCACTGCTGGAGGCGGCAGCAAATCTGAGAGAAGGAGAGGAGAAGGTAAGACAACGTTTGGAGAAAATAATTAATTTAACCACACAACAAGAATTATGATTGTGAGGTGGCACAAACCCAACGATCCAGCAGAGAGCTCTTCACACACTGGCCCTTAAAGGGCTGATGACACGATTTTGACATTTTTTAGGATGTTGTGTAAACCCAAAAGTCATTGTCGATGATCAATATAATATTTACAACCGTGCCTGCATAAACTAGTTATCATCAAAAAAACGCAGCCGCTGACTGGACTGTGGTGCCACCCACCGAATTAAGGGCGGCACCCCCATGATGTAAGCGGGAGAACGGACACCGGTGTTGCTGACTGGAATGACAGCAGCTTTGTAGCTCACAGTTTCTCTGGTTTCTTGTTTTAATTTTACAGCTGTGCCTTCGCGTTGTGTCGCAGGCTTAGATAAACAGCAGGCCGTAAAGACCACATCACACACTTCAGCTCCAAGTGTCATAAGCCTCCTCGTGTGCTCCTCGTGCGCTTTTACACAGGAGGAACGCACAAGGAGGAGAAGGATTAATGGATTTACGCACAGCTTTGACCTACTTTCTGTGATCGCATGCTGACTCTCGCCTGTCCAACCACGTCCCCTCTCTCATTATTCCCCTCCCACTGATCATGTTTCCCGGTCCTCGCCCAGGTGCTTCTCATCACACCATCACCAGCAGTACGTGTACTTTGCGGTCGTTTGCCAGTCATACACTGCTGGTCCATAGTATTGTCATCTGTGCTGTTAGTCTGCCAGTATTTTCAGCACTCTCACGAAGTGTTAGTCACTCCATGTTCGCCGTGGTTCTCGTGCGTCCTTGAAGAGATGTTGGCTCTAGGGCGCACCTGTGGCTAACACATCTCCTCTTATTCATTCTCTGGGCGATGCCAGCCCCCGAACGCCATCAGTAAGTGTGTTTGTGTTTTTTGTACGTCTTCACCTTTTAGGGAATTGTCTTTCTTTCTGTATTACATGTGCTGTGGTGAACCCTGCACGTAAATCCTCATTATTTCATCCTCCCTCTCCGTGCCCTGCATAAGAGTGCACGGAGGGTCATGATGAATGGATTTATGCACAGGATTCACCACAGCACATGTATTGAACATAAGGATGATGACAACAGTTCCCAAAAAGGTGAAGACTTACAAAAATAAACAAAAACACTTACAGTTGGCAGTCGGGGCTGACATCACCCAGCAAACATGGAGAGGAGACGTGTTAACCACGGTTGCGCCCCAGGGCCGACATCGCTTCAAGGGGTGCAACAGAACCATGGCTGTGTGGAGTGGCTAACACGTCGTGATAGTGTTGGCAATATTGGGTGGTTGACAACACGGCAGATGATGGTAAAATGGTAAATGGCATTCACTTATATAGCGCTTTTATTCTCATCTCTTGATGACCAAAGCGCTTTACAGATCCTGCTATCCACCCATTCACACACAAATTCACACACTGATGGCGGCATGCTACCTAACATGGCGCTTCCAGACCCACCAGGAGCAACTGAGGGTGAAGTGTCTTGCCCAGGGACACAACGGCAGGATATCCGGGGACAGTGGGATTCGAACCGCCAACCATGCGGTTATTGGACGACCGGCTCTACCTCCTGAGCCACTGCCACCCCCGATGATGCACACAAACCATGAACAGCTGACTGTCAGAGGACGCGTGTGTTTGGACCGGCGGATCTTGGACAGTGCCCACCTGAAAGTGGCTCAAAACGCACAAAAAACACATGTACAAAACAAAAACAACAAGAACTCAAAATATAATCCATAATAAACTCAATGCCTGAGCCACAGAGAATACACCACTATGATTTTATTGAAAAATTGGGTTTAAATAAATTATATTTATGAACAAATAATTTGTTGCAATATCTGTAACAAAAGCATAACACTCGGTGTTCCCCTGCCGTGTGTTTGCCGCTGTTGCTGTGGCAGGCATGTGTGCCTCTCCACTGTCACTCTCTGAGTGTGATTTGCAAGGCACGATGCCCACTTGGCATGCCTCAAACCTATACGGTCTGATGCCCCCAGATTCTTCATTGTCATCCCATTCTTCGGAACTATAATTGTCTGAAGATTGGACAACACAAACCAATTCCAGACTATATGTGCTGGAACCATCATCAATGTTTTCAACCGCTTCCATCCTGTGTGTACAATGGGCAGCCAAGCGCTGTGTTCTCCTGATGATGTGACAACATGGCTGCGGGGTTTTCCAGCCACTGACACAATTGGTGACGTGGCACTCATGAAAACGTTGGATATTCGCATGAAAAAAAGCCTGTTTGACTTAGAACTGCACAGACCCACCTATTTCGTCATATTGTATTATGTGATGAAAAATTAAAGGAAGTCAAAAATGTGTCATCAGCACTTTAAATACGCTGGTGAATCAGGAGGCAGCAGGTGTGTAATCACGCAGGTGCACTTGATGAGCTCCGGAGCCGGGAAAATAGAGACAGGAAGGGGGGGGAGGCCCGATCGCCTGATCATGACAGTGCCCCCCCCCAAGGGACGCCTCCTGGCGGACCCCCGGGATTCTGTGGATGGGCGAGGTGGAACGCCCGTGCCATACCCTTGTCATGAAAATAGGATCGTGGAATCCAAGATCTCTCCTCCGGACCATACCCTTTCCAATGCACCAAGTACTGCAGACCCCGGCCTCGACAGCATACGTCCAGAATCTGCTGGACGGTGTAGGTGGTATGTTCATCGATGACCCGGGGAGGTGGAGGGGTTTCTGGAGGAGGAGACGGGGGGTGACAGAAAGAGGCTTGATTTGAGAAAAGTGGAAGGTGGGATGGATACGGAGAGATGGAGGCAACTTCAACCAGACGGTGATGTCATTGATGATACGGGAGATCGGGAATGGGCCCAGAAAGAATGGGGATAGCTTACGCGAGTCTGTCTTCACCAGTACCTTCGCCGCGGATAACCAGACCTTCTGGCCCACAGAGTATCTTGGCGCTGCCGCACATCTATGGTTGGCATACAGGCGGTTCTGCTCAGACGATCGTTGAAGAGCCGCCCAGCAACAGCGATGTGCATGGGCCTCCACAGCAGGTACCGCAATCTCCCTCTCCATCATGGGTAGCAGTGGTGGTGTGTACCCCATGGCGGCCTCGAAAGGAGTTAGCCCCGTAGCGGAGGAGACGGCAGAGTTGAGTGCGTATTCCACCCAGGTCAGGTGGGAGCTCCAGGTAGATGGGTTGCAGGATACTACACACCTCAGGGTGGCCTCAAAGGACTAGTTCACCCACTCGGCCTGACTGTTGCTCTGGGGATGATAACCGGAAGTGAGTCTGACAGAGGTACCCAAGGATCGACAGAACGCCTTCCACACTCGTGAGGTAAACTGTAGTCCTCAATCAGAGACAATGTCCATGGAAATGCCGTGTAATCGGATGACGTGGATGGACAGGAGGTTGGCCGTCTCAGCAGCAGAAGGGAGACCAGGAAGGGGGACCAGATGAACAGCCTTGGAGAAGTGATCGGTGACAGTGAGAATGACGGTGTTGCCTTGAGATGGAGGGAGGCCCAACACAAAGTCAATGGCAATATGGGACCAGGGGCGGGAAGAGATGGGGAGTGAGTGGAGGAGACTGGCTGGAGGGGAAGAGGGGAAGAGTCTGACTTGTTGGCGGCACAAGTGTGGCAGGCCTTCACATAGTCCTTAACGTCCGACCTGAGGGAAGGTCACCAAAACACACGCTGAATTAGTTCAATAGTGCGAGTGATGCCGGAATGAGAGGCGAAAAAACTTGTGTGTCCCCACTGGATGACATCACTGTGAAGGGAGGAGGGCACATACAGCCTGTTGGACGGGCCTCCCTCGGGGACAGGTTCTGCTGACTGGGCCTGACTGGGCCTGCCAGACCCTCTGCTCGATATCCCAAGAAAGGGCCCCCAAAATACAGGAGGAGGGCAGGATGGTGTCCGGGAGGGAGGTAGCGGCTGCAGGAGAGTGAGTAGGAGAGGAGTCGGAGGAAAACTGGTGGGAAAGAGCATCAGGTTTGATGTTGCGAGACCCTGGGCGGTATGTGATGGAGAGTTTAAATCTAAGAAAAAACAGGGCCCACCCAGCCTGCCGGGCATTCAAGTATCTGGCTGATCTGAGATATTCTAAATTTTTGTGATCAGTCCAGATCATCACCGGCTGACTGGCTCCCTCCAACCAGTGTCTCCACTCCTCCAGCGTCAATTTAATGGCCAGCAGTTCGCAGTCGTAATTTCTCTTGGCTGGGGACAGCTGCCGGGAGAAAACACGCACAGGTGGAGCTTCTGATCGGAGCCAGAATGCTGTGAAAGCACAGCGTCCATCTCCGAATCAGACTCATCCACCTCGACCATGAACTGAGCTTGGGGGTTTACCTGCGCCAAGATAGGCACGGTGGTAAATTTCTCTTTAAGTAAAGCAAAAGCCCACTCAGCGGCCTCAGACCACTTGAATGGGCTCTTGATAGAAGTAAGCTGGGTCACGGGCAGTGCAATTTTGCTATACTCACGAATGAACCGGTGGTAGAAATTGGCAAAACCCAGGAAACGTTGGAGTTCCTTCCTGGTTTGGGGGGTAGGCCAATCTACTACCACCTGAATCTTTTCCGGGTCGGCCTTTAACGTGCCCCCACCCACGGTAAACCCCAGGAAAGAAGTGGAGCAGGTGGTAAACTCACACTTCTCAGCTTTCACAAAAAGCCAGTTCTCAAGCAGCCACTGCAAGACAGTCCGGACATGGACCACATGTTCCTCCAGCATGCGAGAAAAAAATTAATATGTCATTTAAGTAAACAAAAAACAAAATTGTTCACCATGTCCCAAAGGACATCATTGATTAAACGCTGGAAGATGGCGGGGGCGTTGGTCAGGCCAAAGGGCATGACCAGATACTGTATTCAAAATGACCCAAATGAGTTTTAAATGCCGTCTTCCATTCATCCCCCTCGTGGATACGTACCAAATGATACACGTTCCGGAGATCGAGCTTAGTATATACCCGTGCCTGCTGGAGGGGTTCAAAGGCTGAATTAATGAGTGGCAACGGGTATTTATCCTTAACGGTGATGGAATTAAGCTCGCAATAATCAATGCATGGCCGCAAGGTGCCATCCTGCACGGATGGCTGCACGGTGGCGCAGTGGTTTAGCACTGTGGCAGCACAGTTTTACCCTTGGCCGGGGGATCGCGGGGATCATGAGATCGTGGGTTCGATCCCAGCCCCCGACCAACAGTGAGCTGTGTGGAGTTTGCATGTTCTCCCCGTGTTGCGCGGGTTTACTCCGGGATTTCTCCGGTTTCCTCCCGCATACCAAAAACATGTAGGTTTAGGGCGCTCGCGCACGCAGCGACCAGCAGCCGGTGGCTTGTCACCAGACTGCAAACCAAGTCTACCTACGGGTACAAATAAGTAACAAAAAAAAAAAAAAAAAAATCCTTTTTACCTACAAAAAAGAACCCCACACCAAGTGAAGCAGACGACGGATAGATATGGCCACCGCTAAGGGAGTCTTTAATGTAGCTTTCCATCGCTTCCCTCTCCAGCCCAGATAAACTGTAGAGCCAGCTGGATGGCAGCCGCGTGCCTGGAAGGAGGTCGATAGCGCAGTCATAGGGCCAATGAGGTGGCAAAGAAAGGACCCTCGACTTGCTAAAGACCTCCCCTAAGTTATGGTAGACCTCAGGCACGCAGCTGAGATTCGCCGGCTTAGCCAAAGGGGAGGAGAGAGGGAGAGGGGGTGAACAAGCAGCAGATCGGAGGCACGACAACAAACAGAATGAACTCCAGGAAGAAATTGAACCCTCTGCCCAGTTGATTATGGGATTATGTTTGTGAAGCCATGGATACCCCCAAATCATGGAGGCGGAAGATTGTGGCAGCACAAAAAACTGAACTGTGTTGCGGTGGTTACCGGACAAAATGACCGAAATGGGCTCAGTTTGTCGGGTCACCGCCGCGAGACTACCACCAGATAAGGCTGAGACATTAACGGGTGTTGGGAGGTTCCTGGTGGGAATCTGAAAATTTTTAATCAATTCCTGATGAATGAAGTTTTGGTCCGCTCTGGAATCCACCAGAGTGGAGGTTTTACACTCAATTCAATTCAATTCAGCTTTATTTATAATGTGCCACATCACAACAAAAGCCGTCTCGTGGCGCCACAGTGCAGAAAAAAAAAAAAAAAACCACAGTCACAGAAAGACCCAGCATTCAGACGATCCCCTATGAGCAAGCACTAAGCGACAGTGGAGAGGAAAAACTCCCATTTGGAAGGAAGAAACCTCTACAGAACCAGGCTCAGGGAGAGGCAGTCGTCTGCTGCGACTGGCTGGGGATGAGGGGATAGGGAGGATGGAAAGGACAGACATAAAGAACATAGCAGTAAGATGCCAAGTATAATATTGGAGGTCAACCAGCAGTATGGATCACGTAACAGTAGAACAAGAGTGGGGTTAAAAGACACAAAAACCCTCCTTAAACGAAAGCTATATTAAAAAGGAAGGATTTTACACTGTTCTTAAAAACAGAGACCGAGTCTGACTCCCGGACCCAGAGTGGTAACTGGTTCCAGAGAGAAGGAGCTTGGTAGCAGAAGGCTCTGCCTCCCATCGTACTTTTGGAGATTCTGGGTACCACAAGTAAGCCAGCATTTTGGCAGCGTAATGCTCTATTAGGATGGTAAGGTGTCAGAAAATTGTATATACATGTTATCATTTTATATAATCAAGTGTATGCCATATACTCATCTATGCATATTGTGTTAAGAAATTGTTGGGAAATTGTACATACATCGTTTTCTATATGACATAAGGTTGAGTGTATTGTACACTGTTTCCTTTTTGTGCTTAGATAATGAGAAGATTACTGAGTGTTGCTTATGTGCAGATTAAAATGTGCTTAGCGTGAGAGAATGAAGCTGTCTCATGGGGTGAAACTGTGTAAAAGTCTGAGAATAAGGAAAAGTTAATCTTGTTTTTGTATGAAATACTTTGTCTGTGATTAATTGCAGTTAAGCCCTTATGTGATGTACTTTTTGTGTTCTTCCTCTTTGAGAATGTCGGCATATTTTTTGTCATGACTGTGTGGGTGACCGGAAGGGAGTACTCAACAGATGTTCTTTGTGATTATGTGACCAACAGTGTATAAAAGTGCTTAGTTCACTGGGGGATGCCTCAGTGTCTCGTGAGATGTAATCATCGCAGGCACTCCTTGCGCAAGTAAAACTGATAAAATAGAATATTCTGTGTTGTGGGTGACCCCCATAGCCTATGGACAAGCAGAGCGCTCAGCTGGAGCAATTAGCATAACAGTGTGATGTATGGACTGATTTCAATAGGCAGCCTCTCCTTCCTGCCAATAATCCTGCTATTGATATGCGTGACTCTCATGTAAATGTCCCATGCTTTCCTGCTGTACTGTGATGCTAATGTGCCATGCATGCATTGTCTAGCTGGGTATATAAGTGACTGAATATCGCTTGCTCATCCTCTCTCTCTTACTGCTTCTGACTACACGCATTGCCTGTTTGCTGACTAGAGCCTGATGGCTCGCTCCAGCATGCTTACACAGTGCTGGAGTGAGTTCTTGTGATGGTGGATGAATAAACTCCCTTTTAAACTTCACTTCGCCGTGCCTTATCTCATTCCGCCACAGTGTCTTGAATCTTTATTGAGGTAACAGACTAATATACGATCATTTGAGTTTCAGATTCTTGACATAAGGTAATATCAGATCTTTTATATATTGGGGGCCAGATTGTTAAGAGATTTGAAAGTAAGCAGAAGGATTTTAAACTTGACTCTGAATTCAATGGGAAGCCAATGGAGGGGGGACAGAACCGGGGAAATACGATCTCTTTTTCTAGAACCCGTTAAAACTCTAGCAGCAGCATTTTGAATCAACTGAAGATTTTTCAAAGATACTTTAGGACAACCAGATAGTAGTGAATTACAATAATCTAATCGCGAACTGACAAAGGCGTGAATCAGTTTCTCAGCATCACCCAGAGACGAGATGCTCCTGATCTTGGCAATATTGCGCAGATGATATAAGGCGGTCCTAGAAACAGTTTTAATATGTGAATTAAAGGACAAATCCTGGTCAAAAATCACTCCAAGGTTCCTCACACAACTGTTCAGAGTGAAAGTGGCCGCATCTACACTACCGTTCAAAAGTTTGGGGTCACTTAGAAATTTCCTTATTTTTGAAATAAAAGCACTTTTTTTCAATGAAGATAACTTTAAACTAATCAGAAATACACTCTATACATTGCTAATGTGTTAAATGACTATTCTAGCTGCAAGTGTCTGGTTTTTGGTGTAATATCTAGATAGGTGTATAGAGGCCCATTTCCAGCAACTATCACTCCAGTGTCCTAATGGTACAATGTGTTTGCTCATTGCGTCAGAAGGCTAATGGATGATTAGAAAACCCTTGTGCAATCATGTTAGGTCTGCAATGCTGTAATTGCTGCAAATGGAGGATTCTTTGACGAAAGCAAAGTTTGAAGGAAAAAATTATTATTTCAAATACAAATCATTATTTCTAACCTTGTCAATGTCTTGACTATATTTTCTATTCATTTTACAACTCATGGTGGTAAATAAGTGTGACTTTTCATGGAAAACACAAAATAATTGTCTGGGTGACCCCAAACTTTTGAACGATAGTGTAAATTAAGGGCATAGTCCGAAAAGGAATTTCTAACATGTTTTGGGCCAACAACAATGACTTCAGTCTTATTAGAGTTCAATAGTAAAAAATTACAATATATAGACTAAAAAGAGTAGGGCCCAACACAGATTCTTGTGGAACTCCGTGACTGAGCTTAGAGCTGGAAGAAAATCCATCACTGACATGGACAAACTGAAATCTATCAGACAAATAAGATCTAAACCACTGCAACGGGGTTCCACTGAGTCCAACAAAGTGTTCCAATCTATCAAGTAGAATGGCATGATCGATAGTGTCAAAGGCTGCACTGAGATTTAAAAGAACAAGAACAGAGACAAGTCCATTATCAGATGCAGTCAGGAGGTCATTAGAGACGTTCACTAAGGCAGTTTCAGTGCTGTGATGAGCTCTGAACCCAGACTGAAACACCTCAAACAAACCAACTCCCTGCAAATGGTCAGATAATTGCACAGCAGCAACTGTTTCCAAGATTTTAGAAATGAAAGGCAAATTAGAGATTGGTCGATAATTGGCCAAAACTCCAGGATCGAGCGTCGTTTTTTTTAAGTAAATGTTTAATTACAGCAGTTTTAAAAGCCAGTGGAACATAACCCAGAATTAAAGAAGAATTAATGATAAGAAGAATACGGCTACCAATAATTGGGAAAATAATTTTAAATAACCTGGAAGGAATAGGGTCCAGAAGGCAAGATGAAGGCTTAGACGAGGAAATTATGTTATCCAACTCTAAGAGGTCGATTGGAGTAAACTTATCTAAGCAGATATCAACTGAGGGAGTTGCAGTAGTTAATGTACTAGAGTTTACGGTAGGAAGAATTTGACTGATTTCATCTCTAATAGATAAAATTTTAAGATTGAAATAGTTCAGAAAGTCCTGACTAGAAAGCTCAGGGGGGATGCGAGGATTGACCGAGTCATGGCTCTTTGTAAGCCTGGCTATAGTGTTGAAGAGAAACCTGGGGTTATTCCTGTTCGCTTCTATTAATGCAGAATAATAGCTTGATCTAGCTTTTCTAAGAGATTTTTTATAGCTTAAGAGATGATTTCTCCACGCCAAGTAGAATTCATCTGAATTAGTTGAGCGCCATTTTCTTTCCAATTGACGAGTTTTCTGTTTTAAGCCACAAGTTTTTGAGTTAAACCAAGGGGTAAGAAATCTCTGGTTAGACTTTTTCTTTTTTAAAGGGGCTACCAAATCTAGAGTCCGATGCAGAGAGGCAGTAACACCATCAACCATGCTATCAATCACGAATGGAGCAGACTCTCCATCACTTATTTCAGGTGTTTCTGTTGTGTTGACCCATGGCATAGAGGAGACAATCTGCAAAAATTTAGCAACAACGTCATCAGAAAGACATCTGCTGTAGTAGTATTTTTCTTTAGGAAATAAGTGATCAGAGATAATGAAATCAAAAATTAACAGACAATGGTCAGACAGTACAGGATTATGAGGAGACAAAACAAGGTCCAATGTATGATGGAAATAATGGGTAGAATTTTCTACTTTTTGGGAAAACCCCATTGAGTCTAAAATTGAATTGAAAGCCTTATTAAGATAGTCACTCTCAACATCAACACGTATATTAAAGTCCCCTACAATAATTATTCTATCGGTTTTCAGCACTAAATCAGCTAAAAATTCAGCAAATTCCGATAGAAACTCTGAATAGGCTGTGGGAGGACGATAAACTATGGCAAAGAGAAATGGGTTCATGCCAAGATTGCCAACAGGCCCCACACTGAGGACCAGACTTTCAAAGGAATTAAAACATAATTTCTGCTTAACATTAACTAGTAATTTAGAATGGAAAATTTCCACCACTCCACCACCACAACCAGAACCTCTGGGGTTATGACAGTTTAAATACCCAGAGGGAGTTGATTCATTCAAACCAACATAGTCATCAAGCCCGAGCCAGGTCTCTGTGAGGAACAGAAGATCAATCTGGTGATCGATTAATAGATCATGGACCAGAAGAGACTTAGAAGATAGAGACCTAATGTTTAATAAGCCACATTTAATTTTTAAACTTTGGGGGGGAACAGAGGCCAAATTACTGATTTTAGAGACTTGAGGCTGGATTAGAATTTTACCAACATTTTGTTTAATCAATCTGGGAAGTTTATGCATTCTATTTTTTTAAACTTTTTTATTAACTATAGAGGGAGAAGAAAAAGGTTCTCTAAGGGAGGAGACAGGGGCAAAGTTGAAAGGTGGTGGAAGAGGAGGAGCTGCAGAAGGGCAAGTGTTTTTCAGGTTGTGTTGTATTTGTCCTGGGTTACAATATTTAGGGCAACGGGAGACAGACTCAATCTCTGAAGGATTATAAATGAAAGGCTGATCCAAACGGTAAAGACCACCCAAGTTAATGGGATCGATACAATACGAGGGAACAGGACCAAAAAAGGGCAGTTTGGCACACCCAGAAACTTCAGAGTGAGTAAACACACCAAATTTCAGTCACTGTACCAGAAAACACTGAATAAAATAGAAAAGATTGTCTGTTAAAACACGTGCACCAAGTCTCTTTGGGTGGATGCCATCAGGCCTCATGAGTGATGGGCGGTTCCAAAATAAGTTAAAATTGTCAACAAAACCAATGTTAAAAATAGGACAAGTAATACACAGCCAAGAATTAAGACTGAGAGTTCTGCTAAAATGATTGCAGCCTCGCCTGAGAGGTGCCAAAGGCCCAGAGATGAGCGCACGTCTGCCACAGTTCATAAGAGTGGACAGAAGGCTCCTGAAGTCACTTTTTAAAATCTCAGATGCTTCATCTGGGATGTTATTGCATCCCACATGCACAACGACAGTTTGAACGTGTGGGAATTCATTCAGCAGGTCAGGGATAAGAGCCTCAATGTCTGAGACTCTAGCTCCGGGAAAAAATCAAGTCACACAGTAACTGCTTCTGACGTTCCTCACGATCGAGTCACCAATTACCAGCGTCGTCGGGGGGGGGGGGGGGGGTTGTCGGTGGATTCTGACGTGGAGAGGAATTATGAAGAGGATGATGTTGTTGTTGCAAAGGTGGGGAGATGCGCTCTTTTCTTCTATCTGGAGCAGGTGTGTAATTTGACACACTCTGGGTGGTCTTTATCAGGGGTTGCGGACATGAGCCGCCGCTGAAGGAGAGGAGGGAGGACGAGGGGCGTCCACGGGTGGGCGGCCAGCGTCCAGGTGGGGAAAATCCTCCAGGGAAAGGATATCAAATCTGTTATCCAAGGACAGCGGAAGAGAAGAGGCGCGGCCCATTCCGGTCGAATGACGATGGCCATTAGCTGGTCGAACCAAGGTCCAGGGCGCAGATGGAGGATGAGAGGGAACAAGCGAAGCTTTTGGTTTAGCCCCGAGACAAAACCAGTGTTTATTGCTGAGGCCATGGTCGGCTGCGCAGGCTGGAGCAGGTGTGGAGGTAGGTGGGGACACGCTGAGCTCACCCAAATAAGTAGCAGTTTCCGCCATCTGCGAGGCAGTAGCCGGAGCTGATGATCATCCGAGAATGATGGTGTCGATGTGGTCTTCGGCCTCCCGAATCTTGTAAAGATTGGAGAGCCTCGTTTCCAGCTCAGAGACCTTGTCGAGGAGCGATAAACAGTGGGAACATGACGGAGAAGGAGCCATGGCGTTCCAGGCGCTGAGATGGGTAGCCCGCAGCTAGCCAAAAACAGCTACTCGTGCGTCAGAACGGATTTTTAGGCGAGGCCAATACCAAGGTAACAGTAAATAAAAACTAATAACAACAAACAGGGATAAAAAAACAATAAAATCGATAAAAAACAATCAATAAAAACAAACAAAAACAGAGAAAAAAGTACTCTGACGTGATGAGTGTGAGACGCAGCTGTCAACCGTCAGACGCTGCTGACGGCTGTCGGTGATCAGCAGGTGATTTGGGGGGGGGTATGGGAGAGGATCCCGGTAACTGGATAAGAGCCGGGAGTGTAAAACAGCTGGGGAAATTTCGAGAAGAACCTCCCACCAGACCCCCATGGTTACTGACGGCCCGGTTCTTTTTGGCCAAGTTGGGTATTTGGAGATGGCATGATCAGTTGCCCCGCAGTACATACACACCCCCGCCTTTTCCCGGCACCCCTCCGGAGTCAGATGAGTCCTAGCTAGGACCATCGGCTCCGGAGGTGGCACCGTGGATCCAGCACGAGGGGGTGGGGGAACTGGCCATGGAGCAAGCGAGGAAGCAGCAGTCCTCTGCTCCCTAGCGCACTCCTGAAACCCATTGTCAAGGGCCACTGCCTGGCTGATCAATTCATCCAAAGAGGAGTGGTTCACTCGAATAGTCAGCTCGTCGCGGAGGTTGGTATTCAAACTCCAGAGGAAGATGCTACGTAGCGCAGCGTCATTCCACTCGGAGTCTGCTGCGGTGACCTGGAACTCAACAGAGTAGTCGGCAACTGACTGACTCCCCTGCCGAATCCCCAGCAACTGGCAAGCGATGTTACCCTCACTCTCTGTGTGATCAAATGCCTAGGTGAATTCCTGAACGAAATGTTCAAAAGTATATTGGGCCCCTTCCCAACCACTCTAGAAGGACTGGGCCCACTTGAGTGCCTGGTCACGGAGTAACAGGGTCAGGAACTGTATTTTGGCCGAATCATCCCTGTATTCCCCCCTCCACCTGCTGAAAATACATCTGTCAGTGTAACAAGAAACCCTTACATCCTCCCACCTCCCCCCCTTAGAGGGCAGGTGCAGGGACGGAGATGGTCCTGTGGAAAACAGGAACTGCCGGGACAGCAGGTGCAGGAGAGGGAGCGGCCGCACCAGGAAGCCGACACAAATGCTCCGATACAGTGGTCAATTGTTGGGTGATAGTTTGGAGCTGCTCAAACAAAAGCATGACCTTTTGCTCCGTGGCTTCCAAATGCGAGAGCACTGACTGTTCTCCTGAGGTAGCACCTGCTAAGCTTCGATCCTGGCTGGATCGTTCTGTCATGATTTGAGATTTTGAGGAGGCTTAAGTGCAAGACAACCACTTCAGAAGAACATACAAACTCAGATGAAAAGTTACACCACTTTAATGAAAGCCCAATCCCTATACAAAACACGCTAACTTAATGAATAGCTGATGAATGAGATAATAATGAATGAGAAGCTGCGCGTAATGGGGGTTGACAGCTCTGTGATCTCCTGGATTACTGACTACCTGACAGGCAGACCACAGCTCGTCTGGCTGGGCAATGTCTTGTCTGGAGTGGTGGCTAGTGATACGGGAGCTCCACAGGGGACTGTGCTCTCTCCTTTTCTCTTTACCTTATACACCACTGACTTTCAGTACAACACTGAGTCATGCCACTTGCAGAAATTCTCTGACGACTCAGCTGTTGTGGGGTGTATAAGAGGAGGAGAGGAGGGGGAGTACAGGGCACTGGTAGACAGATCTGTGGAGTGGACGGAGCAGAATCACCTGAGGTTGAATGTCAGCAAGACCAGAGAGATGGTGATTGACTTCAGGAAGAGGAAGACACCTTCTCAGCCACTGCAGATTAGGGGGGAAGATGTGGGAGTGGTTGAGGACTACAAATATCTGGGTGTCAGGATCAGCAGCGGGTTGGACTGGAGATCCAACACCGATGATGCATACAAGAAGGGGATGAGCAGACTCTACTTCCTGAGGAAGCTGAGATCCTTCAACGTGTGCAGCAGGATGCTGGAGCTTTTCTACCAAACCATTGTCGCCAGCGCCATCTTCTTTACTGCTGTCTGTTGGGGTAGCAGTATCAGGGCCAGAGACACCAACAGACTTGACAAGATTATCAAGAGGGCTGGCTCTGTGATTGGTCTCAGACCGGAGACCTTTGAGACAGTGGTGGAGAGGAGGACACTAAATAAACTGTGCACTTTCTCCAATAGACTACTACAGCTTCGCTGTCGAACAGCCAGGTACAGGAAATCTTTCCTGCCACATGCAATTTCACTGTACAATAACTCACTATGATGTTGTATTCTGGCATTGCTATGCTGCCA
This sequence comes from Pholidichthys leucotaenia, assembly GCA_020510985.1. Lineage (NCBI taxonomy): Eukaryota > Metazoa > Chordata > Actinopteri > Cichliformes > Pholidichthyidae > Pholidichthys > Pholidichthys leucotaenia. The sequence goes on from CM035838.1 coordinate 134,136,972, forward strand.
CACTGCACCTTACAGACTAACTGGTACCTCACATTTTCAATCTGCTCCTGATAGTCCTTCTTTGTGCAATGGGATGATTCACGTGTTTATACAGGTCATCATATAGTTTTTACTTTCCACAGTTAATCCCTTTGTCTGTCATGTGTGTGTTTCTGTTGTTTGGTTGTCTACTGTCATGCTGCTGTTACACTGTAATTTCCCAGTTTGGGATCAATAAAGTACATCTATCTATCTATCTATCAAATATATACACACACCACAATTAATGAAACCCGCAACCAAGAAGCCAAACTAATATACAAGAAAATAGTTGCACGCTAGAGTCACATGCGGCCTAGGAGGGAAAGAGAGGAGAGAAAAGGAGAGGAGGGGCGGGATTAATAATGGATATGGTGTACTGGAAAATAACTACAGAGGATATGGATCTTACGATACTGGCAAAGAGCCCGGCAGTGACCACAGCGTGGGAGAGGAGACAGTGAATTAATGACGGCAGGGAAGGAGGAGGAGTGACTGGAGGACCTGGGTGGAGAAGCCGTTGTCCTGGAGGTAGATGATTCAGGGGAGTGAGCAAACAGCTTTGGAGATGCACCGCTGGAGGTGGCAGCAAACCTGAGAGAAGGAGGGAAGGTAAGAGAACATTTGGAGAAAATAATTAATTTAACCACACAAGAAGAATTATGATTATGAGGCAGCACAAACCCCATGATCCAGCGGAGAGCTCTTCACACACTGGCCCTTAAATACGCTGGTGAATCAGGAGGCAGCAAGTGTGTAATCACGCACGTGTGCTTGATGAGCTCCAGAGTTGGGAAAATAGAGATAGGAAGGGAGGGGGGAGGCACGTTCGCCTGATCATGACATTGCAAAGCAACAGAAATATCTGTGGTATTCAAAACTACTGTACATATTTATGTCCTTGGGGATGCCAAAAAAATACAACTCCAATTTATCCAATCGGATAATGCCGAATATAAGACCTTTAAGACTGAAAATACTGAAAGGTTCAAAATTTCTTAGAAAACCAAATTTTATTCAAGATAACATGACATGATTTATTTTTCTTGTTAATGACAGTCATGGGTTATTAGGGTTTTTAATCAAAATACCCATAGAGGAATATACTGGATGTATTTCATCAAGTTCTCATGGCAACTTGTCTGCCTATAGTTTTCTCTATCTACGAGATGGGGCTAAAAAGTTCATCGTGGTCAAATTTGACCAAATGTGGTTTATTTTTCAACTGCGGGGATCCAAGCACTGCAACACCAATGGAAGAAGTGTGTGGACCGAAGGGGAGACTATGTTGAAAAATAAACCACATTTGGTCAAATTTGACCACTACGAACTTTTCAGCATCCCCCCCCAAGATATATATATATATATATATTTTTTTTTTTTTTTGATTTTGTATACTTTATTGATCCCCAGAGGGGAAATTGAGGGCATCCACCTGGATGGATGAAGCAGCCACGGTACGGCGCTATCCCTTAACCATTCACACACACATTCACACCTAGGGCCACTTTAGAGTCTCCAATTAACCTAACCTGCATGTTTTTGGCCTGTGGGAGGAAACCAGAGAAATCCCGGAGTAAACCCACGCAGATACGGGAAGAACATGCAAACTCCACACAGATCACTGTTGGTCAGGAGCTGGGATCGAACCAGGGATCCCATGGCCAAGGGTGAGTTGCTGTGCTGGCACAGTGCTAACCACTGCGCCACCGCACTGCCCAAGATATGTTTAAAAATTTAATTTAAAAAAAAAACTTCACAACATTCACTAGATCTGTGCCCTCATGTGCAACGAAGCAAGAGTACATAACAGTATCTGAGTCTTGGCTACAAAAGAAAAGGGTGATCAAAGAGCAGTATGCAAAATCACATTCCTGTATGACACATCTGTGATTTATGTCACCACCTCCTGACAAACTTCCTTATGATGATTTGTAACAATATACATGAAGTCTGTCAGCATCCTGACCAAATGCTGACATCCCCAGAGTAAGAAAAGGTTGGAACCCCCCAACAAAATATGTAGCATCAACTTTTAGAAATGCACAACCATACACTCATTGTCCACCAGAGTTGGGTAAAGTAGCCAGAAATTGTACTGAAGTAAGAATTTCAGTGCATTAGGGCTGTGCAATATGACCAAAATTTCATATCACAATATAAGTGATCTTATTTGATGATAATGATATACATCACAATATAAATTGTTTGTAAATCCTATAGTTTCAATATAATAACTGCATAAAAAGCACCATGTCTTTTTTACATTTCAAATTACATACTGAAAAAAATCAATTATACAAATTCATCTGTCATTATTTCAGATTGGCCATGATCTGAAAATCAAAGGCACAAAAGGTGATGTTGTGGAGAGTGCAAAATAACGTAGCCAGACTCGTGCAGCAGACGACTTTATTCCCTCTCACATCAGTCATACACAGAAAAAGCATCCCCTCAGTACACCAGGGTCTCTCCTTTTATATCATCCGCCCATCTCACATCTGCATATCTCACATCACAATACAGTCAACCCTTCTCCCCCAGCTACTCCTTCCTGCTATATCACCATAATCTCTCCCATCTCAATACCTATTGTCCTCATCTGTTTACCCTCAGCATCCAGTCTGAGATGCTTATCCCAGCGTGTACACTGTAATAAAATATGAGTGATGACTTCAACTGTATTCATTATCACTACTTGACTAACTAAAAATGATTAGAAATCAAGTAAGTTGCATTAAGAAACAGCTTGCTCCTCCAACACGTTTTAATTTATTTATTATTTATTCAGTGTGTATACGGTCACTATCATGCACTTTTGCAGCTTTAGTAATATTTTTCAGACAAAATTAAGAAACTCAGCCGTAATTTAAACCAAAGAAAAGATGGTCTGATACACTATGTTTCCTATGAGTGACAAGTTAGCGTGGTCATTTAGCATTTGCTGTTTTATAATTAGAGAGAAGTGATGTTAGCATGACTTGCCTCCAATAAAAACGAGATTAGAGGACTATCCTCTCTGACGCAGCACGGTGGGAAAAAGTCCCACATCCCCGGTAAACAGAACCAAAACATTAGCTTGGAGTTAGCTACTGTGCTAACCACCGGAAGTCACACACTTGGCGCACTGTGGGGGAGAGGCGGGGCGATGACAAAGACAAACATTTTATGTGTCTTTTAAATCACGATATAAACGATACAGGTTTATAAGAAATGATGGATGTTTTTATCATGTCACCTGATATATATCATCATATCGCACAGCCAGTGCATTATGATGTTCATTATTTGTACTTGAGTAAATGACATCATAATGTAATGACTCCCAAATAAGTGCTAAAATATGCATGGATGGATGGAGTAAGAGGGATTTTTAAAAAAAATAATGTTTCTGCTATGGACTGCTCTTAGTTTGCCTCAGTAATAATGATAATAATAAGAGAAAGAAGAAAGGTGATTTTTTTATATATAAAAGGAGAAATCTTTTAAAATTGAGTCAACATTGTCTTCACCTATGACTAATCTCCATTAAGCTTTCCAAGGTTCATAAATCTAACCACACATTTACCATAAAATTGACATTTCATCATAGCAGTCTGTCGGGGGCAACTGTTTCATTTAGGTCTGATCAGATTCCTCCACGCAGCTCTGTCCTTCGGAACTCCTGACCTTGTTAACTCGGGCGACGTCCGAGCCGGTATGAGTTGCTCTCTGACTGACCATTTCATGAAACTGCTTGCAAAGTATTTGAGTACCGCTAGCTTTTACTGGACTAGCGGCACATTCTTGGCAGATAGAGGTATTATCAGTGGCAAGGACAGGCCAAGACAAACTGATTCCAGTATCTGTTGCAGTGACTGACCAGATGATAGGTTTGTTTATCTCTGCTCTTTGTGTAGTGCATGTCACGATGCACCGACTGGCAAAAGTCCACCACAGACCTTGCGACAGATGTGCTTATCTGCCAGGATGTCCAGTCTCACCCCGTGTGACTGGGAGTGGTCCACCACAGACCTGTGACAGATATTGTTTTTAGTTCTGCCAGGATGCCCAGTTTCACCCTGTAAATTGACATTTACAAATCACATAAACACATAAAAACTTATTTTAAAGAAGTCAAAGTTTGTTTTTTTTCCTAATGCTTTTTTAAAGGTTTAGTGGGTAGCATATGTCCTCCAACATCCCACATGTGGTTTTTAGATTGTCTGACTTTTAGGTCGCATAATATTTCCAACACCAGTGAAAATAAACATGAAAGCATGCATCAACCTGAAATATTTAGATGCTATATAAAGCATAAGCCTTACATGGGCATGTAACTTTCAATGTGGTGTGGGTGGGTTGGATTTTTTATGACCATCTGTTCATTTTTCCAGACTCTAAACCAAGAACAAGTGCAGATATTAATACCAAACTTTAGTAGTAGTAGTAGTAGATTAGTTTATTTGACAGGGACAGTGCAATAAACATAGACAATTAATCAAAGACAATCAATCTGATGTGTTGCACATAGAGTGTATAGCTATTAGCTAATTTGCAACTCTTGTCCCTGGATGGGCTTTAGAAAAAAGAATCAAGATAAAAAATATACACAATAACCACATACATCAATGCAGAAAAATTATAAATACACAATTATAAATATTATAAATATTATAAATACACAAATATAACAGCCTGACTCACATTTAACATAAATATTATAAATATTATAAATACACAAATATAACAGCCTGACTCACATTTAACACATATAACATAACTCACATTTGCCTATTTCAGGCCTTCCTCCCTCCGTCACTCACTATAAACAAACACATTTATTCCTTCCCTTCATTCACTCTCACTTTGCAGACAATTAATTCATACATGAGTACATTCTTGTTTATTTTTCAGCCAGTTTTTAACATTTTTAGTGAATGTTTTAAAGTCCGTTATTATTTTAATTTCATTTGGCATTGTGTTCCAGATGTGACTGCCCTTTATAGAGAAAGCTGTTTGTCCAAATGTGGTTCTGCGGTGGAATATTTTACAGTTATTGTTAACAGAACTCCTGGTGGCTCTGCTGCTGTCCTGTCTTTGGACAAAACCAGCAAGTGGCTCGGGTGCTGATTTATGGAAACATTTGAACGTTAATTTCAGAAGACAGAGGTCAATGAAGCTCTCAAAACTCAATAGGTTGTATTTTTTTAAAACATTACAGTGATGCCACCTAATGGGCTTTTTGTCCAAGATTTTTAGGGTTTGATTATATAATGAACCTATATGTCTTATTGTGGAAGGGGCTGCTTGAGCCCAGACTGTCAAACAGTATGATATATGAGAAAAAACCATAGAATGCATATACAGTGCAGCTGCTTCGTAAGGTATGTAATATCTAATTAATTTAAAGCAGTTCAGATTTTTTTTTACTGTTTTTGAAATTTTCTTTATATGAAGATTAAATTTGAGTTGAGGATCTAGTACAATGCCAAGGTATTTGAATTCTGTAGCTAAACTGATGTCATGATCATGTATATTAACTTTAAAATGTTGCAGGTTACATTTTTTGATTGAAAAGCACATTGAGACTGTTTTCTGAAGGTTCAGCAATAGATGGTTCTTGAGGAGCCACTCTTGGACATCAACCATACTTGTAGACAGTACATCTGCAGCCTGTGCTGGAGTCTTGGCAGCTGTGTAAATAACTGCATCATCTGCATAAAGTTGGCATGTTGCAGCTGAGCAGTGTAATGGCAGGTCATTAATAAAAATGCTGAAAAGTAAAGGACCAAGAATGGACCCTTGTGGGATACCCATGCGGTTGTTTAAAAATGAGGATTTATCCTGGTGAACTTTTACACACTGTTCTCTATTCTGGAGATAAGATGCAAACCATTCTAATGTATTTGGGGAGAAGTTAAAAGATACCATTTTGGATAAAAGCAAACTGTGGTTTACAGTATCGAAAGCCTTTTTGAGATCTAGAAAAACAGCTCCTACCACATTACCCCTGTCCAAGGACTGTTTGACGTTTTCAATAAGGCAACAATTTGCTGTTTCTGTTGAGTATCCTGGTCTAAAACCAAATTGATGTGGATGAAGAAGTTGATTGTCTTGTAAGTAGTCTATCAGCTGTGTAGCTACAACTTTTTCAAGAACCTTAGATAGGACTGGTAAGATAGAGATTGGGCGGTAATTGCATATATCGTCTTTACTGCCTGATTTATGAACTGGTATGACGACAGCTTTTTTCCAGCCAGATGGAAATGTACTAGACCTAATGGAGAGATTAATGAGATGAGTCAGTGGTTTGATTAATATTTTGCTGTGCATTTTGAGAAAGGAGGTGCTCATATTGTAGATATCATTAGTTTTTGAGTTTGACAGTGTTTTAACAATACCAGCAATTAACTTCTCATTTACCTCATCGATGTGAAAAGTATCTGTTGGAAGTATGGAATTTGTGTTGTTGAGCACATTTGGCAGCACAAAAATTTTTGTTAAGTCTTCCACAGAGCCCACAAAGTGTGAATTAAATTCATTTGCCAAAGTAGCCTTGTCACTGACGGTCTTGCCATTGATTCTAAGTTCCTTTACCCCCTTCTGATCGTTTTTTTTATTAGTTAAGTTATTTAAATGCCTCCATAGGGAACTGTTGTTACCCTTTGCATGATCTATCAGTTTATTGTAATAAGATATTTTTGATTTTCGCAGCTCATGTACCACTTTATTTCTTAAACTTTTGTACACAAGGTGATCATTTTGTAGTTTGGAGGTTAGTGATGTTTTCAGTGCATAGTCTCGCCTCTTCATAAGTTTTCTTATTTCATTATTTAACCATGGTAGGCTAATCTTCTGTTGTCTACTTTTAATTTGCTTTGAAAATTTTTCTATAGACTTTGTGATTGTTGCAGTTATAAAATTACAACAATCATCTACTTCACATGTTGACATGAGCTGCTCCCAATTTTGATTCTCTAAGTAATGTTCAAACTCCTCATTTTTTGATTTGGGGATAATAAAATTTGATTTGTCAATATCGACTCCCCCAAAATACTGTAGTCGCTTTTTAGTAAGTTTCCTGACAGCAAGAACCATGTTATGATCTGAGAGACCAGTTACAAGATTATAGGTTCTGGTTATTCGTTCTGGTTTATTAGTAAATACCATGTCAATAAGTGTTCTGGATTGTTTGGTTATCCTGGTGGGTCCTTTGATGATTTGCTGGTAATTAAATTTAGTCATGAGGCTTTTCAGTTTTTGTTTGTCTTTTTTATCAGACCAGTTGATATTAAAGTCACCATGAATTATTGTTTCTCTGTTCTTCTCAAGTTGTTTAACCAGATCACTTAATTCATTATAAAAGGAAGAGTTGTGTGACAGTGGGTTGTACACTACTGCAATGTTGAAATTCATTACCGGAGAGAGACATACATTAACAGCTAAACATTCAAGTGAAGTATTCAAATCAACCAGTTGACATTTATATTTGTCTTTGATGTAAATTAAAACACCTCCTCCCCTCCCTACCTGCCTGTCTTTTCTAAAACACTGGTAGCCCACAATATCGATCATATTAGTGTCTATGTTACTGTGTAGCCAGCTTTCTGAGAGACAAAGGTAGTCCAGATTTGAGTCCAACAGCAACACCGAAATCTCATCTCTTTTGGGGATTATGCTCCGTATGTTTAAATGTCCGCCGAGGATCCCCTTTGGTTTAGCCTTGGTGTCCCAAAGAACTCGTGCATGATTAACAGTTTGGAAAAATAAATGTTGTTTTTGCTTTTGTACAGCTCGGTTTTGTGCTAACCCAGTGGTCTGCTGTTTAATAGTGGCAGGTCCAGGGTTAAGGTGAATATCTCCTGCCAGAAGTAGCAGAACTAACAGAACTTTAATTGTATATCCTCTGCCATATTGTGATTTTTGCTTAACAGCCATGTTTGCCTTAATTTGGAAGTTTTTGCTCAGGGCTTTTAAAGACCACATAGAGTGTAGGGTGAGATGTCCAAGCCCAAATCCATACAGATAAAACTTTTTAACTTCACCTTTGGTTGAGTTTGTCGGAAAATCCTTCTTGTTGCAGGTCCAGACACACAAAGACAAAACGAAGAGGAAGTAGAGAAGTAGAGAAGGCTTATTAGTGGTGCCCATCAGCCCACTTTTTAATCCGGTGGCCGCCATCTTCAGTCTTTCTTGGAAAGAAGGAAAAAGAAAATCTGTGGATAGTAAAATAAATTCTGCTTATATCGCCAGAATCTGATCCGATCGTCCTCGAATCCAGCTGGGCCTCAGCTAGCCAACTAGCCCCTTCCGTTGCTGGTCTCGTTGCTCATAGTCGCCGTAACTGGTCTCCCGTCCCGCTCCTCCAACCGAGTCTCGTCACACACCGCCGCTTATGTATGTATAGGAACAGTACATTCAACGTTCTAGACATGTAATCCTTGTGAAGTCAAAACATCAAAGGTGAAGGTCACAGGGTCACAACACGTCCATCTGTTCCTCCACCGAGTGTCTTGCTGAATGAAAATATCATTCATTCACCATTCATTGTAATTTTTTTGAATAATACCTACTTAAAACCTGTTTGACAGATGCACGATCACTAATACAGCATTCTGAATGAGCATTTGTAAACATTGCTTTCAACCATGAATTTTCTCTGTCACTGAGGCTATTTTGTCATAAAATATGGTGTCTTGTAATAAACACGTTCTCACATGAGCAATGCTATGCATGTTAACATTTATCTAGAAAAAAACAGGAAGAGGAGTAGTTGTGAGTTGAGTCATACAGTCTGTGTGCTGAAATTGAGGAAGCTGGAGCAACTACAGCTATCATGTAAGTGAAAGGAAGGAAACAAAATATTATCCATGCCTTAAAGCAACACTACGAAAGACTAAAAATTGGAGTCTCCCTACAGTTGTGAAGTGCAACTGCTTGTTACGACTGTTGTAAATATCCACCACGAAGTGGGCCATGTGCATTTGTTTGGAAACTGAAGGATAAGGAACCAGCAAATTCTGAAGCCTTTGCTTTGTTTGGAAACAACCAAAACAGAGAGGATAAGCAAAAACATATGACTTACTCATCAAATATCGACAAGGCCAGGTCACCAGCAATCAGTCTTGTATCACTTTAACCCTTTTATCTCTGCAACAAGTGTAAGTTGGTCCAATATTTAGTCTTGCCCAGGCTCTTGCTCTGCTACTCTCAGTTTCTGTTGTTTTTTCCAACAAAATCCTCTTTGGTTTCTTTGCTGGCTCTGCTCTGACATCCATTTGTGTGTCCGACACGATCATCGGTAGCACGGGGGGCCCCCAAGGAACGGTGCTGGCTCCCTTCCTGTTCACTCTTTATACTGCGGACTTCTCACACAACACAACACACTGCCATCTACAGAAGTTCTCTGATGACTCTGCTATCGTTGGCCTCATCTCCAATGGAGATGAAGCTGAGTACAGAGGGCTTATCCAGGACTTCGTGGACTGGTGCCATTGGAACTGCCTCCAGATCAACGCGAGGAAAACTAAGGAGCTGGTGGTGGACTGCCGCAGGCATGGGCAACCCCTCACAGCACCAGTAAATATACAGGGAACAGACATCGAGATGGCGACATCCTATAAGTACCTGGGTGTTCATCTGAACAATAAACTAGACTGGTCACACAATACTGACGCACTCTACAAGAAGGGACAGCGCAGGCTGTTCCTGCTGAGGAGACTCAGGTCTTTTGGTGTACAGGGGGCGCTGCTGAAGACATTCTATGACACGGTGGTGGCATCAGCCATCACTTTTGGAGTGGTCTGCTGGGGCAGTGGCATTACTGCAGCCGATAGGAAGAGACTGAACAAACTGATCAAGAAAGCTAGCTCTGTCCTGGGGCAGCGCCTTGATCCAGTGGAGGAGATAGGAGAGAGAAGGACGGTGGCTAAACTGTCATCTCTGCTGGAGTCCGAGTTTCACCCTATGCAGGACATACTGAATGCACTGAGGAGCTCATTTAGCAGCAGACTACATCATCCCAGGTGCACAACCGAGAGGTTTCGCAGGTCCTTCCTACCAACAGCTGTCAGACTGTACAACCTAAGCAGGGTTGCTCGCAGAGATAGCAAAAAGACGTAACAAACTAATAGTTTTTTGAATGCAAAAGATGCAATAGACTTACACAATGGTCCCCTCCGGCATACAACTAGGAAAATACCGGTCGCTATGGAGGGTGAGAATATGTATGGGCACATAATCATACCATGTAGGAAAACTAAGTAGACGGTTATGCTGTTTCATCCCATCTAGCTACAATGCTCCGCACTGGGTGTGTTTATATTTATATATCTATATATTTATTCCATCTAGCTACAATGCTCTGTGTGTTTATATATCTACATATTATTCCATCTAGCTACATTGCTCCGCACTGTGTGTGTTTATATATTTACATATTTATTCCACCTAGCTGCAATGCTCCGTACTGTGGGTGTTTATATATTTACATATTTATTCCATCTAGCTACAATGCTCCGCACTGTGTGTTTATATATTCATATATTTATTCCATCCAGCTACAATGCTCTGCACTGTGTGTCTGTGTGTGTGTATATATATATTTTATAGTAATATGTACATATGTATATTAGCTGCTCTTGCTTGCTTGTTTTTTTTCTTGCCTTCTGATTGTTGCTCTGAGTGTTGCTATCCCTGTGCTGTTGCAATCCTGGAATTTCCCCGTTGTGGGACTAATAAAGGCTTATCTTATCTTATCTTATTTTGCAAATGCCAAGCTAGATAGCTGCATTATATCATTAGTACTTCCCGGCCACCGGCTCCAGCTCTTCAGAGAGGATACCAAGATGTTCCCAGGCCAGCTGGGAGATGTAGTCTCTCCAGCATGTCTTGGGTCTGCCCGGGGGTCTCCTCCCAATGGGACGTCCCTGAAACACCTCAAGTGGGAGGCGTCAAGGAGGCATCCTGATCAGATGTCCAAACCACCTCAACTGGTTCCTTTCAATGTGGAGGAGCAGCGGTTCTACTCTGAGCCTCTCCCAGATGATTGAGCTTGTTGTAGTGGAAGAAATTTATTGTCTATAACCTACTGTCTATACATTAATTAATCAATGTATTATGCATTTAATCTGTTCAGTAACTAGGGATTACATGTGTTATAAGAATGTCCCTTTATATGGTGTGTGTGTGTGTGTGTGTGTGTGTGTGTGTGTGTGTGTGTGTGTTACAACATATGACTAACTTTTATCCATATATGAACTGTTTTGATATGCTATATTAACAAGCTGTTTGATGAATTTGTTATACTTTGTGTCCCAAGATGAAGTTTATGTCACAATGACCGGCTTAGGTATTCATGCTCTCACTCCCTCTCCTCCCCTTTTCATCCCTCTCATGGGAGAACAGTTCGATGGCCTTGAAGCCCTCGCCTGTATCCTGCAATGTCTCTCAGCTGTACAGCCGTGTCTTATCTCTTTCCAGAAGCCTCACTGTAGAGCTATAAAAGTGTGTGTGTTTCTCTCTCTCAGGAGAGCAGAGCTGTATTCTGGTCTCACCCCTCCTGTTTGCTATAGCAATAAAGGAAGATTTACCTCACAGATCCGGTTGATTATTTTACTCCAGGACCTTTTAAAGTGTTTAGATAAAATTCGGTTACAAGCTCCCCACCCTATCTCTAAGGGTGAGTCCAGCAATCCTACGGAGAAAGCTTATTTCAGCGGTTTGTATCTGCGATCTCATTCTTTCGGTCGTTACCCAAAGCTCGTGACCATAGGTGAGGGTAGGACCGTAGACTGACCGGTAAATTGACAGCTTTGCTTTTGAGCTCAGCTTCCTCTTCACCACAACAGACCAGTATATCATCTGCATCACTGCAGATGCTGCTCCAATCTGTTAATCTCTCACTCCCTTCTCCCCTCACTCATGACTGAGATCCCAAGATACATAAACTCCGCCACTTGGGGAAGGATCTTGCCCCCAACCCAGAGAGGACAATCTCCCCTTTTCCGGCTGAGGACCATGGACTCGGACTTAGAGGTGCTGATTCTCATCCCAGCTACTTTACACTCAGTAGCAAACTGTCCCAGCAAGAATTGTAGGTCATTGCTCAATGAAGCCAACAGGACAACATCATCTGCAAACAGCAGAAATGATCCTGTGGTCACCAAACATGACACCCTCCATTCCTTGGCTGCACCTAGATATCCTGTCCATAAAAATTATGAACAGAATTGGTGACAAAGGGCAGCCCTGGTGGAGTCCAACTCTCACTCGAAACAAGTTTGACTGGGTGTTGGCCATACAAATCAAACTCTTGCAACCAAATCTCATCCACCCCCAGGGCCCAGCCATCAGTCGTCCCCCTCATTCTCAAGCTCTGCTTCCTCTGTGGAAGGTGTGTCAGTGGGATTGAGGAGATCCTCAAAGTATTTCTTCCACCGCCTGATGATGTCCCCAGTAAAAGTTAGCAGCGCCCCATTCACACCATACACAGTGTGGATAGGGACCTGTTACCCCTTCCTGAGCCGCCGGACAGTTTGCTAGAATCTCTTCAAGACCAACCGAAGGTCTTACTCAATGACCTCACCAAACTCCTCCCACACCTAAGTTTTTGCTTCAGCAACCATCCGAGTTGTACTCCACTTGGCCTGTCGGTACACATAAGCTGCTTTGGGAGACCCACAAGCCAACCAGGCTTAATAGGAATCCTTCTTCAGCTTGATGGCTGCCCTCACTACTGATGTCCACCACTTGATTTGGGGGTTGCCACCATGAGATGCACCAACAACCTTGCGGCCACAGCTCTGGACAGCTGCTTCAACAATGGAGGTGGAAAACATGGCCCATTCAGACTCCATGTCTCCAGACTCCCTCGGAATATGGTTGAAGTTCTTCTGGAGGTAGGAGTTGAAGACTTCTCGGATAAGGGCATCAGCCAGATGTTCACAGCACACTTTCACTTTATGTTTAGGTCTACCGAGTCTGAGTGGCATCCACCCCTGCCATCAGATCCAACTCACCACCAGGTGATGATTAGTTGACAGCTCTGCACCTCTCTTTACCCAAGTGTCCAAGTCATACAGTCGCAGGTCTGATGACATGATAACAAAATCGATTATCAACCTGCAACTTAGGGTGTCCTGGTGCCAGGTGCACATATGGACATGCTTATGCTTGAACATGGTGTTCATTATGGACAAACTGTGGTTGGCACAGAAGTCCAATAACTGAACACCACTTGGGTTCAGATCCAGCAGGCTGTTCCTCCCAATCACACCCCTCCAGGTTTCACTGCTGTTGCCCACGTGCACATTGAAGTCCCTCAGTAGGACAATGCAGTCTCCAAGAGGACCACTTTCCAGCACCCCAGTCAGACACTCCACAAAGATTGGATACTCTGAACCATCATTTGGTGCATGGGCACAAATGATGGTCAGGACCCATTTCCCAACCCAAAGGCATAGAGAAACTACCCTTTTGTCCACCAGGGAGAACTCCAACGTCAAGGCAGCAAGGTGGGGGGATACAAGAATACCCACCCCTGCTTGTCGCCTCTTGCCTGGGCCTACTCCAGAATAGACCAAGCTCCAGCATCTCTTCAGGAAACTGGTTACAGAACTGGAGCTGTGCATTGAGGTGAGCCCAACCATATCTAGCCGGTATCGCTCAACCTCGTGCACCAGCTCAGGCTCTTTCCCCACCAAAGAGGTGATGTTCCACATCCCAAAAGCCAGTTTATAAAGCTGGGCATCTGACCGCTACCCGATCCACATGGCACCGGACCCCCATGTATAGTATACATGGTCTGTCCTGCAGGTGACGAGCCCACTGGAGAGTGGACCCATGTAACTTCTTCGGGCTGAGCCTTTCCTTTTAACAAAATTCAATAAGCATTTAGAAACTGAAGACACTACCATTCTTGTTTAATGTATGACTTCATTTGTGCATCAGTCCAGACCCTGGACTGATGAATAAAGTTGGAATGAATACGTTGTTGTATTTGTGCTTCATAATGCACCACACATTTCCGATGGGAGACAGGTCTGGACAGCAGGCAGGCCAGTCTGGTATCTGCACTCTTACTATGAAGCCACACTGTTGCAACATCTACATAATGTGGCTTGGCATTGTCTAGCTGAAATAAGCAGGGACGTCCCAGAAATGATGTTGCTTGGATAGCAGCATATGCTGCTCCAAAACCTGTATGTACCATTCAGCATTAATTGTGCCTTCACAGATGTGCAAGTTACCCAGGCTATGGGCACTAAAACACCCCCATACCACCACAGATGCTGGCTTTTGAACTTAATGCTGATAACAATCTGGATGGTCCTTTTCCTCTTTAACCCGGAGGACATGACGTCCATGATTTCCAGAAACAATTTGAAATATGGACTTGTCAGACCACAGCAAACTTTTTCACTTTGCGTCAGTCCATCTCAGTTGAGCTCGGGCCCAGAGCAACCAGAGGCATTTAGATAGATAGATAGATAGATAGATAGATAGATAGATAGATAGATAGATAGATAGATAGATAGATGTACTTTATTGATCCCAAACTGGGAAATTGCAGAATTTTTGGGTATTGTTGATATATGGCTTTCACTTTGCATAGTAGAGTTTTAACTTGCACTTGTTTATGTACCAAGGAACTGCGTTAACTTACAGTGGTTTTGTCCCTGAGCGTACGTGTTAATATCATTTACAGAATGATGTCTGTTTTTGAAGCAGTGCTGCCTGAGGGGTCAAAGTTCACGGGCATTCAATGCTGGGTTTTGGCCTTGCCGCTTATGTGCAGAAATTTCTCCACATTCTCTGAATCTTGATGATATTATGGATTGTGGATGATGAAATCCCTAAATTCCTTGCAACTGTATATTGAGAAACATTGTTCTTAAACTGTTGGACTATTTTCCAATACAGTTGTTCACAATGTTGTCATCCTTGCCTCATCCTTGCTTGTGAATGACTGAGCCTTTAGGGAACGCTCCTTTTATATCCAATCATGACACTCACCTGTTTCCAATTGACCTGTTTACCTGTGGAATGTTCCAAAAAGGTGTTCTTTGAACATTCCTTAACTTTCCTAGTCTTTTCTTGCCCTTGTCCTAGCTTTTTTGAAATGTGTTGCAGGCCTCAAATTCAAAATGAGTGAATGTTTCCAACAAAACAATAGTTTATCAGTTTGAATATTAAACATCTTGTCTTTGTACTGCATTCAATAGAACATAGGTTGAAAAGGATTTTTAAAATAATTGTATTTTGTTTTTATTTACATTTCACACAGTGCTCCAACTTCACCGAAACCGGGGTTGGAAATGCCAATGCTGACCACTGACATTGTGATCCCAAACCCATAGTCAAAGGTCACGATACCAAGGCTAACCTGTGTACCAAGTTTGATGATCCTAGTTTTCTTTGTTGTTGGGATATAGTTTATTTGGCATTCTGACCTCTGACCTTTTAGAATAGAATAGAATATGTGTTAGAGTTTAGACTTTTATTTGTGTGGTATGGGTGGCGGCTCCACCTTCCGGTTCTGCCACCACCCGTGGCTATAAGAGGGCAGTGGGCAGGAGGGGCGGTCTCTTTGCCACCTCTCTGCCTGACGGCTGTGCCTGTGTGCTGTGAAGCGCCTCTTCAATAAACGTGTGTTTAGTTTGACACCTGGCTTTGTCTTTGGCTCCTTATTATGACATAACAGAATAGAATAGGCTTTATTGTCACTGTACAAATGTACAGCACAACAAAATTGTGGGTGCTCCACCAGGCTACTGTGCAATAAAGTACTTGAGAAGAATTTGGAATAAAACAGTTACAGAACACACGATTAACCATACAATTGAAGTAAAAATAAAAGTAAAAATATTAAATAGCCCATGGGTATATACACAGGTATGGTAGTGGCTTTGTGGGTGCGGAGTGCAGAACACATAATTGAGTAAAATGACCCAAGGATTATGGAAAAATATGTACAGTAGTGATTTCACGAATGGGTCAATACACATGAAAGTGAGGAGTGCAAAGACAGGTGAGTTATTGTGATAATTAAATAATTAAAAGATCCTAATTTATTTTTAGATTTAGATTTTTAGATTTAGTATACTTTATTGATCCCCAGAGGGGAAATTGAGGGCATCCACCACCTGGATGGATGAAGCAGCCACGATACGGCGCTATCCCTTAACCATTCACTCACACATTCACACCTAGGGCCACTTTAGAGTCTCCAATTAACCTAACCTGTATGTTTTTGGCATGTGGGAGGAAACCGGAGAAATCCTGGAGTAAACCCACGCAGACACGGGGAGAACATGCAAACTCCACACAGATCACTGTTGGTCGGGGGCTGGGATCGAACCCACGATCCCACGATCCCCCGGCCAAGGGTAAAATGTGCTGCCGCAGTGCTAACCACTGCTCCACTGTGCAGCCCATTTATGTCCATGTGAGTGCTCGGGGGGTGGGGGGAAGCGGGGGGGGCTCTGACTGTTTACAGTTTGGATGGCCCAGGGGAAAATACTGTCAGTCTGGAGGTGTGGGACCTGATCGATCTGAACCATCATCCAGAGAGAAGCAGGTCAAACAGGTGGTGGGCGGGATGTGAGGGGGTCTCTTGTGATGGCCTTGATCCTTCTGAGGCAGGAGGCTCTGGAGATGTCTTCCAGGGAGGGCAGAGGGCTGCCGATAATTTTTTGGGCAGTGTTGATACATAGACTTCCTGTTCTCAGCTGTGGAGCCGGCCAAGAAGAGGAAAGGACAGCTGTATTTTTGACTCCAAAAGTACAACTTAATGCTAGTACTAGGTGCTAGTCCCAAGGTCAACCTATGCACCAAGTTTGGTGGCTATAGCCTCATTCTCTGCCGAGTTAGAGCATGGCCATAGCCGAATAGCTGGCCACAGATGCCACAGATGGTGTGGGTAATGAAGGAAAAGCAGTCTCAGTAAAATGACTTGCATTGCTAAGTCACTACAATAATAGTTTGCTAAGAATGTGGATTACATGGTGATTATTATAAATATGAATTTCTTTTGAATAGACTGGAGTCTCTAGACCTGTGCAAGCATTGCAGCACAAAATTAATCCTCAGTTCAGCCAGAGACAACTTTAGCATTAATTTTTCCTATTGCACCAAACACACACATAAATATAATTGTGAATTTTTTTTCTCTATATTCTATAAAATAAGCTAATTAAATAAGCACAATTAATGACTTTTTGAAAAATAGTGACAACACCCTACATGCTCTGCTTCATACATGTCAAAGGTTGCTATAAAAATATCCAATTAATTTGATATTGCTTTAAAAAAATCTGATGCAAAAAACTGCTGGTACACTTAATATGGTAAGTCAAACTCTCATTCCACAATTAAAAAAAGTCAGGTAATGTGTGCTGGAGAGAGAGAGAGAGAGAGAGAGAGAGAGATGTACTTTATTGATCCCAAACTCGGAAATTGCAGTGTAACAGCAGCATGACAGTAGACAACCAAACCGCAGAAACACACGCATGACAAAGGAATTACCCATGGAAAGTAAAACTAACACTACTATAAAAGCCTATATGCATCATAGCTGAATAGATGGTGACCCGTATAAAGACATGAATCATACCTGCTGCACAATGCAGGACTATCAGGAGCAGAGTGAAATGTGAGGTACCAGTTAGACTGTAAGGTGCAGTAATAATGCAGTGTTCATGTTAAAACTTTCAGCAACGTCTGGCCTGGGAGTCCTGTTTAGTTGGTGGGCAAGAGGAAGTACTTTGTGTGGGAAACGGAGTGAGAGGGATGTCAGTATAAGCAGCCGAGCAAACAGAAATCATGACAGGAAGATGAGTGAAAAGCATCTTGCAACACAATGCAACATTCCCTCCAAGGAGAAATTCATGGTGGGGATTTGTAATATGTAACATCTTGTTAGACTGCTTACACATAATACACCTAATCCAACTATTCAGAATCCATAAGGAATTTCAATTTCCTGTGCAAGATGCCTCAGAAACATCTAATTACAGGACTGAAGAGTGATGGAGAGGTGTAGTTATGAACTGAATGGTGATGTGCTGAAACACCTTGTTATAAACCGTTTGCTGGATGTCATCAGTCACACTGCGGTTGGGGTAAATCTGCAGCAACAGGTAGGTGGTTGCATGCTGTCAAAAGGAGCCCAACTTCTCTGTGTGCTTCCACAAAGTGACAGAATCCATGGGGTAAGGACGAGGACAGTAGTGAGAGCAAAGGACAAGGGGATCATACTGCCCAAAAATGTTTGCAGACTGGATACTGAACACCGTTGTTGAGGTTACTATTTATCTCATGCCAGCCAAGTTGGCACGCACATCTGGCGCTGGGTACTTAGTGCAATTATTTATGATTTCCTCCAAGATTTAAAAGCTCTTCGCCCGGCCTTGTAATGCAGTAACTGATTGCACTGCTAATGTAATTAAGGGGAGATTATGATGTCCACGTGGCACACCAGATGGTGGCATTCACAGCGATGGGGGAAGGCACAACTGGCACACCACTGCACAAGGGCAGTGAGGCGCAATCAGTCGGAGCAGTCCAGACTCCCCACCAGACGGAGGAAAGTATATGTGTGTGTGGGTGTGTGTGATGTGCATGATGATGCAAAGTGAGTGCATGGTTGTATGTTGCAGGGTAAGTTGAGCAGTAAAGTCTAAACTGAGAGAGATGAGCAAATGCAGCATACTATCAAAGAAATTACTTACAGGAGGCCAGTCATCAAGGGATTGATATGCATGCACAAGCACAAAAATGCACCATGGAGCCCACTGTTTCACACATTACAAAAAGCACTGAGATCCTATTTAAGCCATACACTAAATAATCTAAAAATGTTACATCACTTTTAAAGCGTGGATTCATTTGACTCATTCTGCTGATGGTGAAACAAGCTGATGCCATGGCGCTGCCTCTTTTGCCTGTCCTTCCATAACTTGTGAGAACCTGTACTCTTTGACAATTGCCCGGATGCTCACCAAAATCACATACAATGATCCTCAGGTGGGTCTGCATCCAAATTATGAGGAATGTGTCACTTCAGATTTAAGAAGGGCAAACCTAGACTCACATAGAGAGAGAAGCAACGGCTCTTGGTGACCTCGGGGTGGGTTCACCAAGCTGGAATAAGGTAGTCCGTCAGAAACCACATTCTGGTAATTTGATGCCAGCAACACATGCCAAGAGGTTCTGTATGTTTATTACAGAGCTGCAATACTTCTTGAACAATATAGTACTTTATTAAGGGGTTTGACTACAAAGATGTCTGAATACTAAAGTTTTGAAAAAGCATTATTTTCCATTCTCTCTACTCAGTATGAGATTTTTAACTGTCTAGCGGCATGACTGAATTTAAGTCAAAACTGTGCAGCTAAAACAAGAAGGCACCTCTGCCAAGGCCCTCTCTCAGAATGTTGGTTTGTTTGTCTGTCTGTCTGATTTTTAGCAGGATTACACAAAAACTACTGGACAGATTTTGATGAAATTTTTACTAGAGGTGGCCCTTGGGCTACGGATGAACCCATTACATTTTGGAGGTGATCTGGGTCAAGATGCGGAGTCTGGATCATTTTTTTCCACTTTTTTTTAACATTGCAAGATTGGGCCTTGGCAGAGCTATGCGTCCTCTGAGTGCTCTCTGTGTGTTTACATACCATGAGCACATGCCTCCACCAAAGCCCGATCTGGCAATGCTAAAGGAAGTGATAAAACGATCCAGAATCCACATCCCGATCCAGATCACCTCTGAAATCTAGTGGTTTCTTCCGTAGCCCAAGAACCACCTCTGGTGAAAATTTCATCAAAATCTGTTCAGTAGTTTTTACGTAATCCTGCTAATAAATAAACAAACAGGCAAACAAACCAACATGAAAACATTACGTCCTTAATAAGAAAAAGGGCAACATGTTGATCCAGAATATGTATATCATGGGCAAAAACCTCTTATATCGAAAAATGAGATTTTTCAGGAAATGTGAAAAACTGTATTTTCTAATTAACTGAGCAGCTAAGATTTTTTCCCACTTTTTTTATGCCTAGCATTGCTTTGATATTGGTAAAAACATCCAGAGACATACAGGGTGACCAACAAAATGGGTTTATTTATAAAATACAACTAAAAATAGAGAATATAGGTGCAAGGTTTTCACCTGGCAAAAAAGCTTGATCCGTCCAACCACCCATCCAGCCATCTGTTCTAAGCAGAAAGTTCTCTAAGTTTCTAGGATTTACCAAACCTGCCCATCCACACAATCATTCCATGCTGTCCTGGTTCTGCCCCAGGACAGGATGGAGTATCAAAAACCAGTAACAAAATAAGATCCTCAAACAACCTATTATTCACTTTAATAGTGCCCTCACATGATACTGAAAACATTTGGTTGACAGTAAGCAGGATATTTCCTCTGCTGTTCTGTCTGAAGGAAATCACCCATTTAGTTCTAAAAGCTATATCTTAAAACATATCCAAAAATTTGAGGAACTATGTTTTTGCTAATACATGTTTTTTTTTGTTTTGTTTTGTTTTTTTACGTTTCAACCTCAATTTGTATTTGGAGATTCAGTTTGCCTATACTGACATGTAAAAATTTTCCCAAGTCAGTGATTTTGCTATAGCAGTGCAGTGAATGCCTGATGATAAGTCATTACCTCAGCCAAGGAGCTGGTGTTTGTCTGTTTGTTTGTTTGTCTGTTAGCAGGATTACATGAAAAACTACTGGATGGATTTGGATGAAATTTTCACAAGAGGTGGTCCTTGGGCTACAGACAATCCCATTAGATTTTGGAGGTGATCCATGAGTGCATATAGTGTACCTCCACCAAGGCCCTATCTTGCACTGTACGGCGGAATGGAGGCAGGGAGGTACGGACAGATGGATGGACAAAGGGAGGGAGGGAAGGGGCCTTGGTGGAGGTATGCACTCAGTGAATGGTTTTCTAGTTTGGATATTGATTTTTGGCTCTTGTTCCTTCAGTGTTTTTCAGCCGGGGTTACGGGAAGGTTCAGATTTCCATGGGAAATTTTCAAATTTCACTTCTCAATTGGCCCTAAAAATTGAAACTAATTTGCCATTGTTGTGCATGGGTACCTACAGAAACCATGCACAACAACAGCAATTTATTCACATTTTTTTGGGCCAATTAAGAAGTGAAATTAGAAAATTCCCCACGGAAATCCGGCAACTCCAGCGACCCCTGGTTGAAAAACACTGTCTTAATTTAATGGTCCTCTCTGTGTTCTTTAAATTATTTAATGATAATGCAGTAAACAAAGTGCCCAAACTTATGCCATTTTTATGTATAGTTCAGCAATATTACACGAGACGAAGTACAGTATCATGAATATAGTAACGGAGGGCATCAGAGTATCACACCCGTAGTTAATGTATAAATTGATACCTTAATGATATTGAGTGTAATATTGCTTTTATACAACAGTTCCGTCAAGCACAGTTTATTAAATAACAGCAATACTGGAAAAAAAAAATTATGATTTGGTTGTTTAAGCAGTTATTTTGCGCAGCTGAGAAAAAAAATAGTTCCTTCTAAATGTAGCCAGTATCTGTTGCTAAACATCTCAATCAGCATGAAGACATTTATTGTCATTTCACACACATGTAAACAAATTAAATATTGTCAAGTGCAAAAGTAATAAGTGTTTATTAGACATACAGTGGGGCAAAAAAGTATTTAGTCAGCCACCAATTGTGCAAGTTCTCCCACTTAAAAGATGGGAGAGGTCTCCAATTTTCATCATAGGTATACCTCAACTATGAGAGACAAAATGAGAAAAAAAAAAACTAGAAAATCACATTGTCTGATTTTTAAAGAATTTATTTGCAAATTATGGTGGAAAATAAGTATTTGGTCACCTACAAACAAGCAAGATTTCTGGCTCTCACAGACCTGTAACTTCTTCTTTAAGAGGCTTCTCTGTCCTCCACTCGTTACCTGTATTAATGGCACCTGTTTGAACACATTATCAGTATAAAAGACACCTGTCCACAACCTCAAACAGTCAGACTCCAAACTCCACTATGGCCAAGACCAAAGAGCTGTCAAAGGACACCAGAAACAAAATTGTAGACCTGCACCAGGCTGGGAAGACTGAATCTGCAATAGGTAAGCAGCTTGGTGTGAAAAAATCAACTGTGGGAGCAATTATTAGAAAATGGAAGACATACAAGACCACTGATAATCTCCCTCGATCTGGGGATCCACGCAAGATCTCACCCCGTGGGGTCAAAATGATAACGAGAACGGTGAGCAAAAGTCCCAGAACCACACGGGGGGACCTAGTGAATGACCTGCAGAGAGCTGGGGTCAAAGTAACAAAGGCTACCATCAGTAACACACTACGCCACCAGGGACTCAAATCCTGCAGTGCCAGACGTGTCCCCCTGCTTAAGCCAGTACATGTTCAGGCCCATCTGAAGTTTGCTAGCGAGCATTTGGATGATCCAGAAGAGGATTGGGAGAATGTCATATGGTCAGATGAAACCAAAATAGAACTTTTTGGTAAAAACTCAACTTGTCGTGTTTGGAGGAGAAAGAACACCATACCTACTGTGAAGCATGGGGGTGGAAACATCGTGCTTTGGGGCTGTTTTTCTGCAAAGGGACCAGGACGACTGAACCGTGTAAAGGAAAGAATGAATGGGGCCATGTATCGTGAGATTTTGAGTGAAAACCTCCTTCCATCAGCAAGGGCATTGAAGATGAAACGTGGCTGGGTCTTTCAGCATGACAATGATCCCACACATACCGCCCGGGCAATGGAGGAGTGGCTTCGTAAGAAGCATTTCAAGGTCCTGGAGTGGCCTAGCCAGTCTCCAGATCTCAACCCCATAGAAAATCTTTGGAGGGAGTTGAAAGTCCATGTTGCCCAGCGACAGCCCCAAAACATCACTGCTCTAGAGGAGATCTGCATGGAGGAATGGGCCAAAATACCAGCAACAGTGTGTGAAAACCTTGTGAAGACTTACAGAAAACGTTTGACCTCTGTCATTGCCAACAAAGGGTATATAACAAAGTATTGAGATGAACTTTTGTTATTGACCAAATACTTATTTTTCACCATAATTTGCAAATAAATTCTTTAAAAATCAGACAATGTGATTTTCTGGATTTTTTTTTTTTTTATCTCATTTTATCTCTCATAGTTGAGGTATACCTATGATGAAAATTGGAGACCTCTCTCATCTTTTAAGTGGGAGAACGTGCACAATTGGTGACTGACTAAATACTTTTTTACCCCACTGTATACCTGCTGAGTCCATACTGCAGAAGACCCCAGATCAAAATGTATCCACTGCCGGTCGTCAGAACCGCCGGTAGATAGCCGGTAGCTAGTAGTTAGCATGCTAGCGATTTAGCACACTTTTCTTGCTTTTCTTCGTGTTTTCAGATGAAACAAAGAATCCATCACCACAAAGGTATTGTGGTTTAATGGAGACAATAAATCAAACTCTAGCACTGCCTATTTTTTAAACAGACATGAAATAGCTTAATGATAGCTTAATGAGCTTAATGACAGAAGGGTATGCGGGTAGGTGGAAACAGGTTTTTTCAAAAGGGTGGGACTTCTGGGTCACAGATGTATAATTTCTTGTCAAACAGTGCCTCACTGTGGAAATTAAGGTATCCAAAACAGTACTGCAATTCTCACTGAGAGTTGATAGTAAATTACTGTTAGTAATTAACAGTTACATGAAGACCTTTGAAGCAGAATGATACATAACCAGTGAAATTTGATTGCAGTTATCCTGGAATATAGTAACTCCTGGAATCCCTGTTGTCCAGTCAAATTACTCAGTTGGATCTAACTGTTGTATCATGAGCTTTTTTTAAATGCTGAACTGGTATTTTCACAAAGTGGTGAAATCCCAATTTTTTTTAGCCTTAAAAGACAGACTTGTTTATTCCTTTTTAAAACTGTATTTTGTCCTTTAAGAATTTCCCTGACTCTTATTAATGTAATTAGTTCTGCCTTATGTATGCTTGGCATTCCAGTCTTTTGTTGCACTTCTCCAAACAATTTTAAAAAGGTGCTGCTGATAAGATCAAAATAAATGATACAATTGAAAAATTATTACATAAAAGATCAGAATCAGCATTTAATATATTGTCTTTGTGCTATTTTAATGGGATGTTCAAAGCCAAACAAACAAACAAACAAACAAACAAACAAACAAACAAACAAAACAGATGGCATATTAACATCATCATCAAAACAGATGGCAGAAATTAAATCACATTTGTAAAAGCCATCATGTTTTGAGATTTTTTTTTTCAGCCAGAGCAACGATCAGACTTGACCAAGTTGACCTTTAATTAGAGCAAAGCATCATATTATAGAGCCTTGTAAGCCTGTATCCTATGGGGACACTAAGAGTTGGCTTCTTAAAGCTTGTTATTATAAGCTATTCAGGAGACAGGGGGATTTTTTTCTGTGTAGACAGAAAAGGGGTGGAGGAGGGGGTTGAGGGCTATATATATGAAATGAGACCTGCAGATTACTACATAGCCCATAATGGGCTCATGCGGGTGACGGGGACATTGGGGCGCGGTAGATTTCCCAAGCTGAAATGGGGATATTATTACTCTTGGGGTGGCAAACACAGAAAATCTCCATCTTCAGTCCCTAGACTAGTGTCAGCAAATTAGAAAACACAGTGAATGACCTTTTTCTCCTGAAAAGAAAACCACTGTGGATTTTTTTTTTCATTTTTTTTATCACTTAGGTGAGTAGTTATTCACAAAGGAATAATTTTGGTCAGGGGGCTTTTTTGTTATCCACTCATTACCACTCGTGACTACAATAATGGTAAGACCTACAAGGATGGGTGCAGGAAACTTTGTACATGATGATCTGATATTTATGGGGTCAGCGAGACTGAAATGTGTCATAAAGTACACATGAAACAAAGCGTGAACAGAGAAATCACAGTTTTAATGAACCCTTTCAAAATGCCAGCTGTAATGCTATGCATCCTACACTGGCTGCTCCCCCACAGAAATCTGCCACAGCCATCATTCATCTTACCCCCACAACCTCAGCGTGTGATGTGCCACACATTAAAACACTGTAAAAGCTGATGGTTTTCACAGTTAGCATGTGTTGCTGATATCTCCAGACTCTCGACGACTGTTTCATCACCTATTCCATAATTAGACCATTACTTTAGCAGGTGCACCTCTTCTCAGCTGGAGTATGTGTTGTTGTTGTTGGGTTTTTTCTCCTTTTTTCACTGACACCTGATTTTTTTAGCTTCAGCACTGGCACAATCTCTTTGTAAAATGGGCATGTTTCAGTGGGTCATCAACACCTTGATGTGATAGCATGTTCTGGTGCATGTGAGAGGGGGTTATGGTGATGATGTGTGGTGTTAGCTTTGTTGACAGAGTAATATGACTCTTAAAGGAATTTTAATAACACTTATAGGGTTTATTAATAGCTCAGTTCAGAAGCAGGCTGAGTCTATACAGACTTTGTTTTCTTAGCCATTAGTATGGCTTTTCTTCTGCAAATATCACCTCTAAAGAAGAAAACTTTCAGTCTGAATACTTTACATTACTATATCAAATCTACAAAGAATGAAATTAAACTTTTAAAAGGATTGAAGATGATTTGAATTATATAGCTTAAAACACTTACATACTCAAGCATGTACAGTAAAATCTCTCTTAAATTTACAATTTTTCACCAATCTGTGAGTTTCTTCTTTTAAACTTGAAACATTTTTCTTAATAAATTTGCATCCTGTTCCTGGCAAATGTGTGACTTTTCTATTAAGAACTTTATTCCACTAAACTTGTCACTTTTTGTGACAAATTTATTACATTTGTTTCACACAAATTTACAACTATATACTCATAGATTTGAAACTTTTTTCTGCTAAATTTGCAGCTTTTTTCTTATTAATTTTCATCATTTTTCTTGTGCATTTGAGACTACACTTTCACTAACATGCTCATTTGTTCTGCATAAACTATCCTTACTCTTTATGGGCATGGGGGGTGGTTGTATATGGCCATGTTGTCAACAGGTATGTCACGGACGTGGGGACGTGCATATGTTGCGTGACGTCATCACACCGTGACTATATTAAGGGTCCAACGGCGGGAAGCTCGCTCTTTGCCACTCCACCTCCAACCCTACCAGAGCCTGTACCAGTTAGGGGCTACCTTGTTTGCTATCTGCTGTAACACGTGTTACTAATCATCGTACATCGTACAGTACAGCTCCTGCCGCCACTGTCCTGTTTCCAGACATAACAATTGGTGACGAGGAAAAAAATAGGTCTTCTGGAGGAAAATTAACCATTTTCCTGGAGATGAAAGTGTGTCTGACACTCCAGCCGGAGAGTACACGGACTAGGTGGCTCAAGTTTCGCCAGCACCAACAGCAAGTGGGTGAGTCCGTTCAGCAGTTTGTCGCCGACCTCAACTGTTTTGCTAATACGTGTGGGTTTGGACACTTGGAAGATGGGTTAGTGCAAGACCAGTTGGTGGAGCACACTACTAATATGAAGCTGCAGGAGAAGTTGTTGATGGTGCCGGACGGCCTGACGATGGCTGAAGCACTGGAGACTGCGTCCCAGCTAGAGCTAGAAGAGGCTGCCCAGTTAGCATCGCAGCTAACGGGCCCCGGCCCACACTCCCCACAGTCAACTTCACTGGTACAGATGGTTGTCCCAGTTGCTGAGCCCATCGACCACACGTCTGACATGGACAACATCAACATTGTGGGCCCCAAGAACTGGTCAGGACAACAGTATGTAGTGAAGCTGGACAGCGTCATTATATCAATGGTGATAGCCACCGCTGCTTCAAGGTCCCTGATAAATGAGGCCACGATTAGGAGGCTTACTCCCTGGTGACCTGACACGGTGGAACTGCCAGACGATGGATGCTACAAGACCAGCAGAAACATCACTTTTGCAATGCAATACGGCAACAGAAAAATCCAAGCGTTCCGGTTCCAGGTGATGCACCATGGCGATAACGTTCTGGGGTGGGATTTGTTCTGTGAACTGGGCCTCTCCATCACAGACCCCGTGCTGACTGACGATGGTCCAGGTCCATTGCACTCAGACATGGATGCAGCCACTCTTTGCCTTGCACCACACGCCAAGCAGAACCCAGCAGAACCGGAGCAGTCACAGGAGCCCCAGTCCACAGCCACAGGGGACCCAGAGCTGGTCCTCACGCAGCATGAGCGTTCTCGAGCTGCTGCCACATCACAGGAGAGAGACCATGATTCCCTGGACATGGGTACAGCCTCTCCGAGCATGACACCGCATGAAGGACAGAACACGAACACAGAACACAGCACGGTGAGAGGGCACAAACCGGACTCGCCTCTGATCCTCGCCCGGCATGAGCCTCAAGGAGCCGCCGTGGAGTGGAGCTGCAGGAGAGGGAGTTCGTGGCCAGAGGGGATCCCAGTGAATGACGACAATCCGGAGTGTGTCCCGTCGCCGGCGACAGTGACACATCACCATGGCCACAACCAGCACCAGGAGAGAGGAGGCAGAAGCCGGACTCATCTCGTATCCTCGCCCAGCATCAGCCTCAGGGAACCACCGCAGCACAGCAGGATAGAGAGTTTGTGACCAGCAGGACCCAGCAGAGCAACGCCAATCCAGAGCGCGTCCTGCTGCCGGCGTAAACGGCACACCACCACAGCAGCAACCAGCATCCAGGATGAGAGAGCAGCAGCGCCAAGTGCAGCCGAACAGATTGCTGCTCCCACTATTTGATTGGGTTCAGGTCCAACGATCCGACCGCCTGGACCTACAGACGGTCCCGTCATCGCAGATGAGAATCACAGCCCAGTTGGGGCCAGCCGCCTTCCAGATGGCCGATGGTTCGAGATGGCACACCAGCCGTCTGTGAAAGGTAAGATCAGCAGCTGCCCCAGATCAAGGTGCGACGCTGGAGCTGACCCAGCTGGTGTGGGACCTGGGCTGGGACTTTGCTGATGAGCGAGCCATGACTCCAGCGGGATGGCACTCAGGTCCGCTGCAGCTGGCTCAACTGAGGCTCCTGAAGTTGAACTGTAAAGTAACTGTGTTTGGAACTGTTCCACAGAGCACGACTGCTTTAGAAGTGGCAGAATAATCCACGCAGTCGTGCAGGGTCAGCTGGTGGTCTGCCCAGTGCCCCAGGTTCTGTTTTCTCTTGCTTGTTTAAAAACAAAAGGCTGTTGTGAGTGCAAAGAGTTTAAATGTTAATAATGTTTTGGTCTTTTGCAAGGGATGGTATGTAGATATTGCATATGGCCATGTTGTCTCCAGGCATGTCACAGAAGTGGGGACGCACACACGTCACGTCATCACGCCTTGACTATATTAAGGGTCCAATGGCGGGAGACTCGCTCTTTGGCGCTCCGCCTCCAAGCCTTCCAGAGCCTGTACCAGTTAGGGGTTAGCTTGTTTGCTATCTGCTGTAACATGTGTTACTAACCGTGTCCTTTAATAAAGTCATTGTACAGTACAGCTCCTGCCTCCGCTGTCCAGTTTCCAGACATAATGAGGGATAGCAGATTAACAAGTCATTTTGCTAACAAGGGGCATGGCATCCCCTCTCAAAATCTCCTACTGTTGGTACTGACTGAAACCATACTGCAGTAATAATACACATTTGATAGCCTATGTCATGATTTTTCCACCACAAAAATAGTGTAATCAAAATCTGATATAACTAGTACATACCTGTGCATGCCCGTAGAAACCAAGTATAAGCAAGTATTTCTGCATGCCCGTAGACAGCTGGTATAAGCAAGGGTGTAAGCTTGCACTTTAGCACTCGTTCAGTGATGCCTGCCTTTGATCTTTGATGGTGTCATAGCGAGTCCTATAATCTTTGATGATGTCATAGCGAGTCCTATGATCGTGAGTGATGATTGCTTTCGATCTTTGATGATGTCATAGAGAGTCCTATGATCATGAGTAATGCCTGCCTTTGATCTTTGATGTCCTATGATCGTGAGTGATGCCTGTCTTTGATCATACACAGACACACACACAGATTTTCTTGAATCACTCTATACTATGGTGTTTATATGACGTCATATAGACATCATGGAGACATCATAGGCACATCATAGGTGATCTTATGATCTTTTAGCGAGTTCTATGGTCGTGACAGACTGGCACAGACAGAGATTTCTTGAATTATGTATAGAGTGAAGTGATGATGATAACCATCCTAATTACCACCTCTAAACCTGGAAGATTTTTTTTTTTAACAAGATCAAGTTTCTACCCCTGGCTTTGTCTGTTAAATTCACATGATAACACAATTAGCCCCAGGTAGGTGATGGTTGTAGTGATGAGAATGAAAAGTGAAAGTGGAGGTCACTAAAACTTTTAGTAATACTAGAGTAACATATTTTCCATAACAATAAATATTTCTTTAGACATGGTTTAGGAAATGAGTAGCTACTCACTGCACCAATTAGGGTTGAGTAACTTGTTGCTGGGGATGTTTTTTCTTTGTCGCCGTCTTCCCTTTGATTTGTGGTTGGTAAGGGCAGTGTGTTTACAGGTGCATTCACGGTCCAGAGGGGCATAAAAGTAGATTTAAGAAAGCCAGGATAACTGAAAAACTGTGGCTTGACATAGTTGGACCTTCTGGTTTAATCCCTTATTTTGGTTTTATGCAGTCCCCCTCTGGTTGGCGCATGTGACATGATAATGGCAGGAAAAATAAATAAATACATAAATAATTTTTTCAGTTACTCCTTGTGTATAAATATCTAATCAAATATGCATAATACACGTACATATTCCTTTGGGGTTGTTCCTGTCGGAGTGGAATGCTGTATTTATTTAAATCCAGGTTGTGACTTTTTTTTTCAATTTATTTGGTCAGCCTGATAAATGCCAGATTCAGTCATTTAAATTTAAACT
Source organism: Pholidichthys leucotaenia (assembly GCA_020510985.1). Classification (NCBI taxonomy): domain Eukaryota; kingdom Metazoa; phylum Chordata; class Actinopteri; order Cichliformes; family Pholidichthyidae; genus Pholidichthys; species Pholidichthys leucotaenia. The sequence goes on from CM035838.1 coordinate 134,166,911, forward strand.
TAATTTGGATATACAATTTTTAAAAATAGTGCGTCACCAACAAAATTTGAGAAATCTTATTTAAAATTACTCATTTAATCGACCCAGTTAAGTAAATTAGTTCAAAATTTAGAAAAAAAATCCCAATTTTATATTTTTATTTTGCAACTATGAAATTGAAAGTTATATATATATTTATACACTACTGTTCAAAAGTTTGGGGTCACCCAGACAATTATTTTGTGTTTTCCATGAAAAGTCACACTTATTTACCACCATGAGTTGTAAAATGAATAGAAAATATAGTCAAGACATTGACAATGTTAGAAATAATGATTTGTGTTTGAAATAATAATTTTTTCCTTCAAACTTTGCTTTCGTCAAAGAATCCTCCATTTGCAGCAATTACAGCATTGCAGACCTAACATGATTGCACAAGGGTTTTCTAATCCTTCATTAGCTTTCTGACGCAATGAGCAAACACATTGTACCATTAGAACACCGGAGTGATAGTTGCTGGAAATGGGCCTCTAAACACCTATGTAGATATTGCACCAAAAACCAGACATTTGCAGCTATAATAGTCATTTACCACATTAGCAATGTATAGAGTGTATTTCTGATTAGTTTAAAGTTATCTTCATTGAAAAAAAGTGCTTTTCTTTCAAAAATAAGGAAATTTCTAAGTGACCCCAAACTTTTGAATGGTAGTGTTGTGGAAGATGTGAAAATGACGAGGCAGCGTTCTTTCTCAGAGTCAGCTTTATTCACATCTCCAACATTTCAAAGCAGAAAAAAGAGAGAATGAAACAGTAACTCTCGTCCTTAAATATCAGGGACTTCACACCTCATAGATCGCATGTCCCACAGACCACCTTGCATAATAAAGACAGTCACAATGCATTTCACCACCTGGCATAATAAAGACAGTCACAATGCATTTCCCTCCATGATATCACTTCCACTGTCTCCCACGCATCCTTTAATTGACCCCCCACAGTCTCCAGCCTTGCATAACAAGGCTAAGCTTCCTGCCTTTGTTCTGACCTAAAATGCGAGTCACAGAACCGGTCCAACAGGTCCATTGAGTGTTCACCACGCAAGCGCCCCCAGCATTTTAGAAAAACAGAACAACAATAAAATAACCACATGCATGCCGTGATAGCATCAATACACATCAGTCCACATGCTGGATAGGCTTCAGCCTCCTGCCGAATCTGCTGTAGCTGGGGTTCACCATCTCTGCTGCGTTGTCCCGCTGGGGATTTGCCGTCTGGGGGCGGAAATCCTTTGTCAGTCTCAGCGGGTGTTCTGGGGAAACATTACTTTGGGAAACATTACTGTGTGAAACCCTCCGTGGTGGTCTACCTCGCCGCGGGGCCTTTGCCAACAGCACTTCCTCCTCTGCCACCACAAAAGTGGGTTTAAGTCTGTCTATGCCAATTTTCTCTTTCCTACCCCCCAAATCTAGCAAAAACTGCTTGTCCCCTGTTTCTAGCACTCTGAATGGTCCGTCATAAGGCGGTCGCAGCGGGGTTCGATGCGCATCGTGTCTAACAAAAACAAACTCTGCGTTCTTCAAAGTTTTAGGCACAAAAATGCGCGGAAAACTGTGGTGCGCAGGGCCGGGCAGCGTGCTTGATTCTATGTTACTCCGCAACAGCTGAGACGGGGAGGCGTTTGGCGCAGGGTTATCTGGGAGAAACTCCCCAGGCAGACGGAGTGGCTGCGCAAACACGAGCTCCACTGGGGAGGCTTCTAGATCCTCTTTAGGTGCAGAACGCAACCCCAATAACACCCATGGTAACTTGTCAACCCAATTTGTATCCGTCAGTGACGCTCTGAGAGCCTCTTTCAATGACCTATGAAAACGTTCGCATAACCCGTTAGCCTGCGGATTGTACGCGGTTGTGCGGTGAATTGTGACACCCAGGCTGCGGGCCATTGTCGACCAAAGCTCGGAAACAAATTGAGGGCCTCTGTCGGACGTAATGTCCGACGGAACGCCGAAGCGCGCCACCCAAGCTGTTAAAAACGCGCGCGCCACTTCCTCGGCCGTGGTTGATGCCAGCGGGACGACTTCAGGCCAGCGCGTGGTGCGGTCCACCATTGTCAGAAGATGTGTGCACCCCTGTGACAGCGGGAGGGGTCCAACGAGGTCCACATGAACGTGATCGAACCTCTTGGCCGGAATGTGAAACGGTTCCAAAAGAGCTCTCGTGTGCCTGTGTACTTTGGCTCGTTGACACGCCGTGCAGGCTGCTGCCCACTCTTTGACCTGTTTGCGGAGGCTCGGCCAAACAAATTTCTCTCCCACCATTTTGACCGACGCACGCACTCCAGGGTGTGCCAAAGAATGAACGAGTCAAAAATGCGGCGGCGCCACGCGGCTGGTACTACTGGACGCGGCCGTCCAGTGGAGACATCGCAGATTGGGGGGGGCATACCGTCTTGCAGCACCTTGCTCTCCAGCCTTAACCCTGTTGGTCCAGACTGGAGCGCGCGCACGTCCGCGTCATTAACCTGCTCTGCGGCCATGGCTGCATAATCTAACCCTACGCTGACTGGGGCCGCCACAGCGCACGAGAGGCAATCTGACACTACATTGAGTTTGCCCGCCACATGCTGAATATCAGTGGTAAACTCTGATATCGTGGCCAGCTGTCTCTGCTGCCGGCCTGACCACGGTTCCGAGACCTTGGCCATCGCGAATCTTAGCGGTTTGTGATCAACGAACGCGGTGAAAGCGCGTCCTTCCAGCCAGAACTGAAAGTGGCGGATGGCCAAATGGAGAGCGAGCAGCTCCCTGTCGAACGCGCTGTATTTACGTTCGCTATTGCGCAAGGTCCTGCTGAAAAATGCGAGGGGCTGCCAAACCCCGGCTACATGTTGCTCTACGACCGCCCCTATGGCCACATCTGACGCGTCAGTGGTGAGCGCTATGCGGGCCGTTGGGTCTGGGTGTGCCAACAACGCAGCCTTTGCCAAGGCTGCTTTCACCTCCGAGAATGCTTGGTCCCGCTCCGGGGACCACTCGATCTTATCCGCGGGTTTCTTTTTTTTGAGCGCGGCATACAGCGGCTGCATGAGCTGCGCCGCGCGGGGGAGAAAACGGTTATAAAAATTCACCATTCCCAAAAACTCCTGCAACGCCCTGACTGTCTGCGGCCGGGGAAAATCTGCCACAGCGCGCACTTTGTCAGGCAGTGGGACTGCTCCTTCAGGGGAGACGCGGTGTCCTAAAAAATCGATCTGCGCCACCTCGAACTGACACTTCGCTGGGTTGATTATTAACTCGTGATCTCCCAACCTTCGGAAAACTGTGGCCAGGTGTTTTTCGTGTTCGTCTTCGGACGCGCTGGCTACTAAAACATCGTCCAGGTAGACGAACACAAAAGGGAGATCGCGAAGCACTGCGTCCATCATGCGTTGGAACGTCTGAGCAGCCCCTTTAAGTCCGAAAGACATGCGTAAAAACTCGAATAAACCAAATGGAGTTATTACCGCTGTTTTGGGTATGTCCTCAGCGCGCACTGGGACTTGGTGGTGACCGCGGACCAAGTCTATTTTAGAAAAAATGTGCACCCCTGCCAAATGAACCGAGAAATCTTGGATATGTGGGATTGGGTAGCGGTCGTGCGCTGTAGCGTTGTTTAACCTGTGAAAATCCCCGCAAGGGCGCCATGATCCGTCAGCTTTCGGGACCATATGTAGGGGGGAAGCCCACGGACTGTTTGAACGTCAGATAATGCCCAACCTCTCCAAGCGCCGAGCTTTTGCAAAAACGGGCGGTCCGGTAGTGGTAATAAAATGCTCACCCCGTGCTTAGCGACTGTTGCCGAAAATGTGGGGACCGTGAGTGCTGGGAACTGAGTGAGCAGTGTGTGGAACTTACCGCCTGCTGTTGTGACGTTGGCTTGTGCTGTAGGCGGGGCCACTCGCGCTGCACAGGGGACAGAATCAAAAGAAAGTGCATTAACCAGGCACCTGTTATCGAGATCAACCAACAACCCATGTGAGCACAAAAAATCAGCCCCCAGCATATTGAAATTTACTGTTGCTACAACAAAAGTCCACTCATATGCACGGCCGTGTAGGGACAGAAGCAGAGTCTTCTCACCAAAGGTCTTAATCTCCGAGCTGTTCGCCGCTGTCACCAGGGGACCTCCGGAACCCGCCAGTCTGTCTGCGTAGGAAGGAGTGATGAAACTCAACTGGGAGCCTGTGTCGACGAGGAACTGCCTCCCGGAGCGTGCGTCCGACAAGTAGAGCAGCTTGTTCTCTTCCCCGAGGGCCGCGGCTGCTACCGACCTCCGGTCTTGGCGTTTCCCGAACGCCCGAACTGGCACAGCAGTACACACTTGCGTGCCCTCTCTGTGAAGCGGCGATGGTAGAAACAAAAGACGTCCGGTCCACGCTCCCTGGCCTTTGCCGCCGCCGTCATCGGTGAGTCTGGCACCGCTGTCTCTGGCCTCCTCTAGTCTGCGGTCGTCGCGCCGAGTTCCGCTGCAGCGGCCGTGGCTGCGCGCCACTTGGTGGCGTTGACAATCCGCTGCGCCTCTCGGCCCAGCGCGCGGTAGTCCCGTAGGGCCAACAGTGGCGAACTGGCCAGAACCGCTCTCGCTGCTGACGGTAGAGTCCTGAGGAAGAGGTGGGTGAAAATGAAGTGATCGTCGTCAGAGTCTTTCAACCTCAACAACTTCTCCATCAGGCTCGCGGGCATGTCGTTTTCCCCCTTCGTCAGCGCCAGAAGCCTCTCTGCTCGCTCCTCCACCGAGGGGGTGAATTGCTGGATGAGTGCAGCCTTCAATGCGCCGTATTTGTCGCTCTCCGGCGGCTGGTCGATCAGGTTCTCCACATGCTGGGCCGTGTTGTTGTCCAGCTTTGCGACTACGTGGTAGAATTTCGTGACATCTACCGATATCCCCCGGAGGTTGAACTGCGCCTCAACTGCGTTGAACCAGGAGCGCGGATTGTTCTGCCAGAAGTCCAGTAGCTGGACTGCAGCGGCGTTCGCTTGGCTGGGGGCTCCTGACGCGGCTGGCCCGGGGGAATTTCTCTCTTCCATGATACGTCTCGGGGTCACCAGTGTGGAAGATGTGAAAATGACGAGGCAGCGTTCTTTCTCAGAGTCAGCTTTATTCACATCTCCAACATTTCAAAGCAGAAAAAAGAGAGAATGAAACAATAACTCTTGTCCTTAAATATCAGGGACTTCACACCTCATAGATCACATGTCCCACAGACCACCTTGCATAATAAAGACAGTCACAATGCATTTCACCACCTGGCATAATAAAGACAGTCACATTGCATTTCCCTCCATGATATCACTTCCACTGTCTCCCACGCATCCTTTAATCGACCCCCCACAGTCTCCAGCCTTGCATAACAATGCGAGTCACGGAACCGGTCCAACAGGTCCATTGAGTGTTCACCACAGTGTATATATATATATATATATACACTAAATATATACAGTATATATATATATATATATATATATATATATATATATATATATATATATATATTCACCTGCAGGAGGGATCATGAGGATCATAGTGCTATGTGAATCGGGCAGAAGTCTGGGCTACTCTGTTTGGACTGATGCCCCCACAACCCAGATCCCCGGATAAGCGGCAGAAGATGGATGGATGGAATTAAAAAAAAAAAAAATAACATAAATGTTGACCGACTGAAAAGTATGTCCATGTTCTCAATACTTGGTTGGGACTCCTTTTGCATGAATTACTGCATCAAAGTGTTGTGGCATGGAGGCGATCAGCCTGTGGTACTACTGAGGTGTTATGGAAGCCCAGGTTGCTTTGATAGTGGCCTTCACCCTGTCTGCATTGTTGGGTCTGGTGTCTTTCATCTTCCTCTTGACAATACACCATAGATTCTCTATGGAGTTCAGGTCAGGAGAGTTTGCTGGTCAGTCAAGCAGAGTGATACTGTCATGATTCCTCGTGCGCCATAATGCGGTGCACAAGGGAAGGAATGGAAAGCCCAATTGTGAGAGTAGAAAGTGCCATTTATTAACTTAAACCACGAAAATAACAAGTCCAGCTTAGACCACACAAATACAGGAAGATGCAATGATGAGTTAAGCCACCAGACATGCAGGGTGCCACTCGGATGCTCAACAGCCCAGCGACGGGAATGCCTAGTGCCACAGAGCTACCGTTGACACAGGGAGAAAGGCAAATATAGCTTACAGAAATGAAGTGATCCAGGGCTATCCGTGCAGTCTGGTGGAAGAAGAAGTGAGGCAGGGTCAGCTGCTAACATCCAGAAATAAGACGTCTGTAAATGTCAGGCTGAATACGCGAAGGGAATTGTACAGCATTCATGGAGGAACACGCTGCCACGAATGAGGGTGAATGCTCCGACAATGTCTTTCCACAAACGCAGCGTATTTATTATCTTGATGCAAATGAGGAAAGAGATTGCCGGTGTGAGGATGCGTGGGCTGAACATAATTGAACCAGGTGTGTAGGAGTGCGTGTATGAACATGTGAATGGGAATGAATGGTGTGTGTGTGTGTGTGTGTGTGTGTGTGTGTGTGTGTGTGTGTGTGTGGGAACACCCATGATGAAGCACAGCTGATAGCACTTGACAGAAGGAGGGGGCATGCCCAAGCTGTCAGGGAGCAAAGGACCCAAACAGCTCCCTGACGCGCCTGATGGAAAATAGGGCAAAAATAAACAATAAGTCAGAACTGGGTTTGGAACAACCAAACCCAGATTCATGACAGAGACTATGGTCATTAAACCACATATTGGTACTTTTGGTAGTGATGGCAGGTGCCAAGTCCTGTTGGAAAATGAAATCAGCATTTTCATAAAGCTTGTCAGCAGAGGGAAGCATGAAGTGCTCTAAAATTTCCTGGAAGACAGCTGCGCTGACGTTGGACTTGATAAAACACAGTGGACCAACACCATCAGATGACATGGCTCCCCAAAGGTTTCAGGTTCCAAGTCCGGTCATTTGGAAATCAAGGTCCCAGAGTCTGGAGGAAGAGTGGAGAGGCACAGAATCCAAGTTGCTTCAGGTCCAGTGTAAAGTTTCCACAGTCAGTGATGATTTTGAGAGCCATGTCATCTGCTGGTATTGGTCCACATGTGATTTATTAAAGTAGAACTGAACCCACCTTTTGGCGCAAAAAGTAGAATAGCAGATTAATTCCTTATTACCTATTGTATTTTTCAACACATAAAAGAAATTTTTAGGCCGTGCGATGGCCAAGCTATAAGCCGATAAACTTTTGCCTCTGGCTGGCAGTGCCAAACAAACCGGAAGTAGTGCAGACGACGCTGCGTGACGTCACGAGTGTGATCCCTAAACAAAACAACAATGGCAGATGATAGCAGTTCCAGCAGTCAAGAAAACCAGAGTTTTCAGAGTGAAGAGGCATTCAGGATCGGTGACGAGACAGAGGAGGATGCAGGAGTGTGGCAGGTGGCAGGCGTGCACAAGGGCGAGCCCGGGAGACAGAGACCTAATGCACCTGTGACAGCAGATGGCAGACGGCGATGCAGAGGCGAGGTCCGCCGCCGGGGAATACAGTGATCCCTCACTTATCGCGTTTAATGGGGACCAGAACCGACCGCGAAAAGTGAAAAACCGCGAAGTAGCGTCACCCCCCCCCCAAGGGCGTCATAAGCACTATTTTGCACAAAAAGGCACAAGAGAACAGCGAAAAGTGCCACTAAGCAACACGAGCGATAAAGAAGGCAGAGTGGAGCGGTGGTCAGAGAGGTGGATTTTGCTCAAAATCCACCTCTCTGACCACCGCTCCACTCCTCTCCGCCCACCTCTTCACCGCTCGGGAATCTCGCAAGCTGATTGGCCGAGACGTTTTACCTCGCAAGCTGATTGGCCGAGACGTTTTACCCAGCTTCTCTCCCTGCAGAGCGCCTTCTTTATCGCTCGTGTTGCTTCGTGGCACTTTTCACTGTTCTCTTGTGCCTTTTTGTGCAAAATAGTGCTTGTGACGCCCTTGGGGGGGGCGGTGACGCTACTTCGCGGTTTTTCACTTTTCGCGGTCGGTTCTGGTCCCCATTAAATGCGATAAGTGAGGGATCACTGTAATATCTATATCTAGAAACGCATCGCTTCCCGGTCGCTTTTCCTCCCCCTTTCTTTTCTTTCGTCGCCATGACAGCTTTCCTTGGCCACTGAACAGATCTTCCCAGGTGTTGGAAGTGTTTTGTAGTCGACTATCAAGACAAAATGCACCAAAAACAACCAGTGTCGACGTGCTCGCAATGGTAAACATGGAGGACTGTGTCACACTCGTGACGTCACGCGGAACTCCGGCTGCACTTCGGCGTATTGGTCTGATTTTTCAGGGCGGGAAATTCAAAATCGCGATTTTCTCCAAGATTCCGGGATTTGTGGAGGGGGTGCCAATGATAAATTATCTTTATAATTGTATGTACTATCACCCAGTGCCGTTCAATGCCGTTCAGTTCAGTTCTACTTTAAGTCCAAAGTCAGTGCAGCAGTCTACCAAGAAATTTTAGAGCACTTCATGCTTCTCTCTGCTGACAAGCTTTAGGGAAATGCTGATTTTATTTTCCAGCAGGACTTGGCACCTGCCCATACTGCTAAAAGTACCAATACCCGGTTTAATGACCATGGTATCAATGTGCTTTACTAGCTAGCAAACTCACCTGACCTAAACCCCATAGAGAATCTATGGAGTATTGTCAAGAGGAAGATAAGAGACACCAGGCCAAACAATGCAGATAAGTTGAAGACCACTATCCAAGCAACCTGGGCCTTGTAATGATCCAGGCTGCACTCTGTTGTTCTGTCTCCCTAATTACTCATGCCCCACAGCTGCTGCAGCTTCACAGGCCGCTCCTAATTAGAGCAGCATTTAAATTGAGAGCAGAGCTTCACTTCAGCATGGAGACGTTTGACTACAGAATACTACAGCAGACAGCTCTTCACTGTTGCAGCATCACCCTCACCTCCAACGTGGGAAAAATTGTAAGCTATATCTCCCTCTCTACTCTGCTCCATCTTCTCCTCTGTTTTGTCCTAGACTTACCTGTGTACAATTGGACCATCCTCCCGGTGGCTAGGATTCATTCTTCCGGCGGACTAGGATTCATTCCTCCCGGCGGGGAACATCCCTGTGACCACCCCGTCATCTGTAAGTGGACATTTATTGACTGTTCAGTTTTTTCCTTTTTCAACTACCTCAGCTGAGGAGCGTCTTTGCACAAGCACTGTAAATATCTACACTGGGAAATATCACACTCACCAACAACGACAGCCGGGGAAGGAACGAGGAATGCCGGCGGTCCCATAGCCTGCAGCCCTCTAACCCGGTTGTCAGACTCTCCACTCATCACAATCACCTGTGCACAATAAATCATTGTTAAACTTGCTAACTGACTCTGTAGTCTGCTTCTGGGTCTAAACAACAGAACCATGTCAGTACGTCCCCGTCTCTTAGACCCAGCAGACACTGCTAATGGTGCGAATGCACACCGTCTTAACATTATCGAGGCTTGGTTAGACCAAGTTACATATCAGCAATAGGTGATTTGGAATCAGCTTACACAAATTAATGAGTGGCTTGATCAACTCACCGCAGCCCACCATGATCTGGCCATGTCAGTAGCACCAGTTATTCCACTGCCTTCCTCCCCTCCCTTGACACACTCTCAGTGCATAACGCCGGTACCCACGCCAGCCCATTTTACCAGTAAATTGGGGGAGGACCGAGGTTTTCTTCTGCAATGTAGCTTCGTGTTTCAGCGGGTACCGGAGGATTTCCTGACCGACCACAGTCGGATTAGCTATGTGGTTAATTTTCTGGAGGGACGAGCATTAGCTTGGACATATGCTATCATGGACTGTCCCAGTTATCAAAATTACATCTATGATCGGTTCGGGATGGAGTTCACCCAGGTGTTTGATCATTCTGACTGGAATGACATCAATACCACCCGCCTTCTTAATCTCCGACAGGAATCAGAATCAGAATCAGAATCAGCTTTATTGCCAAGTATATTTACAAGTAAACACACAAGGAATTTGACTTGACATTGGGCGCGCACGTTAGGCGCATCCAATGACACGGCAGCCATAAAGGCGCCTGTCTGCAGTGAGGGTAAAGAGGGGAAGGGGGGGGGGGGAAACACAATAGGCAGAGAGAAAAAACATAGTTATCAGAATAACGCTCGTATAAGCTCATATAAGCTCAATGAGCCAAATTTTGATTACACAGAAAAAAACCCTCTATGCACATTAGCAGACAATAGATACAATCACACAGCAGAGGGAGGGAGAGCAGTGTGTGTATATTTGCATGTCATTGTGTAGTGTAAGTGTAACAGTTGTTAGTGAGCAGCAGAGGGCGCCTCCTGGCAGTGGATAGATGTTATAATCATGTGACTTATAAACAAGTCCAGAGTTCAGAGTCTATCTCTCTTTTCCTCTTGCTTGCAGAAGGCACATGGGCATTGTCCTTGAGAGTCCAATCCGCTGACGACAACAACTGATTGTTGATTGTATGGGTAGACATAAGCCACTTCTCCGGCGTTATCTTCATCGAGGAGGAATGTAAACAAGGGCACCAAAACACAAGGTCAAATCTGCACAGTGCACTCAGAGAATAAAAAATTTCTCTCTCTTCGATTCTGTGCTTCAATTTCATACAGGCTTGAATCATGCTTTAGATCATTCTCTGGAGAGCACTCAGCGATCCACAGATGTTATCCACCTACCGAAACATAGGTAAAACATGTCCAAGAGAGTTCGTTCTCTCTTCAATGCATGCCAGATAGTAAATTCCATGTTAATCCTGCCGCTGACAGTCAGTGCTCCCCCCAGCTGGACGAATTGTTGAATTTGTTAAGGGAGCTACGCCGGGGTCCGCATTTGATTAGCTCACCCAGATAATTTCGATACACTAGGAAAACTCCAGGGGCCAAACAGAAGATCCTGTGATCAGTTCAATCTCAGTCGAATCACACAGACACATGAATTCCAATGCCATGAGTCTCCCTTGGGTTCCCCCTGACCCGATCTTCTTCTTTTAAAGTGGTGACAATCGCATATAAGCCGCTTTCCAGATCCATAATTTCCATTTGGATTAAGATTCAGCCAGGAGAAGAGTGACATTGCAAGCTGGGATCAGAAGGGAGAGGATTAGGAGGGAGAGGGAAGAAAAGCGTCTGCTCTCTCTCAGAAGCGGAAGAAGAACTACACTGCAATCCACAGTGTACTTCAATTGTATTCAATTGTATTCCCTACTCCCTGCTCCATTCTCAGGGAATATCAGTTAAGTTAACTGCCCTTCACAACATTTCTCCATTTGAAACAGCCTGTAACCATCGGCTCCCTACTCCGTGCTTTCCCACGGTAACCATAGACACGTACTGATACTATGGTGGATAATTTATATTTCTTAAATAAAATATTAATGCAGTTATATTCTTATTACAGTCAGTTGATATAAACAATAACCAACATCAATTTAGCTTGTTAATACCGTTAGCAACAATAGTTTGTTTTACTCGTATTTGAGGCACAATGGCTTATGGGTAATCTTCTTGTCAACTTCTGGTGAAGTGATGTACTGTTGTTCATTTTTTCCCTGTTCAGTTCTCAGTTCCCTTTGAACTGAAGACCGTTTGCTCCCTTTGGTTTGGAATCTCAGTTAATATGGCAGAATACCTTGTGCAGTCCAATTTGGAGTACATTAGTAGTAGTAGTAGATTAGTTTATTTGACAGGGACAGTGCAATAAACATAGACAATTAATCAAAGACAATCAATCTGATGTGTTGCACATAGAGTGTATAGCTATTAGCTAATTCGCAACTCTTGTCCCTGGATGGGCTTTAGAAAAAAGAATCAAGATAAAAAATATACACAATAACCACATACATCAATGCAGAAAAATTATAAATACACAATTATAAATATTATAAATATTATAAATACACAAATATAACAGCCTGACTCACATTTAACATAAATATTATAAATATTATAAATACACAAATATAACAGCCTGACTCACATTTAACACATAACATAACTCACATTTGCCTATTTCAGGCCTTCCTCCCTCCGTCACTCACTATAAACAAACACATTTATTCCTTCCCTTCATTCACTCTCACTTTGCAGACAATTAATTCATACATGAGTACATTCTTGTTTATTTTTCAGCCAGTTTTTAACATTTTTAGTGAATGTTTTAAAGTCCGTTATTATTTTGATTTCATTTGGCATTGTGTTCCAGATGTGACTGCCCTTTATAGAGAAAGCTGTTTGTCCAAATGTGGTTCTGCGGTGGAATATTTTACAGTTATTGTTAACAGAACTCCTGGTGGCTCTGCTGCTGTCCTGTCTTTGGACGAAACCAGCAAGTGGCTCGGGTGCTGATTTATGGAAACATTTGAACGTTAATTTCAGAAGACAGAGGTCAATGAAGCTCTCAAAACTCAATAGGTTGTATTTTTTTAAAACATTACAGTGATGCCACCTAATGGGCTTTTTGTCCAAGATTTTTAGGGTTTGATTATATAATGAACCTATATGTCTTATTGTGGAAGGGGCTGCTTGAGCCCAGACTGTCAAACAGTATGATATATGAGAAAAAACCATAGAATGCATATACAGTGCAGCTGCTTCGTAAGGTATGTAATATCTAATTAATTTAAAGCAGTTCAGATTTTTTTTTACTGTTTTTGAAATTTTCTTTATATGAAGATTAAATTTGAGTTGAGGATCTAGTACAATGCCAAGGTATTTGAATTCTGTAGCTAAACTGATGTCATGATCATGTATATTAACTTTAAAATGTTGCAGGTTACATTTTTTGATTGAAAAGCACATTGAGACTGTTTTCTGAAGGTTCAGCAATAGATGGTTCTTGAGGAGCCACTCTTGGACATCAACCATACTTGTAGACAGTACATCTGCAGCCTGTGCTGGAGTCTTGGCAGCTGTGTAAATAACTGCATCATCTGCATAAAGTTGGCATGTTGCAGCTGAGCAGTGTAACGGCAAGTCATTAATAAAAATGCTGAAAAGTAAAGGACCAAGAATGGACCCTTGTGGGATACCCATGCGGTTGTTTAAAAATGAGGATTTATCCTGGTGAACTTTTACACACTGTTCTCTATTCTGGAGATAAGATGCAAACCATTCTAATGTATTTGGGGAGAAGTTAAAAGATACCATTTTGGATAAAAGCAAACTGTGGTTTACAGTATCGAAAGCCTTTTTGAGATCTAGAAAAACAGCTCCTACCACATTACCCCTGTCCAAGGACTGTTTGACGTTTTCAATAAGGCAACAATTTGCTGTTTCTGTTGAGTATCCTGGTCTAAAACCAAATTGATGTGGATGAAGAAGTTGACTGTCTTGTAAGTAGTCTATCAGCTGTGTAGCTACAACTTTTTCAAGAACCTTAGATAGGACTGGTAAAATAGAGATTGGGCGGTAATTGCATATATCGTCTTTACTGCCTGATTTATGAACTGGTATGACGACAGCTTTTTTCCAGCCAGATGGAAATGTACTAGACCTAATGGAGAGATTAATGAGATGAGTCAGTGGTTTGATTAATATTTTGCTGTGCATTTTGAGAAAGGAGGTGCTCATATTGTAGATATCATTAGTTTTTGAGTTTGACAGTGTTTTAACAATACCAGCAATTAACTTCTCATTTACCTCATCGATGTGAAAAGTATCTGTTGGAAGTATGGAATTTGTGTTGTTGAGCACATTTGGCAGCACAAAATTTTTTGTTAAGTCTTCCACAGAGCCCACAAAGTGTGAATTAAATTCATTTGCCAAAGTAGCCTTGTCACTGACGGTCTTGCCATTGATTCTAAGTTCCTTTACCCCCTTCTGATCGTTTTTTTTATTAGTTAAGTTATTTAAATGCCTCCATAGGGAACTGTTGTTACCCTTTGCATGATCTATCAGTTTATTGTAATAAGATATTTTTGATTTTCGCAGCTCATGTACCACTTTATTTCTTAAACTTTTGTACACAAGGTGATCATTTTGTAGTTTGGAGGTTAGTGATGTTTTCAGTGCATAGTCTCGCCTCTTCATAAGTTTTCTTATTTCATTATTTAACCATGGTAGGCTAATCTTCTGTTGTCTACTTTTAATTTGCTTTGAAAATTTTTCTATAGACTTTGTGATTGTTGCAGTTATAAAATTACAACAATCATCTACTTCACATGTTGACATGAGCTGCTCCCAATTTTGATTCTCTAAGTAATGTTCAAACTCCTCATTTTTTGATTTGGGGATAATAAAATTTGATTTGTCAATATCGACTCCCCCAAAATACTGTAGTCGCTTTTTAGTAAGTTTCCTGACAGCAAGAACCATGTTATGAGTGATTATTATTATTGGGTGATTGGAACGCACTCAGGGAGTCAGGTCCGTGGCTGATTATTCGGTGGATTTCTGGGTTGTGTCAGTGGTGGTGGGGTGGGAGGATGTGTCTCTTTGCAGCATTTTTGTACGGAGTCTCAGTTCCAGTCTTCGTGATGAACTCGTCTGATTAGAAAAGCTCTCGTCTCTTAACAAGCTAATTTCCCTGACGATTAAATTAGACCACTGCCTTCGTGAACGCTCTTTTGAGTGACGCCAGGCGAGCGACTCAGCCTCTCAGCCGCGCCCCTTCCAGCTTTGTTTCCCAGCCCTCCCGTCACCCGGTACAGCTGATACTAGTGAGGTTATTGTTTTGGGTCGGTCTAGGTTGCCACCTGCCGAACGCCTGCACCGCCGTGACCTCAGGTTATGCATGTATTGTGCCAGTTCCGAGCATGAGGTTATTCACAATCCTAGTCAGCCAAAAGGGGGGAGCCCGTTCGTCACAGTAGGGGGACTAATGGGCAAGAAGTCCCCAAAATCCCTTACTCGGTTTCTGTTACCCATTCGTTTTAACCACGGTCACATTGAATTCAATACCACTGCTCTCAGTGACTCCGGCACTGAACAGAGCTTTATTTCTGAGAGTTTGGCAACTCGACTGAAGCTCCCGTGTCAGTTTCTGGAGGTTCCATTAAATTTGGTAGCCATCTCAGGAGAGCCACTCTCTAAGGTTTTCAAAAGAGCAGAACCCATTTCTATCTTAGTTTCTGGCAATCACCGGGAGCAGTTACGTTTTTTTTGTTTTACCCGCCTGATCTTCTTCTGTTATGTTGGGTTACCTGTGGCTAAGACTACACAATCCCGTTATTGATTGGCATACAGGCAGGATTATTTCTTGGAGCTCTTTTTGTTTATCCACTTGCCTCTAGTCAGCTGCATGTTCCCCAATGGTTCCCCTTAACCCATTGCCCACCAAGACACCAAGTATCACAATCTGGCCCTAGTCTTCAGCAAGGCCAAGGCGCTTCCCCTACCCCCTCACCATCCTTATGACTGTGCTGTTAACCTCCATGCCAGGGCCACCTTACCCTCTAGCAGACTTTATAGTTTGTCGTGAGGTCATGGAGAAATACATCAAGGAGTCTTTAAACTCAAGCATCATCAGGCCTCCGTCATCGGCGGTGAGGGCGGCGCTTTTATTGTGGGTAAAAAAGATGGGCCCTTGCGGCCCTGCATTGACTTTAGAGAGCTTAATAACATCACCGTCAAGGATACGCAAGTACCCCCTACTTCTCATCAATTCCGCATTTGATCAGTTGCAAGGCTCCTCTGTGTTTACTAAACTGGACCTTTGTAACACTCACCATCTGGTCCAGATTAGAGAGGGCGATGAGTGGAAGATGGGGTTTCGTACCCATATTGGACATTTTGAGTACCTGGTGATGCCGTTTGGATTAACCAAAGCTCCAGCTATGTTCCAGCGGCTCATCAATGATGTCCTTAGGGATTTTCTGGACTCATTTGTCTTTGTGTACCTTGACAACATCTTGATTTTCTCTCGCTTTCTAGAGGAACATCGAGTCCATGTCAAGGCGGTGTTGCAACAGCTGCTGGAAAACCAGTTGTACGTCAAGGCGGAGAAGTGTGAGTTTCATACATTCACAACCTCATTTTTGGGTTTCATTATTTCTCACAAACAGATCATGGCAGACCCCAGCAAAGTAAAAGCTATCACCGACTGGCCCATCCCTTCTTCCCGGAAGCAGCTGCAGCAGTTTTTGGGGTTTGCCAACTTCTATCGCCATTTCATTGGGAACTACAGCGTGGTAGCCCCACCCCTCACCAGACTCACCTCCACTAAGATCCCATTCAGGTGGTCTGATGAGGCCGGCCAAGCCTTCTCTGCCCTAAAGGCCTTGTTTTCTTCTGCTCCCATCCTTGCCCAGGTGGACCCGGAGCTGCACTTCATTGCAGAGGTTAACGTCGCCGACTCTGGGGTGGGGGCAGTTCTGTCTCAGCGCTCAATTGCCGACCATAAAGTCCATCCGTGGGCGTATTTCTCTCTCTCGCCCTGGAGGAGTGGCGTCACTGCCTGGAGGGGGCCATACAGCCATTCGTGGTCCTGGACAGACCATAAGAACTTGGAGTACTGGAGGTCTGCTAAATGCCTAAACCCCAGACAGGCTTGTTGGTCTTTATTCTTTGACTGGTTCAGGTTCACTATTACCTGCCGCCCAGATTCTAAGAACATCAAGCCGGATGCCCTCTCCAGGGAGTTCAATGCCAGTGGATCCTCACTGTAGCAGCATTCCATCCTCCCTCCATCGTGTGTTGTGGGAGCACTCTCTTGGGAGATTGACGAGAGGGTTACAGAAGCCCGAAGGACTGAACCTGACCCGGGGGCGGGGGGGTCCTATAAGTCCGTTGTATGTCTCTTCCTCTCTTTGGGGGGCCGTTATTGACTCATTGAACAAAAGCAGGTTCACTTGTCATCCTGGGGTTTTTGTACTCTCTTCCACCTCCGGAGAAGATTTTGGTGGCCGTCTATGAGGAGGGACGTTGACAAATATGTGAAGACTTGCCCGCAGTGCTCTACTGGCAAATCCCCACCTACACGCCCACCTCCCCCACACTGGGCTGCTGCACCCTTTGCCCATTCCCAGCAGGCCCTGGTCACACGTGGCCTTGGATTTTATTACGGGACTTCCCCTCTTGGCTGGCCACACAGTCATCCTTACCATCATGGACTGGTTTTCAAAGGCTGCACACTTTATCCCTCTGAGTAAGCTCCCCTCGGCCAAAAAAACAGCTGACCTTTTTGTTCTCCATGTTGTCCACCTCCCGGTATCCCCATTGATGTGGTTTCAGGACGGGGGAGGGGTGGAAAAGACAGTGTGCTCTGCTCCGAGTTCCAGCACGTTGAACGGCCGTGGATCGTGGGCGCAGGGGGCCGGTGCACGTCATGCGTAATGGAACAAGCCGGCAATCGGCCAGCTTTAGGGAGTGAGGTGCGGGAAGAACGATGTGGAGGAGGAGGGAGAGATGGATGGGAATAAGTGAGTGCCAGCCCGGGACGTCAAAAGTGTCTGGGCCGTGCAAAAATTGCATGTGGATCCGCCATGGTGAGGGACTTTCCCAGTAAACCTGGTGGTGATCCGCAGTGGCTGTGAAAAAAAATTTGGTCTGTGACTCCTCGTGCGGGCACAGTCCTGCGAGGATGAGGGGAAAGCGAACTGCCAAATTCCCCGAGGATGCGTAGTGGCTGTGAAAAAACTGAAGCTGTGTGAGGGACTTGGCAGTTTTGCTTTAGGTGCAGAAGCAGCCTTAAAGGCATCAGGGAAAGCAATCGGCTAAATTCCCGTTGTGCACAGCAGCTGAGAGACAAACACATGTCCTGCAAGCAAGGCTGCACGTCTGCTTTAGGAGTGGCAGCAGCCCTAATGGTTCCCAGGATGGTGATCTGCTGTGTTCCTAGGGCATGTGCAGCTGCGGAGGCTGGTGTGTGAGTCTGTGGAGCCGGTTTGTCCCTGGTGCGTGACGCGTGCTGCGGCCACGTAGCTGGAAGTTGCGCTGTCCTCATAATCCTGTAGTGTGCGCACGGGGCTTCTGTGCACTGAAAGTCCGCTGTAGGAAGGTGAGTCAGGGTTAGGGAGCTTGATGGAAATCAATGCAGACGGCACCGATGATCTTCCCCGTTCAGGCTGTTTCCTTCGGTTTGCTCATGTCGCCATTCATGGTGTGTGTCGGTCCCAGTGCTGCCTGCTCCAGAGAGCGCGCTCCAGTGTGGATGAAGAGGATGCAGGTGTTCTCTGGTACTCTGGAATCCACAGCGCGGTGAGAGGGAGTAGATGGTCATTCTCTCTCGTCAGGTCACCAGTGTGGAGAAAATGGCATAGTCAAGAGACGCACCATGCACGTCCAGGGTCACCAATGTGGAGGTAATAGAACAGGCAAGATGCGACGAGCTGGAAGGGTACAAGATTTTATTTCCTCCAACATATTGAAACACGCTTTGTAGCTCGGGAGCTACTGTGTTGCTGAGGCATGTGTCACAAGCTCTTTTATACACGTTATACAGACAGAAAGAATGCATGGCACATTAGCATAGTGATTGTCATCTAATACACATCAGTCAGTACACATCATTAGCATGACATCAGCTGGCGCCCGGCCTGGACGTCCTGTCCGAGGACGCATACATAACAGTCCCAACTGATTGCCCCCTGGGGCTCTCTGTCCATATTGTCACACCTCGCCGCTCATCAGCGGCGCCAGCTGCACGCACACTTGCGCCTCGTCAGCGGTGAGGGATTTAAGCCGCCTCGCCCTGGGCTTCGGCCTGAAGCTGTCTGATCACATCGGCTACTCTTGCTGCAGGGAATTCCCTTCAACCAAGCAAGATCGCAAGTAAGCATCCTTACCTTCTTCTTCCAGTTCTCCTCCCCTGTGCACGGGTGGATTCCCCGGCGGCGGACAACATTCTCCAGCCGTCATCTCCTCGCTGTTGCATCGGGCGCGCCAGGTCGCTGTCTGCTGGGCTACACCCTTGCTACGCCAGCCACCTGCCCAAACCAAGTAAGCCAGCTGTTATTGCTACAATCTCCTGTATTGGTGTGGTGCCCGTTACCCTTCTCCCTCTGCTTCTCCCATAGGGTTGTCCGGCTGAACGGCTTCCTGCCCCCGTGCCTGACACAGACGCCACCACCAATACATCCACATATCACAGACATGCAACCACACACACACTTGTTGTTCAATAAACTGTTAAACCTATTCTGAGCCTGCGTATGTGTCTCCTGAGCCGTGCATTATGTCAGTACGGCTTCAGCAGAGCGGCTCGGCGGACTGCGGGCTCACATGCCGTCTCACCACTCTCGAGGCTCAAATAGATTTGATAGTTTATCAGCAATAGGTGATGCTGAATCAATTAGTTAAGATCACTCACCGGTTAGATCGCCTGGATCTCCCGCAGCTGTTCCCCCCGGCTCGTCAGGGAGGTGCAGCTCCTACCTCCCCGGTGGCCGGTCAGACTGATCCCGGGTCGCCAACCCGGCTCACACCTATTCCGACCCCCGCCCGCTTTTGCGGACAGCTCGGCGGAGCGCTGGGGTTCATCATGCAGTGTGAGTCGGTGTTCTCCCGCGTCCCTGGGGATTTTCCCTCAGACCACAGCCGAATTGGCTATATAGGAAACCTCCTGGAGGGGCGGGCACTCACCTGGGCTTACGCCGTCATGGCGAAGCCCAGCTATGCCAACCTCTCCTATGGCCAATTCGTGCAACAGTTCCTCGACGTGTTTGATCATAGTCGTCGAGATAGTGTGTTAGTTGATCGTCTTCTCTGTCTCCAGCAGGGAGGTCGGTCAGCTGCAGACTACTCGATCGACTTCCGGGTCATCGCGGAGGAGGTTGGCTGGTATGAGCCCTCGCTCTGCGGCATCTTCTTCCGCAGTCTGAACTCTGGTCTGAGGGATGAGCTGGTCGGTCGCGATATTCCGGGGAGGCTTTCAGGGCTGATATCACTAGCGATTAGTTTGGATAACAGGCTTCGTGAGCGGTCTTCAGAGCGGAAGTCTGCTTCTTGCTCGTGAGGAGGCTCGTCTCGCCTGTCCCAAGCTCGCCCCCTGGTGTCGCCACCGCCAGACTCCTCCGAGAAGTCGGAGGCGAAGGCGGTGGTCCGGTCAAAGCTCCATCTAGCGGAGAAACAACGCCGCCGGGAGTTGGGCCTCTGCATGTATTGCGGAGGCAGTCAACACTCTGTGGAGCATTGTCCAGAGAGGCCGGTTAGGGGTCCGCGAATCACTGTAGGGGGCCTTGCAGATTCTAACCGGTCGAGTCCCCTCACTCAATTGACGTTGCCCATTCGTTTCTGTCATAACTCCACTGGGCACCTCACTCATGCACTGGTGGATTCAGGCGCAGAGGGCAGCTTTATTTCACAGAGCTTAGCAACCCGATTGGGCATCCGTTGCCATACCCTCAAGACTCCTCTCGCCCTAGTAAATCTCTCCCATGTTTCCCTGGGAAAAGTAACACACCAGACCATCCCCATCCCTGTTATTATTTCTGGAAATCATCGGGAGGAGATCACCTTTTACATCCTACCTAACTCAGTATCTCCCGTCATCCTCGGATACCCATGGCTCCGCCTCCACAGCCCTGTCCTGGACTGGAGGTCTGGCAGAGTGTCCACCTGGAGCTCCTTCTGTATGAGCACCTGCCTCCAATCCGCTGCCTGCGCCCCGTCCTCGCCTTCAACTCCCAAGGACGCCGCGCCTCCAGATCTCACCCTGGTGCCATCGGAGTTTCACGACCTGGGTATGGTATTCAGCAAATCCAAGGCGATGTCTCTTCCCCCGCACAGGCCCTATGACTGTGCTATAAACATCCGCCAGGGGGCACCCTTACCCTCAGGGCGACTCTACAGCCTGTCTGCGCCGGAGAAGGAGGCTATGAATTCGTATCTTAAGGAATCGCTGAGTGCTGGTATCATCCGTCCCTCGTCATCACCATTAGGCGCTGGGTTCTTCTTCGTGGGCAAGAAGGACGGCTCCCTCCGTCCTTGTATTGACTATTGCGCCCTGAATGACATCACGGAGAAGGACCGCTACACCTTGTCCCTAATGGACACCGCCTTCCACTCCCTCCAGGGGGCGACTTGGTTCACCAAGCTGGATCTTCGCAGCGCATACCACCTCGTCCGGATCCGGGAGGAAGACGAGTGGAAGACAGCCTTCCGTACCCCGAACAGCCATTTCGAGTACCTGGTTATGCCGTTCGGGTTGACCAACGCTCCAGCCGTCTTTCAGCGCCTTATAAATGACGTCCTCCGAGACTTCATCAGCCTGTTTGTGTTCGTCTACCTGGATGACATCCTCATCTTCTCCAGATCCAGGGACGAGCACCGGGTCCATGTGAGGCGGGTCCTCCAGAGGCTGCTGGAGAACCGGTTGTATGTCAAGGCTGAGAAGTGTGAGTTTTACGCTAAGACTACGTCCTTCTTCAGGTTCGTCATCTCCCACGACCAGGTGCTCCCGGACCCAGCTAAGGTGAAAGCGGTGGTGGAATGGCTCACTCCTATGTCTAGGAAACAGATACAACAGTTTATTGGGTTTGCCAACTTCTACCGCCGCTTTGTCCCGAACTTTGGTACCATCATCGGTCCTCTGACCCGCCTCACATCTCCTAAGGTCCCGTTCCGGTGGACTGAAGAGGCCGCAGCTGCTTTCCAGGCGCTGAAGGCGGAGTTCTCCTCCTCCCGGGTCCTCAGCCAAGTCGATCCCTCGCTGCAATGCATCGTGGAGGTGGACGCTTCGGACACGGGGGTGGGGGCGGTGTTATCTCAGCGGTCACCTGACGACGGGATCAAACGGCCCTGCGCCTTCTTCTCTCGGCGCTTGTCCCCGGCGGAACGGAATTACGACGTGGGGGACAGAGAGCTCCTCGCCATCAAGCTCGCGCTGCAGGAGTGGCGTCACTGGCTAGAGGGGGCAGCCCTGCCGTTCGTGGTTCTCACCGACCACAAGAACTTGGAGTATTTAAGATCTGCCAAGCGTCTGAACGCCCGCCAGGCGCGTTGGTCCTTGTTCTTTGCCAGGTTCTGCTTCAACATCACCTTCAGGCCTGGCTCCAAGAACGGCCTGCCTGACGCCCTCTTTAGGCAATTTGCCCCTGAGGCGTCTGAGGACACAGCCCACACCATCTTGCCCAGGTTGTGCATCGTGGGAGCCGTCACTTGGGACATCGAGAGTAAGATCCGGAAGGCGCAGGAATCGGAACCAGACCCTGGCGGCGGACCGGAGGGGAGGCTTTTTGTGCCGTCCACGGTCCGGGGGGAGGTTATCCACTGGCTGCACACATCAAAGCTCACCTGCCACCCTGGGTCCTCCCGGATGATTGACCTTCTTCAACGATCCTTCTGGTGGCCGGGCCTGCGGAAGGACGCTGCCCGCTATGTCCGGGCCTGCCCCGTCTGCGCCACCAGTAATAAGGTAATGCCCCTCCAGCGGGTTTGCTCCAGCCTCTGCCCATCCCTGGCAGGCCCTGGTTGCATATCGCCCTGGATTTTGTCACCGGTCTCCCGGTCTCTAACACCTTCGACACAGTCCTGACCATTGTTGATCGTTTCTCCAAGGCCGCTCACTTCATCCCATTACGAGGGCTTCCATCTGCCTTGGAGATGGCGGACCTCCTTATCCAGCACGTGGTCAGGTTGCACGGGATTCCGGTGGACGTGGTCTCGGACCGGGGCCCCCAGTTTTCCTCAGAGGTTTGGAGATCCTTCTGCAACGCCCTGGGAGCCAAGGTAAGCCTCTCCTCCGGCCATCACCCCCAAACCAACAGGCAGTGTGAGCGGACCAATCAGGAGCTGGAGGCTGCGCTCCGCTGCGTCACAACATCCAAGCCTGCGTCCTGGAGCACCCACCTCGCCTGGGTTGAGTACGCCCATAACACCGCCCGCTCTTCTGCCACTGGGATGTCCCCATTTAAGGCGTCCCTAGGCTACGACCCCCCTCTGTTCCCTACGCAGGAGAGTGGGGTAACTGTTCCCTCAGTTCGGGCGCACCTCAGGCGGTGCCGCTCCATCTGGGCGTCGGCGCGCAATGCGCTTTTACGCACGGCGGAGCACAATAAGTCTACGGCGGACCGGCACAGAAGACCTGCTCCAGCCTACCAGGTAGGCCAATGTGTCTACGTTTCTACCCAGGACGTCGCTTTAAAGGGTGAGAGGAGGAAGTTGGCACAGCGTTTCATGGGCCCATACCCCATTACCAGGATTATCAACCCGGTGGCTGTGCGTGTGGCTATTCCCCCCTCCCTCCGCATCCATCCCACCTTCCACGTGTCCAAGGTGAAGCTGGCAGTCTCCGACCCCCTTTGCCCTCCCCCTGCTGCGCAGCCCGCGCCCCAGATGATTGATGGTCATCTGGTCTGGCCAGTCTCTTCCATCCTGGACTCCCGGCGCCGGGGTCGCGGGTTGCAGTACTTGGTGGACTGGGAGGGCTATGGACCTGAACATAGGCAATGGGTACCCTCGTCGTTTGTGTTGGATCCATCTCTCATCACTGAGTTCCACCGAGCGCACCCGGAGAAACCATCGCCAAGAGGCGCTGCTAAAGGGGGGAGTACTGTCACGCCTCGCCGCTCATCAGCGGCGCCAGCTGCACGCACACCTGCGCCTCGTCAGTGGCAAGGGATTTAAGCCGCCTCGCCCTGGGCTTCGGCCTGAAAGAATGCATGGCACATTAGCATAGTGATTGTCATCTAATACACATCAGTCAGTACACATCATTAGCATGACATCAGCTGGCGCCCGGCCTGGACGTCCTGTCCGAGGACGCATACATAACAGTCCCAACTGATTGCCCCCTGGGGCTCTCTATCCATATTGTCACGCCTCGCCGCTCATCAGC
This sequence comes from Pholidichthys leucotaenia, assembly GCA_020510985.1. NCBI lineage: Eukaryota > Metazoa > Chordata > Actinopteri > Cichliformes > Pholidichthyidae > Pholidichthys > Pholidichthys leucotaenia. The sequence continues at coordinate 134,190,678 of CM035838.1, forward strand.
GGCGCCAGCTGCACGCACACCTGCGCCTCGTCAGCGGCGAGGGATTTAAGCCGCCTCGCCCTCGGCTTCGGCCTGAAGCCGTCTGATCACATCGGCTACTCTTGCTGCAAGGAATTCCCTTCAACCAAGCAAGATCGCAAGTAAGCATCCTTACCTTCTTCTTCCAGTTCTCCTCCCCTGTGCACGGGTGGATTCCCCAGCGGCGGACAACATTCTCCAGCCGTCATCTCCTCGCTGTTGCATCGGGTGCGCCAGGTCGCTGTCTGCCGGGCTACGCCCTTGCTACGCCAGCCACCTGCCCAAACCAAGTAAGCCAGCTGTTATTGCTACAATCTCCTGTATTGGTGTGGTGCCCGTTACCCTTCTCCCTCTGCTTCTCCCATAGGGTTGTCCGGCTGAACGGCTTCCTGCCCCCGTGCCTGACGCAGACGCCACCACCAATACATCCACATATCACAGACACGCAACCACACACACACTTGTTGTTCAATAAACTGTTAAACCTATTCTGAACCTGCGTGTGTGTCTCCTGAGCCGTGCATTATGTCACATATGTCAATTGTCCTCCACTTCCTCCAGCCCCGATGAGTGTGAGATAGCGTCTCACAGTTGTGGGGACCTAACAGTGTGCTAGGTCCCCACAACTGTTCAGTTTTTTCCTTTTTCTACTACCTCAGCTGAGGAGAGTCTTTGCACAAGCACTGTAAATATCTACACTGAGAAATCTCACATTCACCAACAACAACAGCTGGGGAAGGAACAAGGAACATCGGCGGTCTCACAACCTGCAGCCCTCTAACCCAGTTGTCAAACTCTCCACTCATCACAATCACCTGTGCACAATAAATCATTGTTAAACTTGCTAAATGAGCCCATAGTCTGCTTCTGGGTCTAAACAACAGAACCATGTCAGGCCTTCATAACACCTCAGCAGTGCCACAGGACGATCACCTTCATGCCACACCACAATGATACAGTAATTCATGCAAAAGGAGCCTCGACCAAGTACTGAGTGTGTACACGGACATACTTTTCAGTAGGCCAACATTTCTATTAAAAATCATTTTTGAAATTGATCTTATGTAATATTGTAATTTTTTGAGAAACTGAATTTTGGGTTTTCAATAGCTGAGTCATAATCATCAAAATTAAAAGAAAGAAATACTTCAAATATATCACTCTGTGTGTAATGTTTTATTTATTTTTATTTGACCAGGAAAACCTCAATGAGATTTAAAATCTCTTTTCCAAGAGTGTCCTGAATATGAGTTTCACTTTTTGAATTGAATTGGTGAAAAAATTACTTTTCAATGATATTCAAATTTATTGAAATGCACCTGTATATAAAATTTATATATATAATTTATATGTTTATATCATACCCCCCCCCCCACACACACACACACACACACACAGACACATACAATTTAAGATTCATTTTGGGCAAACACTCCAAGGACTGAATAATAGAAAAGAAAAAAATTGAAAAGATTTAAATATTATTATGCAAATGTATGTATTTTATTGAAAACTATAATTGTATAGTTGTAAAGTTTAAAAAGAAAGAGACTATACATTTTTTTCTTCACATAAACACTTTTAAAAAGAAGAATAATGCTTTCATTTCTCTCTAAATGCTGCCAGTGAAACATTGGGCGGTTTGTGGTTGTAGTGATAAGATTTGGGTTAATGATTTCCTCCCCTGGTACCAGGAAGTGTTTTCTCTCCTCGGTGTGTGGTGAAGTCCGAAGCTGAAAAGGTGGCACTTCTCCGCAGCCTGGTCAGAAGTTTTAGCAGGTAAAAACAAAAACACCTGAAGTTTTAGTTTCAATACTGCGTCTAATGGGCTCCGGAAACTTCTGATGGGCCCCCAGTCAGTCGCCCAGTGTATGTTGTTGCACTTTGTAAATGTTAAAGACAAAATCTGTGTGCTAGTTATTAATATTGAAATTAAATTGCTCCTTCGCTTACCCTACATTAACTGTAATAAAGGGAGAATAATGATGATAAGCAAAATAATGAAAGGGAAAAGAGAGGGAATTAATAAAGCAGAAATTAATGCTAGTCATGATATCCTCATCAGTTTTTTTCATAACAGATGTGAACAGTGTTGCCAACTCTTACTCTTTTGCCCTCTACCTCTCTCTCTCACACACACACATTTCTCTCTCCAAAAATCATGAAACTACTGCTAATTATGGTGTTGACTTTCTTCGGATTTTTAACAAAATAAGAGCTCCCAAGGTAGTCGTGGTGTATGGTCAGGGTTAACTGCCGTGGCTTTTACTTTTAAAGCAGGTCAGTACAACTTGTGTGCATGTCACAGTTTTTACAGCCCTGCTGCAGTCCATCTCATGATGGTTGATAGCTACCAGAGGTTTGAATCTGCCATTGTGGGACATACAGTAGTTTATAATACGTAACGTTAGGTAAACTTGTTTGATCCAGAATATTCACCGTACAAACTGAGAAGTGCATAAGTGCAAATGTGCATATTTGTATGTACTTATGTACTTTTGGCACCTTCAGTCATCTGGAAGTTGTGCCCAAGGTCCACAGTTCTCTTCCTGATATCTTGTCTGATTTCTTTTCATTTTCCCATGATGTTACACGGGGAAGCAGTGTGTGTGAGGTGAGCCGTAAAATACATCCACGTGTGTCTCCAGTTAACTCAAATGTTGTCAGTTAACCTATTGGAAGCTTCCAAAACCATGACATCATCATCTGGGCTTTGCCAAAATGTTTAAAGGGGTAGTAATCTTAGTCTATGTAAACTTCTGACTTTGAAGGAAGTAATAAAACAATTCTCTAAAGAAATCTCTTTCTCGCTCTCATTATTCTGGCATTTAGCAAATAGAAACAATTTTGGTAATCCCAACTGACCTAAAACAGGAAAAGTTTAGACTGATTTAATGTCAGACAGTAAAAAAAAAAAGGTTATGTGTCTTTTTATACAGTGTAGGTAAACTTCTGGTTTCAACTGTGTGTCTTGGTTGGATGCAGGACACATCGGATCCCCAAATTTCTTTAGAAGGGAACAAAGTAATTTTCTGTATGTAGAGGGTAGAGTGTATAAGGCCTCTGTTTCTGTTGATTGAAGGTTTCTCATGAACATTAATGTCCTCTTTAACAACCTGCTAAATCTTCTCCAGAGGAGATGCTAAGATTTGCTCTTTAGTTTATTGTGGGAATCAAGTTATGGACTATTCTATGTAAGAGACATGTTGAAATTTTTATATCATATAGAAATGGTTAGTAATATTTCCTTTGGTAGATTGGAATATGCTTTGATCAATGTTTCTTTGGCCCACCTCAGTAAGTGCCCAAAGCCTCAATTTTTGTGCCGGGAAACAAAACCCATTTTGAACAAATGAATGCTTGAAAGAGATCCTTCAATCTGTAAGCTAATTTGCTATCCTGTTTCATTTGAATAAGTACGGCTATCTAGCATTTGTTAAAGAGACAGCTGTTTCTGGAGTAAACCCCCTAATTTGATCAGCTTAATTGCAATAGATTTTCTAAATATCAAGATTGAATGCAGCAACTTTGTCAGTTAGTACAAGAATGCTTTAAAGTTAATCTAATAAAGTTGCGTAAGGAAACCTTTGTAAAGCCACTTACCCTGTAAAAGGCTTACATACCCATTAAACAAAAATTCCCTTAGACAGGAATAGATAGCAATTGATTGGGACTTCCTTGAAAATATGTGATCACTTTGTCTAATTTGTGATTTGGTGAAGCCACTGGGTGGCCTCCAAATGCTGTTTTGTCACTGATCTCACTTGTCAATCCAGCCTGGATTAGGCAGCCACTTTCTCTTCTAGATCCTAATGCCCCTCATCAGGAAGTCAATAATGTGGCCGTTTTAGCTAAGAAAAAGCCTCTATTTTCTAATCGCACTGAAGGTTCCAAATCTCACTTTGTTTCACATTTTGTGATTCAATCTTACATTTGCATTACATATATATTTCAAATCTTTCATAATCTTGCATTGGAATATGTAATAGTGTAATATGATGAAAACACACTGGAGCTTTTCTGCCTTTCAGATCTTTGACATGCCTGATGTGAACAACGAGCTGCCTGCAGAACCCATCTCTGCAGTTGGAGTGGTGTCCTCACCCAGCAAAGCCCCTGAAGACTACTACGTTGTGAGTAGATATGCACTGAGTAAATAAAATTAAAGTGTATTCAAGTGTTTTCAGGTGTTTTCCTTTGGCACAGTTAGGTAATATTGGCATGGATTTGTTTTAAAACTCTCGGCCAGCACTGGGCAAGCTCCGAACCAAAAAGGATTCCTTTGTGGTGATCCTGGGCCAAGTCTCTATAACAACAGTAAAACTGATGTGACTATAACATGGATCTGCTGGTTTGGAGCCTGGTCCGTTTCAGAGTCAGCTGCCACCTGGGTCATTAACTGGCTGTATGCTACAAGTAACTGTGCTATATGAAAGTAAATACACTATGTTTGTGTGAATCAGGAAACTTCTTCACTGAGATGAAACACTGTTCTTAGCAAAATTCATTAAACCTTTCTAGATTATAAAAATGTTCACAAAGCAGTCTCTCATTTTAGCTAGTGTTTATTATTTTAACTGCTTATACTGGTATGCCATATTGGCAATAAGACATTTCAGAAATTTCACAGAAAATAAAACAAAAATGGATTCATCATCTAAGAAGAAAAAAAAAAGCCTTCTTGAGTGAAATCGAAGTTCTCTTGTTTGTCTGAGATTCAAAAAGGAAAAACATATAATTTAAGTACAGCCTGCAGAAGAATCAAAGGACAGGCAAAAATACAAGAATCCATCAGATTATGGTAGATATTCATTATGAGGTGTTGCTGCAGGTGATGTTCCTCTTGACAGCGGTCGACACAAAAACATACAGTAGGTGAGTGCGGCGCATGGTCGGGTGTGAGCAGCATGACACATTTCAACAATTTGGGCTTAAAATGTGTGCATAAAAATTTTTATTTTTGTTGAAATTTCACAGCATGTTAGTTTATATAAAAATACAGCCTACTCTTACCAAAATGGACCCTGCTCTGTGGCCTAACCCAGAGGTGAAGCCCACACTTTATGTGAAAGCGGTAAAAATCAGAATAATATCCATCTGATCTTATGTGGTTTGCGTTGCAATAGTTGATAAGTCACTTACTGATCAACCAGCCATCAGCATCACCTTGTGAGAGATGCACCCCACTGTGCTGTTCTCCAGTATAACAGAGTTGTGTGTTGCCCGGCAATGATGCGTAGAATCTTATATTTTGCATCTGATATGATTTGGACATTGATGGAAAAATAACGCTTTTTAATTATTTTTCTTCTTCTTATGGCTACTCCCTATTAGGGGTTACCACAGCAGATATTATTTCTTTTTTTATGTTGGATTCCCCTCCTGACACAACCCTCCCCATTTACCTGGGCTTGGGACCGGCCCTACATGGGCTTGTGTGCCCCCTGTGGCTGGGTAACCAACTTTTCCTTTCCCCATTCTGTTATGCTGAGCACCAAGCTAGAAGGTGGAAATTAATTTTTATATTGTCTTTGATATGACCCGGCTTGAACCCACAACCTTGCGGCTGCCACTAGGCCACCAGTCTAGTCCAGCTGTTATGTCTGATATTACCTGCTGAATAGAAGAGGCGAGATGACTTGGAACACAGCTTTATTTAGCTTTACTCACACTGACAGCTACTGACAGGTCACCGGCTAAACTCAGGCGAGAGAGAGTAATAAGATGGCCGATCCGGCCTTATATAGGGCGGTGCGGAGGCGCCACCTGGAGGTGCATGTCCATCTTACATATCTCACATTTTTCCCCCTTTAAAAAAAGTCCAAAACCACTCACTCAATTAAGACCCTCCCCAATTTGGGAATCGTATCACGCACTAATACACGAAAACTAATGTCTCTAAATAACCTAATGCATTCGCACAACAAAACATAAAATAGGGAGGACGGGTGGACTGCCGTCCTGCCCACATGGCAAGGTGGATTATTCTGCCATCTTCTAGGGTAAATTAGAGTCCATTACTAACCAAAATTGTATGCCGTGCTCCTAAACTAGAACAAAAACCAAAATAATCCCATCTGTAACATTTTTTTAAACAATAACACCAACACAACAACAACAAAACTTCAATATATACTATGTACAACCCAAGTGTTCAAGTGGAAAGGGCCTAACTGGTATGGGGGCCCAGGGCACCCTCTCAGCTGATGCGCCTCTGGAAACAGCCAGTCTTCGTGGTGGTGGCTGGCCCTCGGGACGCTGAAGCCGCTCCTCCTCTCCGTCAACCTCGTCCCACGTCCAGCCTCGTTTCCCGGGGCCTCCTGCCGGACACACCGAAGCTGGTTCGCGTGCTACACCGAGCCATCAGAGAGCCTGAAGTGTGCTCTGGCCGGTCTGGCCACGATGCGCAGATGCTCCCGATGCTCCCGATGCTCCTGAGGTTGTTGTCTGGCCCATCTTTGCTGCGGGCGCTCCTCACCTCGCACCCGGACCCAGTCCAGGGCCCTCAATGGGGCTTGGCTCGGCTGGAGGCATTGTTGCCAAGCCTGCCAATCCCTCGAGCTCATCAGTCTTGTCCCAACCTCCTCCAATGCTGGTGTAACATGCACCATCGTAGCTGCAAACCCCCTGTCCCATTGTGGCCAGACTCCGGAAACATCCGGGGCTAATCCATCTGTGCCACTCGCCGGCGCAGGCGCCTTGCCGTCACGCTCGGTACACCCCTCGACCATTTCCTGAGCGCCGGCACTGAGACCCTCCTGCACTGGCCCTGAGCAAAATTGGTCCTGCTTGACCGCCATGGCGTCCGGTAGTTCTTTATCCCACACCACGTCTTCATCAGTCGCCGGAATCGGAGGGTTATACCAGCCGCAGCCTGACCACTCTTCCCCAGCGTCATCTTTGATGGCGAAACCCAGCCCATAAAATAAATCACAGCCCATGATGTTATCGCTCCGTGCTGTCACGTGGAATGTGAAGTTGAGCACCGTCACAGACTTGTACCGAACAGTCAGCTCCAAAGTCCCGACCATGTCTAGCCTTCCACTTTCATAATGTATAACGGCACTAGGTTGCCTCTAACTCTGTGGTGGGGAAAAAAAACCTGTTCACCGTGGCCCAATTCAGCAGTGAACCCTCCGCTCCCGTGTCAGTCAACAGCGGCACCTTCATGTCGTCCAGCCTCACTGTGCAAAACGTGCACCCATTCGTGTCTGGGGACACTGTGTGGATGGTTGTCTGGGGCGGGCGGAACGATTTCTTTCGGAGGATCTCTGGTTTAAATTCACGGCACATCCTGGTAAAATGGTCCAAGCGACCACATCTGTTACACCGTGCTCCTCTCGCTGGGTAGTCCTTAGCCTTAGTCCCTAGAGGGACTTTCCCGGGGCCGACCCCCGGCTCATAGCGTTGGCTTCCGTCTCCTCGCCATCCCAACTATCTTCACTGTCCAGGTCCGTGGCATTTGCCGCAACAAGAGGCTCTAGCAGCTGCTGTGACTGGCTCCTGGTTTGCTCTAGAGCTAGCTTGTCCGTGGCTTCCATTTGGAGTGCTAGCTTGACAGCTCTGGATAATGTGAGCTCATTTGGCGCCATAAGTAGCCTAGCTCGCAATGTGGCGCTACAGGTATGCTCTGCCAGCTGGTCACGAATCATTTCCTCCTCCAAGGTTCCAAACCGGCACTCGCTAACAGGCTGTCTCAAATCAGCAATAAATTGCTGGATGGGTTCACCTACCCACTGATGTCGCTGCCGAAAGCAGATCCTCCGGACTGTCACATTATCTGAGATGTTGAAATGGCTAGCTAGCAGCTCCGCTACCTCTTCGCAGGTGTCCGCAGCAACGAGCGTTCGCAGGATCCTCTGGCCCTCTATACCCCAATTGTACACCAATAGTGCCCAGACTCTCTGCTTGTCGAACTCCCCGAGCCCCAGTGCGGCAACGTAATTCTGAAAGGCCTCGTACCACCTAGGTCAGGGCACTGGCGGTTCTCCAGGCGCTTCAAGGAAAGGGCGAATAGGGACCATGCATGCCTCCATGGTTTTATCCGACGTCACCAATGTTATGTCTCATATTTCCTGCTGAACAGAAGAGGTGAGGTGACTTGGAACAGAGCTTTATTTAGCTTTACTCACAGTGACAGTTATTGACAGGTCACCGGCTAAGTTTAGGCAAGAGAGAGTAATAAGATGGCCGACCCGGCCTTATATAGGGTGGGATGGAGGCACCACCTGGCGGTGCGTGTCCATCTTACATATCTCACTCCAACGTATAAAATCTTGTCAACTAAACTAATTATTAAGTTTATAGGGTTTATAGGCTGCCATCAGTGTGTGAATGTGTGTGTGAATGGGTGGATGGCAGGATCTGTGAAGTGCTTTGGTCATCAAGAGATGAGTAAAAAGCATTATATAAGTGAACGCCATTTACCATTGACTCTCTTAGACTTGATTCTGACAAATATAATATTGAGCTATTTAGTGAAAACTAATGTTAGAATAACAGCAAACTATTTAGACATAACTCTTTTATTTAACCTTTATTTATACAGGGACTGTCCATTGAGAGGCAACCTCTCTTTTTCAAGGACACCCTGTTCACACTCACACAGTTACACATTCTCACCTGGAAGCTGCCCAGTACAACCACAGACTGACCTGTAGCCGCTGAGCGGCTCCACTGGAGCAGTTGGGGTTAAGGGCCTTGCTCAAGGGCACCACAGTGGTTTACAAAGGGTGGGGCAAACAATGCTGTGCTATTTGCCCCACCCAGATCTGATCCTGCCAGTCCAGTGATTGAACCGGCGACCCTCCAGTCACCAGTCCACATTCCTAACCATTAGGCCACCACTGCCATTTACAACTCTTACAACTGGTCTGGACTACTTGTACATTTTGTTAGTACTACAATTCCAGATACAGATTGGTGAATCTCACAAGTTCAGGTGAACTGATTATGCATCACGTTCACAAACAAATCTGTTAGTGCTATCAGTTCTTGCTTGGAGCCCAGTATGCGGTTCTCTAGGCTGTTGTTGTTGCACATTAATCTTAACAGTTTGGTTGTGAGGTACTCAGTGTTGAGAAAATCAGTTATAAAGATTTTTGTCTTTGATACATTGAAACTAGCTGGTACTAAAAGTATTAGATATTAAAGTACTGGATAACTGTCATAAAGTGCCTGGCAAGGGCGGAACGAAGACCCAAATGCTGGAGCTGTGAGTTGGTAACGTTTAATACAAAAAACAAAAACACAATAACGAAACTTGCAAGGCTTGAGTAAAGCAGGTGGAAACAGGAACAGCCCAAAAGAGCTCAACGGCTAAGGCGAGTGGAAACGCTGGCTAAACCAGGAAGAAGGCATGTGGAAACACCGGTGCAGACGTGGAGCACACCTCTGGAGACAATGAGAGGATAAGCGTGGAACTCACACTGGGAAACAGGATAAACTAGACGTAGAACTAACATCTGATAACTGAAGGACCCTGCACTGAACTGCAGTACAGCAGCCCCTAAATAACACAAGGAGAATCATCACAAATTATAACAGACGTGGGTAACGAGCGAGAAATAATGAACTGAAATCGTGACAGCTGTGACAGCTGGTGAACTTGAGCTAAAGGAGGCAGTAAACAAGGAGCGCTGTCACGAAAAGTACAGGAGAATATAGGCACAGAAACTAGCAATAAATATAAAATGATACAGAATAAGAAACAGACCAAATAATAAAACAGGGATAAATAACCCATAAGGCGCAGATAAGATACATACAAAAACAAGAAAAGTAAATACTGGACTACTACATTACAAAAGAGAACTAAGGCAAAGGTAAAGGGTAGGCTCATGTCTGAACAGGCAGATAATATTAGTGATACAAAAACTAGATTGTCATCGACACAATATGACACTAGACAGGACTAGAAATAACTAAACTAAGAAACAGGAATTCTCATGAACGGAAACAAAAGGCAAACTCAAATATCATCATACATATCAAATACAAAACAGAAGTGGGGAAAATTCCAGAAAATAATTACACTAACAAAGAAGCGTGAGCACGGTTCCCCAACCGTGCTCCGCATCATGACAGTAACTACTAAGCATACAGAAGGAAACATGGCAAGATGATTTTTTTCAACAGAAAATATTTTCTTCATGAAACTTCATTTTTTGGGGGTACTACAGATTGCTGAATATTTTGGCTTTGATTGCATCATAAATCAAGTTCTGTCCTTTCCCACTATAAGACGATTTCAATCTTGTCCAGCCCATACCCCTAAAAACTGGAAAAGTGGAAAAACTACACAAACGGTTTAAACAGTGTAAATGGGAGGGATACTACAGGTGTAGGCCAGAAAAATACTGGAAAAAAATAAGAGACCACTGCAAATTTGTTCCTGTATTAGCATCTCTACATGTATGACAGCCATTCAATTTGAGAATCTCTTTCCAACACAAGGGCACTTCAATCTACTTAAGGAGGCAGTGATTAGGTGATCATCTAAGCATGGGAAGATGCATGAAAGCTGTGAATAAAAGTAAGAGTTATTACAGAAATACAGATTTCTGAGTTCTTCCTAAGTTAAAACTAAAGTACTGTAGTGTGTAACAAGGAAAATGAATAGTTTTCTTGCATTATTTGATCTAAAAGCACATCAAAAAGCATATCTAAAAGCAATATCTTTTTTGTTGTTTTGGCCAGTTGTTATTTTCTGTAAATAAATGCTCTTAATGACAATATTTTGACTTGGGATTTGGGCGAGTTGTTTTCAGGACATTAGACAATAAAACAAATTTGTTCATTTTACTCAAACATATACAGTGTGTATAAATATTAAAACCAGAGAAGGTGATAATTTTTAGTGGTCTCTTTGGGCTCTTCATTTTTCCAGAGCTGTGTTTTGGGTACAATGGTGCCTTTTCAGTAGTAGTTTAAAAGCATGACTGTAAGTTTTTAATTTAAGTGACTGTGAAATTTAGAAGGCTGTACCTGTTAGTTCATTGTGTCAGATTTGTTCAGTCAGTATTTTGGTGTTTGAGTATTCAGACCCATGTGATTAATAAACTCAGATGAAGACTGGGGCCTATAAATTTCATTCTTCATATCCTTATGTTTTCACATGAGGATATTACATATATGTTTTCAAATAAATCATTTTATTTAGAACCTTTAGATTGAGCCCACCTTTAACTTTTAAAGTTAGACGCCCCTTTAAAAAAGACAACTCTCCTGTAAGACTCTTCCACAGCATAATAGACACTTTCATGGTATGACAGGGCCACAATCCAGATTGCTAATCAATAAAAAGGAGCCTAGTCTGAGGTCTAATAAAGATTTTGTTTTTGTTCTCTCTCTGTGTTGTTTGCTGTACATGTAAGCTGTTGAAACTGATCATTTTGGCATGATGCTCGCCCAGGATTTTGGCAGCTTTCCAGTGTGTTTTTGGAAGAACTGTTAGATGACTTATTCATAAGGTTTACTTTGATGATTGAGAGGATTCCTGTTGTCGGTTGCCACCAGTACTGTAATCACACCAGAGGCAAGGCTTTAATGATGTTCGGCTGATGGTTGTATAATTTAGGTGATGCTGTATTTCCTTTATATTCAAATTTTACAAAATTCCAACATTATCAGTGTCAGTGAATGTGTCAGGGTGTAAAGAAGTGCAGGTTAGTGAGAAGTTTTCTTTCTTTTAAACAAGTTGAGAAAAATGAAAACTAAAGGAGAGAGAGTTAGTGAAGTACTATACAAGCTCAAGGGCAGATTTCTCTTCCTCTTCCTCCCTATTCCTATTCAGACCTCTTTTGTTTTCACTCTATGCCCCCAAACGCTCTCTCTTCCTCCATTTCTATCTCTTCCCGCTCCACCCTACCCACCCAGCTTGGGTTAATCTCTGCCAGATGATGGTAGGTTGGCATCGAAGTGGAGCCACTGGCGTCAAAACTGCACAGTCGCTGCACAATAGTGACAAATGGAGAGAAACCCTATCAGAATTTTGATTCTGCTGTTTGCGTGCAGTACGTTTCACTTCATGTATACTGTGCATGTTTTAAATAGTTTGGACTTTTTGTTTTATTGAGAGAAAGAGACTTATTGCTGGATTTCATGGCGGTAATTACGGTGTACAAAAATGCCTTAAAACTAAAGCTTTTCAAGCTTTCTTAGTAAATGTCTCAAATACCTTTGAAGCCATTGCTGCAGTGTTGCACTGCTGTCTTATGTCAGTTGCATTTGTTCAGTGTGATGTAGATGGCGTTGTAGTTACACTTGTATGCAAAATTTGAGCATCCGGTTACAATGCCATATTTTGGTCTTTTATTAAAAAACCGTCAACAGTCTCCGTATGATGTTGGAAAAGGGATAATAATATCAGCAAACTGTCATTAACCATGTTTACATGAATGAATGAATGAATGAATTTATTTATTTCGGATAGTACATTACAGGTTAAAAGAAACTGTATAATATAACAAGGTCAAATTAGACAAAGACTCCTTCTACTATACAATTCCACGTGAGTTATCCGAAATGGGTGATGGCTGAAGCCGCAGCTTATATTGCCCACCCATATTCCATCCAAGAATTCAAAGGAGAAAAAAGAGAAAACAAGACAAGAGCGATTACAATTTAAAACAAGGCTAAGACAAAATATGACTGAGAGAAAAAGAAAACTGAGCTAGTCTAAGTTAAGCGGTTACTATTCAAAAACAAATCTAAGACATAGTGTCACAGAGAAAAAAGAAAAACTAAGCTATAACACAACACAGGCTGGAAATGTCAATCCTTATGTGAGTTTACATGTCGTCTTGTAAATATGTTTGGAGTATTTCTTCCTTTAGTTTTTGTTTAAATTGTCCAAGCTTTGTACATGATTTTAATTCAGGTCCAAAATCGTTCCATAATCTGACACCTTGCACTGAAATACAGTGTTGCTTGGTGGTTGTTCTCACTGTAGGCTTTTGAAATGCACACTAATAACATGCACACTAATAAACCAATTGTAATTGGGTTTCTGGGGTTATCCGATTATTCAAGTAGGCATGTAAACAGAATAATCAGGTAAAGGCCATAATCAGGTTATCAGAAATCACATTAACTCAAGTAGTTTACAGCCAATAATCCATTTCTTCAGTGCATAAAAACATGTCAAATCTGATTTAGAGCTGGACAATAAATCAATTATAAATCAGTATTTGAATACTGTACTTTAATTTGGAAGATTTTTAAAATGAAAATCAACAGAATCAATTTTTTTCACTACAAAAGAGTATATTTTATTTTCATTTTTCCCCTGTTTGCACTAGTGTAAGTACAGCAGCCTCCAGCACTAAGCACCTCCCTCACCCCAATCGCTCTATGACACAAACCCACGTGAAACGTGGGAACATCCACAGAGAAAATGGAGGATGTTGGGTAGCCTTACCTCTATCATATGGAATTGGTTCAGGTTCACACTTTCTGACAACAAGCATTTCATTTCTAATGACTGGAGTCTGAAAAGATTCTGTTCACAAACTGTGAAAATAAGCGTTCACCATGTATTTATTTACAATTGCTATGATTATGTGGTGGCAGAGTAATTTCAGAATAATAATAATTAAACTCCAGCCAGACTAAGTGTTTTTTTCAAGAGGTAGTGAGGCACTTTTATTTATTTTACAAAAAGTAAGTTGGATTTGCCCTTTGTGTCATGGTGGCCCCCTTCAGGGCGAAGGAGAGGACCCACTCGCCAGGCAAAAAGGGAACATAATTTACTGCAGGGAAAAACACAAAATGCAGCAAGAGGCTGAAAAAATTAACACAACTGCACGGCAGGACAAAACCAGACTGAATCTAAACCGTGAGAAGCTAACATAAAGATACAGTACATACTATGTGGAGACATTAAACAGTCAACTTCACAGTCAGCTCAACAGTAGAACGCTGCATTGAAAGTGAGGTGAGTGCAAAATATGTAGGTAGGTGGTGATTAACACAATCAAAAACAGCTGTCACTAATTAACATCACAAAGGACAACTAATGAGGAGCAGAAGTAACTGAAAGTGCTGTCACTACAAATAAACCTGAAATGACGAGAGAACACCTTTGAAGCGGAGTGATACATATCCGGTGAAACTGGAGTGCAGTTATAGTGGATTTTAGTAACTCCTGGAATCCCTATTGTCCAATCTGTCATGAGGGGACATAGTGCAGACATGTCCCACTCTTTAAGTTATGCTTCCATTCAGTTGTCATTTTTGTTTTCATTAGTACTAGCTTTGTTCTTGTCTCGCTCATCATTTTGTTTTATACTGGTGTGACAGCGTTCTTAGTTCATTCTGTTTCTCAGTCATTGGTCTTCTGTTGTTAATTGCTCATGGCTGTGCCTTGTCTGCTGTTCAGTGCCAGCCCTATTTGTACATCTCACATGCTGCCTTCAGTAGGGCGTCTTCGTCAGTCTCCATCATAGGTATGGAGTTTATTATTTGTCACATTCAATCCATGTAGTTTTCTGCTGTTATGGCTTTATTTTCTGTTCAGCCCCTGCGCTATGTTCTTTTGTTGAATATATAACGTTGCCCAGCGAGTGAGTCCATCCTTAAGCCCTGGAGGGGCAAACATGACACAATCAAATTGCTCGGTCAAAACTAAGTGTTGTATAATGTACTGTATATTAGCTGAGGTGAAATGGGAGATCTTAAGTTATGGGCTGTAAGTCCTGCAAAAATCATCTGATCTGAGGCAAATTGCAATATGCACATCATCAGTGTACATCAAACCCTATTATCAAGTTTCAAAACAATCGGAACAAAATTGCAGGAGGAGTTGATTTCACAAAAGTGAGACGGGTGGCCGGACGGACCACCCCATAACATAGTCTTCCATCGGCCATCACCCAAAGCGGTTGTCTTCGACCGGTGGGGGATAAAAACCAAGTATAGCAGACTCTAGGGGCATAATTCACCACAATATGTGTTTTCATGTATGATCTGTTTCATGTATGACCTGTTTAGGCAGTTATGGTTGTGCTCTCAGGCTTTCTTATCAGGCACCTATCTAGGCAGCTGAGAGGTGACCTGATTTTGAGGGAGAGGAGAGCTAGTTGTTGTAGCTGTTGCTTTTTGTCACTGCCGATTTTAAGGATTAAACAACATGCCTGCAGTGAAAAGGGAGAAATTGCCAGCCTCTTTATTCCTGCAATTCCTATATTGGTGACCCCAACGTCAGTCTGTTGGACGTATTCACAGAGAGCTCTCCTACATCTCAGAGTTCACCACTGACATACAGCACGTTGCTGGCAAGACCAGCCTTGTAGCTGATTGTCTTTCCCAGGCCGTCATGGCAGCGGCTGACTTAGGACTGGAGTACATCCACATGGCAGAGGATCAAGCAGCTGACCCAGAGGTGCAAGCATTCAGAACAGTGGTCACCGGGCTCCGTTTAAAAGATGTTCTGTACATTTTGATGATACAGGAACAACCCTCCTCTGTGATATTTCCACTGGCAAGCCCCGGCCCATTGTTCCCACCAGTTGGAGACGGCATGTTTTTGACACGATCTATGGGCTCTCCCACCCTGGATAGAAGTCATCCCTGTCATGGGTGGCCCTCACAGGCCATTAATGAGACGCTATAGGCAACTGATGAGTTTGCGTATTTATAAACAAAAGACAATGATGACAAAGTAAACAGCCATATGGGGCAAAAACACGAACAAGAGCTACAGCTAAGGCACAGTAGGAATACACTCAGGCTAAGGAATAAACTTACAGAAGCATGGAGAATCACAGGGTGACTGGAGCTGGGGATAGGGACTCCAGCCAAACGTTGTGTGGACCCAACGTTGTGCGAGGTCGTAGCCAGGAGCAACCCCAGCTGCTCCCTTAAATAGGGCTTAAGGACTAATCAGACAATGAGTAACTAATTAATAGAATGTTGATCAGCTGTCACAGCGCAGCTCGGCTCTGACAGCCGGAAGTCCCGCTGTGACGCTGTCACACTAAGAGCTCTGGACGGCCATAAGGAAAACATGGAATAACGGGGAAAATACTGGATGATCCGAGCGCGGACAATATCAGCGCTCAGACCATGACAATACTCTCCCCTAAAAAGGTGCATTCCAGGTGCAACGTAACATCGAAGCCCCCACCCAGAAGGCCACCAGGACCACCCTAGTGGGGGTGGAGGGGGAAACAGGCCAGGAGGGTGAGAACCAACAAAACACAGAATCAAGAAGATGAGAGGAGAAAAAAAAAACACAGAGGGCAACAACGACAATCAAAATGATGAGGTTCAGACATGGAAAAAACAATGACAGGCTACTACAAACCCAGAGCCTAGAATACACAAAAAAGTAAATCCAGGTACATCCACACTGCACCCAAAAAATGCCAGGAGAAGAGAAAAAAAAAAAACTCAGCCCGCTACAAGCAGTGCAGCACACCAAGTACACAGTCTAATAAATGTAACAGGCCAGGAGAACAAGAAAAACAAAAGAGCATCTCTCAAAATACAGCGGAGACAAGAAAAAACTGAAATACAGGCACATAACAAAATACAGAGTACCCTATAACACCAGAAAAAAATAATTCAACACGCTACAGAGTGGCGATATACAATCAGTTCCATATAGTCCATAGACAGAAACACAAGAGCTTCCCTAACATTACAGAGGGGGGAAAAAAAACACTATAGGGATGTCAGCAGGCAGAGAACAATGGAACTAAGAAAAAATAGTTCGGGAGGTCTGCCTGCATCCAGCTTCCAGATCGCTGGCAGGGGAAAAAGAAATAGTTCGGGCGGCCTACCCCAGTCCCAGGCCCAGAGAAACAGTACCTCTGGTGGCCAGACCAGGTCACCAAACAGAGAAAGCAGTCCGCCGGGTGGCCGACCCAGAACGCCGAATTGGCGAAGCAGTTTCCCGGGCGGCCGACCTGTGTCATTATGCCACCAGGACCGAAGGGGAGAACTTCGAGGCGGCCTCCTTACCGAGAGGGATAACGAGGGGAAGCCGAGCCAAATCCGGGGAACCCCAGCGGCACCCGGTGGAGAAGGATGGGGGAAAGATGAGGGGCTAGTCCGGCGTCAAACGGTGGAGGATCTGCAGCTACTTCTCCGAACTTTAACCGAACCGACGCTGCGCTCTTGCCGGACCCCGATCGGGACAGCGTTCCACCCACGACAGACCCCAACTGGGCCGGAACAGCGCCCACGATGGACCCCGATTGGGTCAGAGCTGCACCCATGATGGACCATGACTGGGCCGGAACAGCACCAGAGATGACCTCCAAGCAAGGACCTGGAACCCCCAAGACGACGACCGGAACAGGCTCATCACCGGTGACCCTGGGAAAAGGCTCAGAGGAAGAGAGGAAACCGGGATCAGAATCACCGGCAGCGGCAGAGCCCGGCGAGACAAGCTCAGATGCAGCAATCGGCTGCACCCGGCTCGTTTCCCCGAGAGACAGGCAATAATGCTCCAGATAGAGAAGAGAAAGGCAAAATAGAGCACTTGCCTGATCTCGGGCGCTACCGCCGTCCAGGACTTCGACGATCCAGGTTCAACGAGCTGGAGGTCCACTCCTGGTTCCCACTCAACTGCGGCGGGTTCCACAGCCGGCATGATGGTCATCACAGTCTGGGGATTCTCTGGTGCTGAAGTCCACGCCGAAGGCCTGCACGGAGTGGTGGCAGGGGATCCGTGGCCTGCTGGGTCGAACTGCCCCTCCACGGAGACCCGGGGACGCTTAATCATCGGTGCAGGCTCCAAACGGCAGTCCGCTCTTCTCCTCTGCCCGTGATGTGGCTGCGGGGCTGGTACCAGGCTCTCCAGGACTGCAGGCTCCTTCTTCATCCGGCGGTGTATTCCTGGCACCAGGGGACGCTTAGGGGAAGCAGACACAGAGGATGCAGGTTCACAGTTCACAGGTTCACAATTAGTAACTGCAGCAGGTGGAAGGCACGGTGGACTGTGAGCCTCAAACTCCATCCACAGGAGTCAGGCAAGGCAATTTACACAGTGAAGGAAAAGAATGAAAAGACACTTGCCTGCTCCGCTGAGGGCCGATGGACACTGCTGCAGCGGGCTTGGTTCTCTCCTTTCCCCTCTGGATGGTGACGAAGGGCCCCCCGGGAAGGCGAAGAGGAGCCGCTCGCACTGGATTAGGAACGGATACAGCTGGAGACGGACTCATGGAGCTCACAGCAGCTGGGGAGAGCGTCGAGGAGAAGGGGAGAGCAGCCGTGACAGTCCGGGGATGAGGAGCTGACGGAACAGCGGAAACAGATGACCCAGAGGTGGAGGCTGCTGTGTTTCCCTTTCTTCGAGACGCAGGGGTGACAGCTGGCTGGGAGGCAGAGTTCTTTCGGCTACCCGGAACTGGATCTGGACGGGGATCTCGCTGAGGCTTATCACGAGTATGTTGACGACGTTTACTGGCAGAGGGCGAGGCAAAGGTGAGATCAGGGAAACACCGCTCCTGAGCGGAGACAGAGGCTAACAGGTCAGTGTGCTCAGGGTAATCATGGAGTTCGGGACTGGTCTAACTGCCGCCGTCACATGCTTAATGATTTGGGTTGGATGAGAGAAAAAGCGAGCCTTAGCCACACGGCCCCGGATGAGCTCAGCTGTCCGCTGCGTCTCTTCCGGGGGAATCCCGGCTGACGTCCTCCTCCACTGTGGATAGGAATGGCCCTTGGGTGACGTAGACTCCGGGGCTGGATGGGTGACAGGAACTGGATCCCGAGGCGAGGAGCAGGGATGCCTTACCGTCAGCTTCCTGCCGGAGTTTCCCTCCAGTCCGTGGATCTTCTCCCTCATCGGAACGACCGTGTCCCGGAGAGGAGGTGGAGGGTCCTTGGCCGCCCTCTCTATTTGTTCCCGTAGCGCCACTATCAAAGTCACTCTGTCCTTTCCTTCCGGAAAGGAGGTCAGATGATATTTTAATAACATCCTGTGTGCGAGATCCAGATGCTCATATGTAGCGTAGGTGGGAATAAGGAGACGGGCGTTAGCCAGGTAACCATCCACCTCCCACAACCACACGGGGCAAAACCCACGCTTGAATGCTGACATTGTTATCAAAAAATACTGGCACCCAGAGAAGGGGAAAAACTCAAGCCCAAAAAACACAAACTCACGGTGACCGGCGTCTCGTTTTGGCTGCAACCTACTGTCATGGGTGGCCCTCGCGGTCCATTAATGAGACGCTATAGGCAACCGATCAATTTGCATATTTATTAACAAAAGACAATGATGACAAAGTAAACAGCCACATGGGGCAAAAACACGAACAAGAGTTACAGCTAAGGCACAGTAGGAATATACTCAGGCTAAGGAATAAACTTACAGAAGCACGGAGAATCACAGGGTGACTGGAGCTGGAGATAGGGACTCCAGCCAAACGTTGTGTGGACCCAACGTTGTGCGAGGTCGCAGCCAGGAGCAACCCCAGCTGCTCCCTTAAATAGGGCTTAAGGACTAATCAGACAATGAGTAACTAATTAATGGAACGTTGATCAGCTGTCACGGCGCAGCTCGGCTCTGACAGCCGGAAGTCCCGCCGTGACGCTGTCACACTAAGAGCCCTGGACGGCCATAAGGAAAACACGGAATAACGGGGAAAATACTGGATGATCCGAGCGTGGACAATATCAGCGCTCAGACCATGACAATCCCAGAAACTGGTGGCTGCAAAGTTTGTCTGGTATGGGCTCAAGAAGGGTGTGAGAGACTGGGCTAACGCTTGCATCGAGTGCCAGCACTCCAAGGTGCAACATCATGTCAAGGCCCCACCGATAGAGTTTCAAGTGCCAGAAAAGTGTTTCAGCCATATTAATGTGGACTTTGTTGGCCCCATGCCCCCCTCTTGCGGCTTCACGTACTTGCTCACCATGGTGGATAGGACGACTCGATGGCCAGAGGCTGTCCCATTGGTGTCAGCTACATCTGACGAGGTGGCTCGGCCTTTTATCAGGACAAGGGGTGCCCGATTTGGCACTCCATCTGACCTCTCTTCTGGGCATGGTTCTCAATTCACCTCAGAGCTATGGAATGCTGTAGCAGAGAGCCTGGGGATAAAGTTCCACCGCACTGCGGCGTACCACCCACAGGCTAACGGCCTGTGCGAACGCTTTCACCGTTCTATGAAGGCTGCTCCTTGGGCCAGCCTCACAGACAGCAGTTGGACAGAGGCTACCGTGGGTCATGCTGGGACTCAGGACTGCTCTTATGGGGGAGCATCTGCCGAGTTGGTTTATGGTCAGCCACTGTGTGTCCCAGGAGATTTTGGCCATAACACAATAACCCCTTGGTCTGTGGCTGCTCAACGCCAAATGCTCCTGGAGAATGCCAAAGCTTTTGTGTCAGTCCCCACTTCGCAACACAGGCTCCCTCAATCTCACTTTCCTACAAGTCTGCAGTCGGCGGATTTTGTTTTTGTCCGCCATAACGCTCACCATGGCCCTTTGAAACCTCCTTATTCCATGTATTGGCACCGGGAGAGAAACGTTGGAGGTAAGCCAGAGAAAATTTCAGTGGACTGCCTAAAGCCAGCCCACCTGGATGTGGACAAGCCTGTCACTCTTGCACAACCCCCTTGCCGGGGGCGCACCCCCTCTCCCAACTAAACCAGTTTCAGCAACCCCTCACGTGGGTAACCCTGCTCCCCCCTCTTGTTCGGTGGAGCAGTTATGGCCGGGCAGTTCGCCGTCCACCCTTGACTTTGTTTTTCTTTTTTTTTTTCATTGTGGTAAATTGTGGGGGGATGTGTGTAGTGGATTCTAGGGACATAATTCACCACAATACTGTATGTGTTTTCATGTATGATCTGTTTAGGAAGTTATGGTTGTGCTCTCAGGCTTTCTTTATCAAGCACCTATCTAGGCAGCTGAGAGGAGACCTGATGTAGAGGGAAAAGGAGAGCTAGTTGTAGCTGTTGCTTTTGTCACTGCCGATTTTAAGGATTAAACAGCACGCCTGCTCGTGCAGTAAAAAGGATGAAATTGCCAGCCTCTTTATTCCTGCAATTCCTACACAAGTGAACTTTTCAGTCCACTCAGTGGTGTTAAATGCTCACTGTCTGGTTAGGTCTGCACAGCAAAGGAAAGACTCCTGAGATCGGGCCAGGAGTTGGACAAGGCAAAGGTCAGATTGGAAAATTTCAACATGTGATATTGCAATACTCAGCTAATACATGATAATGTTGTATTGTGGAGCTTCTGGTGATTCCCACCCTATGACAGACCAGAGTGGTGGCCTAGAGGCAGAGCATCCGCCCCACAACCGGGAGGTCGGGGTTCAAGTCCCAGCTGGGTCATGCCAAAGACCATATAAAAGTAGAACCTCCTGCTGTCCAGCTTGGTGCTCAGCAAAAATGGAACGGAGGAGGGAAATGTGGGTGGCAGTGGCTCAGGAGGTAGAGCGGGTCGTCCAATAACCAGAGGGCTGGCGGTTCAAATCCCACTCTCCCCAGACATCCTGCCATTGTGTCCCTGGGCAAGACGCTTTACCCACCTTTCCTCCAGTTTCCATGACACTGGGTATGAATGTATATAAATGTTCTGTAGTGAGGTTCTGTAGAGAGGCCATTGGCGCGGATTAGCAGCCACATTTCCATCAGTCTGTCCCAGGGCAGCTGTGGCTACAGTAGTAGCTTACCAATGCCATTGTCTGTCTGTGGAGTGAAGGAATAATGGACTTATTGTAAAGCACTTTGGGTATCTTAAAAGGCGCTATATAAATGCAATCCATTATTATGGATTAGGATGCATATATCTTTGGAAAACTGCAGTGATATATTTTAGTCTGCACTGGTTGTCTATAAAGCAAAACTGATTTTAAACAAAGATGATTCATACATAAAAAAGTTTTAAAAAAAAGTGCCTATACTGTGTGTCGACCTTCAAAATAATAATCCAAGCTTTCCTCACTCTTGAGTGCTTTTTAAAAAGTGTTTGTTGCATCTTCAATAACATCTTTTTGAACTTTGATATGTGGTCTTTCCTCTGCAGACTTAAAATGCAAACAAAATCAGGTCTTGGCATCACCATTGAGGAGGGGAAGTCTCAGGATATTATGGTGTATTGATTTTTTTTTTTTTTTTGGCTCTCATACTGGGATTCTTTTCAAATTCCTCCTTAATACTGACTTTCGGCATGCTTTCCATACGCCTCATGAAGCAGATCAAAGGGCTGATTAACTATTTTGTTCTCTAATACTGGGCGCTCACATCTCTGAACTTGAGTAGGTTGTTCCAACACCAGAGAGCACAGGCCCAGATCAAACACAGTTCCACCGGGATCAGGAACTTTGCCGAAGCACCAGCAGCCACCTAACATCAAACGCCATGAGCAGACTCTTGCACACTCTTTCTCCGTGCATGGATTGGGAAGAGGATATACCAGCAAGTTTATTCCCCCTGCTTTCAGCTAATCTAATTGCCCCCTCATTGGAGTACCCACCCTATCAGGCTTAAAGCACAGACTTTAGAGTTGTATAAATCTCCTCATCTGGATCGCAGCAAAAGAAGTATATTTCAAAATGCTTGACTTTAGTTCTTCAAAGTGCTGGTATTATGCTTTTTGTGGGTTTTAAATTTCTTTCGCAGTGTTATACACCTTTTTTTCCTTCTACCAAGTTCTACCAAGTTAAAAGGCTCCACCCAACTGAGAGTTGTCCCAGTCTCAGTTGATGCATATAATTTTTTCTGTGACTTACAGCGATAGCCTGTGCCTGTGAACGTCCTTGAATATCACTAAGTAATACATTGGCATATGGCCATCTATGGCTAATTTAGTATTCCCCTAAACAAAAACAAAAAAATAGTAAATTATCTCACTTATAGTATTATATCAGACAAAAGCACATGGCTGAGACATAGCTGAGTCTTAGAGTCTGAATTATTCCTATGATTAGTTTAAAAATGCATTTTATCATATTGAGGTGCAGTAAAGTTTTCTTTGATTTTAAACCCACAGCGTCAATAACACATGGAAAAATATGGTGTCTATCCATCTTCTTCCGCTTAATGCCTTTTGGGTCGTGGGGGGGGCTGGAGCCCTATCCCAGCATCTTTGGGCGAGAGGCAGGGTACGCCCTGGACAGATCGCCAGTCCATCGCAGGGCCAACACAGAGAGACAGACAACCATTCACTCTCACATTCATACCTAAGGACAATTTAGAATCCCCAGTTGATGCCAATTAACCTAACTTGCATGTTTTTTGCATATGGGAGGAAACCGGAGAAATCCCAGAGTAAACCCATGCAGACACGGGGAGAACATGCAAACTCCACACAGATCACTGTTGGTTGGGGGCTGGGATCGAACCCAGGATCCCCCGGCCAAGGGTGAGTTGCTGTGCTGCCACAGTATGGTGTCATCAGTGATTAAAAAAAAAACAAAGTGAATACATTAAATCCAGCAATCAAGGCCTAGATAGTCTAAATGCAGCCTTTTGCCAGCAGTCCCTGATGGTACAAATTTGAAAAGTATAAATATCAGGATCTCAAAAGTTATGAACATAACTTAAATTTAGTGGCCTATTCATGTAATGCAGACAGCGAACACAGAGCTCTGCAGGGACTCTTTGTCTCTACTCACATCAGTGCCTTGGTGAGGCAATAAAGACTCATGATGCAAGCAATTTTGGAAATGGGGAGAACATTGCATGGAAGCAAAGACATACGCTCTGCTCGAACACCACTCTGTGCTTTTCAAAGTGTTTTTTATTACGTAATTTTTGGGGAGATTTAGTGCTTTCACGAGTGTGGATTGTTGTTCTTGTCTGCTTATACAAATGCAGTATTTAAAATACCGCTGTGAAAAGATTGCTGTCATGGTCCTCGTACAGTTATGAAGCACAATTGTCTGCTACGACTGCATAAAAACTTTGGTATCACTTGGAAATTTTCTTGTTTTAAATGAAAACACACATGAAATTACAATAAACTGAAGAAATAGGAAAAAAGAGTGACCTGGGCAAGACCTGGTCAGTCTTGCCCAGGTGGCACAGCCAATGCTTGAAGTGACCTTCCCCACACTGCAACTTTCAACCATAACCAAACATCTAGCTTGTCTAATGGGACTGAGCTCATGGATAATTAAGGAGAGGACTGCTGCATTAAGGACTGTATTATTATGTGTTGAAACAAAGTACAGCATAAAAAGAATGCTTAATTTGTCTTTAAATTTGTTGTATTTGCTTAACATCATGCTTTGTGTTCAAATTTATTACTTCTGACATTGTAATTTCAATTCAATTCAATTCAACTTTATTCATATAGCGCCATTTCACAACAACAGTCATCTCATAGCACTTTCAACTGTAGGGGAAACCCCCACAATTGCAGAAAGACCCCAGCAATCAGGCGATCCCCTGTGAGCAGGTGCTTGGCGATGGTGGAGAGGAAAAACTCCCTTTTAACAGGAAGAAACCTCCAGTAGAACCAGGCTCAGGGAGGGGCAGTCATCTGCTGCGACTGGCTGGGGGGTGAGGGGATAGAGAAGATGAAAAGAACAGACATGTAGAGAGCAAACAGCACGATGGGGACTCAATCTATGGGAGAGAACACACAGATGTTAATGACCAGCAAAAAAAATAAATAAATAAATTTCATTGAGAGTGAAGAAAGGAGTGAAGCCCAGTGCAATTATTGGAGGTACCCCGGCTGTCTAAACCTAATAGCAGCATGACTAAGGGAGGGTTCAGAAACATATGATCCCTCCCTAATTGTAGGCTATATCAAAAAGGAAGGTTTTAACCCTATTCTTAAAAACAGAGATCGAGTCTGACTCCCGAATCCAGATTAGCAGCTGGCTCCACAGAAGAGGAGCTTGATAACTGAAGGCTCTGCCCCCCATTGTACTTTTGGAGATTCTAGGTATTACAAGTAATCCAGCATTTTGGGAGTGTAGTGTTCTGTTAGGATAATAGGGTAATATCAGATCTTTTAAATAAAAAGGGGCCTGATTGTTTAGATCTTTGAAAGTGAGAAGAAGGATTGTTGAGCTGAGCTGCAGGCCACACCCTCTCTGCCTGAGTGCTTTAGATCTGGGTGTGCTTCCCAGCCTGAGGGAATTGGTTGATTGCACCAGGTGGGAATGATCTGGTGATTAAGGGAGTTTGGAGGTAGTTACTCACAGGGCAGTGGAGAGTAAGCAGTGTGTGAGAGAAATGGTTGGAGAATTTGGACTTTGGAAAAGACTGCAGGACTAAAGTTTGTTTCAAGCAAGGAAGAAGGAGCCGGTGAGCATCCATTTGTGAAACAGTGGGGCAAAAAAGTATTTAGTCAGCCACCAATTGTGCAAGTTCTCCCACTTAAAAGATGAGAGAGGTCTCCAATTTTCAACATAGGTATGCCTCAACTATGAAAGACAAAATGAGAAAAAAAAAATCCAGAAAATCACATTGAAGGATTTTTAATGAATTAATTGGTAAATTCCTCGGTAAAATAAATATTTGGTCACCTACAAACAAGCAAGATTTCTGGCTCTCACAGACCTGTAACTTCTTCTTTAAGAGGCTCCTCTGTCCTCCACCCGTTACCTGTATTAATGGCACCTGTTTGAACTCATTATCAGTATAAAAGACACCTGTCCACAACTATTCAGAGGGAGAGAGGGAGGCAGAGTACACACAGAACCATTACACTAATCTATGTAGTAAAAGTTTTTTGAGTGAGACAATTGCAGCTAAGGAAGCAGTCAGGGTGTGTTTGGTTTACAAACTTAGAAAATGAAAGGCAAGGCTTGTTGGTTTATGACAAGAAGTATAAACTGCTAATTTCTTTAAAGCAGCAATATGTAAGATTTTCACCTTAAAATGTTTCCAAAATTATAAAAAAATAATAACAGCACAGCTTTAGTCACCAACGACTAAACACCCCATTGGGATTGAGGTCACAGTTGTTCCTACCCAGTACAAAAAAGTTACATTGTAGTGCTTTAAAAGCTTAACTAAATGAAGGTGTATTTAAAAATGTGTTTTTCATTGAGAAGTAAGGATTTTAGTATTTGGTGGGTATACAGGTGACTAATGGTTGTATTTTACAGTGGGGCAAAAAAGTATTTAGTCAGCCACCAATTGTGCAAGTTCTCCCACTGTAAAAGATGAGAGAGGTCTCCAATTTTCATCATAGGTATACCTCAACTATGAGAGACAAAATGAGGAAAAAAAAAATCCAGAAAATCACACTGAAGGATTTTTAATGAATTTATTTGCAAATTATAGTGGAAAATAAGTATTTGGTCACCTACAAACAAGAAAGATTTCTGGCTCTCACAGACCTGTAACTTCTTCTTTAAGAGGCTCCTCTGTCCTCCACTCGTTACCTGTATTAATGGCACCTGTTTGAACTCGTTATCAGTATAAAAGACACCTGTCCACAACCTCAAACAGTCAGACTCCAATCTCCACTATGGCCAAGACCAAAGAGCTGTCAAAGGACACCAGAAACAAAATTGTAGACCTGCACCAGGCTGGGAAGACTGAATCTGCAATAGGTAAGCAGCTTGGTGTGAAGAAATCAACTGTGGGAGCAATTATTAGAAAATGGAAGACATACAAGACCACTGATAATCTCCTTCCATCTGGGGCTCCACGCAAGATCTCACCCTGTAGGGTCAAAATGATCACGAGAATGGTGAGCAAAAATCCCAGAACCACACGGGGGGACCTAGTGAATGACCTGCAGAGAGCTGGGACCAAAGTAACAAAGGCTACCATCAGTAGCACACTATGCCGCCAGGGACTCAAATCCTTCAGTGCCAGACGTGTCCCCCTGCTTAAGCCAGTACACGTCCAGGCCCGTCTGAAGTTTGCTAGAGAGCATTTGGATGATCCAGAAGAGGATTGGGAGAATGTCATATGGTCAGATGAAACCAAAATAGAACTTTTTGGTAAAAACTCAACTTGTCGTGTTTGGAGGAGAAAGAACACCATACCTACTGTGAAGCATGGGGGTGGAAACATCATGTTTTGGGGCTGTTTTTCTGCAAAGGGACCAGGACGACTGATCCGTGTAAAGGAAAGAATGAATGAGGCCATGTATCGTGAGATTTTGAGTGAAAACCTCCTTCCATCAGCAAGGGCATTGAAGATGAAACGTGGCTGGGTCTTTCAGCATGACAATGATCCCAAACACACCGCCCGGGCAACAAAGGAGTGGCTTCGTAAGAAGCATTTCAAGGTCCTGGAGTGGCCTAGCCAGTCTCCAGATCTCAACCCCATAGAAAATCTTTGGAGGGAGTTGAAAGTCCGTGTTGCCCAGCGATAGCCCCAAAACATCATTGCTCTAGAGGAGATCTGCATGGAGGAATGGGCCAAAATACCAGCAACGGTGTGTGAAAACCTTGTGAAGACTTACAGAAAACGTTTGACCTCTGTCATTGCCAACAAAGGGTATATAACAAAGTATTGAGATGAACTTTTGTTATTGACCAAATACTTATTTTACCGAGGAATTTACCAATTAATTCATTAAAAATCCTTCATTGTGATTTTCTGGATTTTTTTTTCTCATTTTGTCTCATAGTTGAGGTATACTTATGATGAAAATTGGAGACCTCTCTCATCTTTTAAGTGGGAGAACTTGCACAATTGGTGGCTGACTAAATACTTTTTTTGCCCCACTGTATGTGTCTTTGTAGCTGCATCTGGAAAGTCATTTGCTCAAGTTTAGGTTAAATGTGATGTATTAAAAAATCATGTGTTTGAAATGTAAGTTAAAATGTCATATATTTATAAAATCATGTGGGTTTAAAAGTATAGTTAAAATGGAGTGTATTTTAAGAGTTTAAAAGTTAAAAGCTGCTAAAGTTGTAAGGTTAAAAAAATCATTATTGAACAGTGTTTTAAGATGTATTTAGTATTTGGGGTGCTTTAGAAGTGAGTGTTTTCTCCTTATTTCAAGATTGGGTTTTAATAATTTAAAAATTGAGTATTTGATTTTGGGTTATGTTGATTTATTATGGGTTCTTGGGTTACATTTTCCTTGACCCTTTATTTGTGTTGTATTTAAAGGTTTTTCACCTGTGCTTGGCCTTGATGAATTTTCAAAAATAAAAGGAAAGAAAAGGAAAAGCTGAGTCTTGGTCACTGAGTGACTTCCAGTTCTATCTTCCGAAGCAAGCTTCCCGTTCAAGTGGGGGAAACTGCTGGTCAAACCTCATAAGAGTGAGGGCCACTTGACAGTGAAAAACCGCTGTGGAGACTGGAACAGAGAACTCTGAATAGCAACTGGCCAGGCCTGGAAGTCCAGAGGCCTGGTAACACACTGAACAGCACCTTACTTAATCCTGTCGGAAAAGAAGATGGCTGACTCAAAGTCACTGGAGCAGCTTAAAGCCAATAGGACATCTGCGAAGCGGCAATTCTCCTGGCTGGCCAACAATATTGTCCGGATGCATGCCATAATGCCCGAAGAGGAGCTCAGAGACAGTTTCAAAAAGCTCATAGTTGAGGCCAAAAAGGTCATGCAAGCCAATGATGATGTGGAGGCCCAGAATCTTGCAGAGGCGGAGTTGGATGCAGATCCTGAAGAAATTCCCGGGTTGAGCGAGCAGCAAAAGGCTGATATTAGGAAAACTGCAAGTGAGTGTGAGATATGAAACTGAAAGAGCTGAAGGACCTCATCCAAAAGACACTTTGGGCCAACTTTGGAGAGGAGGAACTGATGATGGTGGTAAAAGCTGCAGAGGAGAAGGTAAAGAGTGTGATTTCCTTTGAACCCGGCGGAAATAAGGAGACCTTCGACTTACATGGAAAGTCTGGTTAAGAGGGCAAAAGAGCTATACACACAGTGGAAGTGTTGGGCCCCTCCTATTGAGCAGAAAGACTTCCAGCTGCGTGTACGGGAGCTTGAGCAGTTCATTCTTAAGTTGGTGTCAAGAAAAGCAGAGTTTATTCAAGCAAAGGCTAAAGAAGATGCCGAAAGAGTTTTGAGTGCAGCTTCCATCTGCTACCCAACATCAGCCATTAGACTGAAGCCAACCTCCCTCCCCAAGTTTTCTGGCATCAGGCGAGATTTTCATCGCTGGAAAAGAGACTGGGAGGCCCTTCAGAGGCAAGGAGAACCCACTGGGTCAAAGGAAGTCAAAAAGTTCCAGCTTCTTGACAGTTTGGATGAGAAAATAATGAGAGATCTTCGGCTGATGACCTGTAGTACAGCAGATGACATCTTTCATGTCCTGGAGAACCGGTTTGGAAGCCAAACTGCAATTGCTATTGAAATAGTTGAGGAGCTCCAGAGACTTCCAGCAGTCAAAAGTCACCAGCCCAGGAAAATTGTTGAGCTCATCCAAGCTGTTGAGAAAGCCCTTGAAGACCTGAGTGACCTTGATGACACTGGTGCTTTAAAAAACCCTCTGGTGACAAAGTCAGTTGAAAGCAAGCTTCCTGATGTGTTGAAGAAAGAGTGGCTTCTCTATGCAGCTGAGAGGATCAGTGCCGAACCAAAGAAGCACTTTGACAGTCTTCTGGCCTTCCTCAAGAGTCAAGAGAGCATCTATGAACAGCTGGATCAATTGAGGGATGAAGAACCGCCAAGGAAAGAAATCCGATCTGAGCAAAGGCAAGCCAGAACCAGAGCCTCAAACCAGTCAAGTAGCTGTCTCTCAGGATGTGTTGTCTGTGGGGACATCAAGCATAAGAAAAAGCTGTACTTCTGCAAAACGTTCCGTGTGCTCAAGTTCACAGAGAAGAAGGATGCAGTGCAAAAGCTGGGAGCCTGCTGGAAATGTTTGGAGGGCCATGATGACGACAATCACTGCAAGACTTCATTCCTGTGCAAAAATCCTGAGTGTGAGGGCAAGAGAGCCACAGACCATCACTACTATCTGTGTCCCAATGCTGGAGCATCCAGAGGCAGCACAGCCCAGAGGAGGAGCAAAGGCAGTACAGTGGGAGGTGGCAATAAGAGGAATTACACCAAGGCCCAGGAAGAATTCTTCAGAAAACTCTCGCCTGAATTAGCCCAACAATGCCAGGGTGCATTCTGCAACACAGCAGTGAGCACCTCCCATGTCGCAAAGAGTCACTCAAGTCTTCTGGCGGAGAGCGGCCTAGCGGAGTGGCCTGTCATCATGATGCTGCCGGAGGTAACAGCTAATGCTGGGCAGAAAATTGGGACCCTAATCGACCTAGCTTCTGACACCAATTATCACCCATGAGGCAGCAGGTCGGCTTAATCTTAGAAGTGAAGACATCATGTTTGTGGTCCATGGTGTAGGAGGCATGAAAATTTATGTCAAAACAAAGCGGTACCTCCTGAAAATTTGTATTAACACCTCAAAAGGTACTCTCAAGTCCCACCAGCTGATTTGCTACGGCTTAGACAGCATTGCAGATATCCACAGACATGTGTCAGCCAAAAAATTGCAAGAGTTCTTCCCAGATGTCCTGCTCAATGACCTGGTAAGACCAAGAGAGATCCAGCTCCTTGTAAGTCACAAGGAGGGTCAGCTGGCTCCGCAGAAGAGTCACACAGTGGGGGACCTCGTGCTGTGGGATGGACCAGTGGGAAAGACAGTTGCAGGCACTCATCCTGAGCTGTTTGAAGAGGTCACTGTATCAGCCCACACATCAAGAACGCACTTTGCAAGGTCTATGAGAACTACTGCTGTAAAGTATGAAGAACATACCTGCGCAGTCCCCATTTATCCTCCACAAAGCCAGCAAGCCTCAACTGCCGTCCAACCTCATCAATCTACTTGTGCAGCTATTACTTCCAACTTCCTCGAGTGGTGGAAATGGGATAGTATTGGTGCTGGTTGCGTCCCGAGATGTGGGGGCTGTCGCTGTGGGAACTGCCAGCCAGGTGGCAAGGAAATGACCCTCGCTGAAGAAAGGGAGCTGGAGGTGGTAAAGAGTGGCCTCACATACTGTATGTAGCTGCTGATGATCACAGTGAGAGGCCTCACTGGCATGCCAAGTACCCCTGGGTAGCAGATCCAGCCTCATTACCAAGCAACAGGAGTGCAGTTGAGGTCACATTCTTCAGGACTGAGAGGCAGCTGGCTAGGGAGCCAGAGTGGAAGGCTACCTATGCTGTGCAAATTCACGAGATGGTCGAGCGCCGGGCCACAACGAAGTTGTCTAAAGACGTTTTTATGCATGGACTGGTCCAGTATGGTACATCAGCCACCTCAATGCACCCACCCAACCCACACTCCGTTACAACTCCGGTGAGACTGGTCTGGAACAGTAGTCAAAAGTGCAGAGGGGTGAGTCTCAATGATCTCCTGCTAAAAGGCCCAGACGTCCTCAATTCCATCCGTGCTGTGCTTCTCAAATTCCGGAGGGGACCTTTTCATGCGTTGGGAGACATAAAGAAAATGTACAATTCAGTGTGGCTTGAAGACCAAGAGGTGCATTTGCATAGGTTCCTGTGGCGTGGCTCTGAAGAGGAGGAGCTGGGTGAATATGCAGTCACGAGAGTTAACATTGGAGATAAGCCAGCAGGTTGCATTGCTCAACTTGCCATGAGAGAGACGGCTAATCTCCCTCAGTTCAGCCATCTTGAGGAAGAGCGTCGAGTGCTGCAGGAGGACAGCCATGTCGATGACTTGTTAACCTCTCATGACAACTTAGACCAGCTCAAAGTTATTACAGAAAATGTAGAGCAGATCCTGAAAGCAGGAGGGCTCGAGTTGAAGCCGTGGGTCTTCTCTGGCCAAGGTAGGAGGGAGTCTGTTGGAAAACAGGAACAGGTGGTTATTCCAAAGACTGTGATCCTGCCGAATCAGCTCAAAGAGGAGGACAATAAAGTTCTTGGCCTTGGCTACTCTCTGGAGGATGATAAGCTTTATGTCATGGTTGGGATAAATTTCTTAAAGAGGAAGAGGAAAATGAGACTGCCAGGACCTTCAGTTGGAGCAGGTGAGAGCCCAGACGCCAGACCCACTGACACGATGAGAGTTACTCAGCCAAGTTAAATACTCTAACTCTAAAATAACTCTAACATTGGAGTAAACTGACACAAAAAGATGTCAGTTGAAGGAGTTGTAGTAGTTACTGTATTTAAGTTAACGGTGGGAAGAATTTGACTGATTTTATCTCTGATAGATGAAATTTTATTATTGAAAAAGTTCATAAAGTTCTGACTAGTAAGCTCTAAGGGAATGCTAGGATTGACAGAGTCCTGACTCTGTCAGCCTGACTACAGTGCTGAAAAGAAACCTGGGGTTATTCTTGTTCTCTTCTATTAATGCAGAATAATAACTCGTTCTGTAGAGAGAGGAATAACCAGGCAGAGCGGTCCAGAACAAAGCAGGCTTTCTTAATTTCTCTCTCTCACATCATCCAGAATCACAAGTGTCAGAAAAAGTCACAAAAGTCACAAAAGTCACTCCTTTTATAGCCTACGACTTGCTCAGTCACATGTGGTGCTGCAGTAACATGAATGACTTTGCAATTCCCATTCTCTTTGTCACTGTTTGCATCAACACACCAACCCCCACATTAACACACAAACCCCCCCATGACGATTTCCCTTGTCTTTCTGTCTGAATGGAAACATACTGACATACTGAATGGGTTCCCACACCGCCCCCCCAGAAACTCAGACTGAACGTTAACCCTCGTGTCCTTTGGGCTTCAGCCTACGTCCATAGTGGCTGTAACGGGGGGTCTGCTGCTCCAAGGCGCTGCTGTGCCGGTGGGGGGGCTCTTGGGGGTGCGTCCGTCTGTGGGGGGGGGGCATTGGGAGGGGGGGAAACATCTTTAGCATGCCATTGTGACTGATCAGATGAGTTGTTTACCTGGGGAGTTCTCAGTGGGGGTCGTCCGCACCGAGGAGCTCGGGCCAACACCACCTGCTCGTCTGCTAAAACAAAAGTGGGCTTAAGCCTGTCTGTGCAGACTGTTTCCCTGCGTCCCCCCAAGTCCAACACAAAATGTTTCTCCCCGGGTTCCAGCACTCTGAACGGGCCATCATAGGGCGGGTGCAAGGGGGTCCGGTGGGCATCGTGCCTGACAAATACGAATGCTGCGTCCTTCAAGGCCTTTGGCACAAAAACGCGTGGAAAACAGTGGCGGACCGGACCGGGTACCGTCCCTGCCACTACGCTATGCAGTGAAAGCGGGGATGGATCGGTGTTCGGCGCGGGGCTGTCTGACAAAAATTCCCCTGGGAGCCGCAGTGGCTGAGGGGAAAAAAAAAACAGCTCTGCTGGGGAGGCAGCCAAATCCTCCTTCGGTGCTGAATGCAACCCTAATAGAACCCACGGCAACCGGTCCACCCAATTTGCATCCGTAAGCGAAGCCCTGAGCGCTGCTTTAAGTGACCTATGGAAACGCTCGCATAACCCATTGGCCTGGGGGTTGTACGCGGTCGTGTGATGAAGTGACGCCCAGGCTCCGGGCCATGGTGGACCAGAGGTTGGAAACAAACTGCGTGCCCCGATCAGACGTGATATCCGAAAGGGCGCTGAAACATGCCACCCATGTCGTCAAAAAAGCGAGTACGACGTCTGCGGACACGGTGGAAGCTAGCAAGATGCTTCGGGCCAGCACATGGTGCAGTCCACCACTGTCAGGAGGTGCGTGAACCCCTGTGATGGCGGGAGAGGGCCCACGAGGTCAACGTGAACGTGGTCGAACCTCTTAGCCAGGATATGGAAAGGCTCCAAAGGGGCCTTTGTGTGCCTGTGCACTTTGGCTCGGTGGCACGCTATGCAGGCTGCAGCCCACTCTTTCACCTGTTTGCACAGGCTCGGCCAGACGAATTTTGCTCCCACCATTTTGACTGACGCGCACACTCCTGGGTGCACCAGGGAGTGAACAGACTCAAAAATGCGGCGGCGCCAAGTGCGCGGGCGGCCCATGAAGACGTCACAGATTGGGGGGCCGGGGGCCCGTTTTGCAGTACTCTGCTCTCCAGCCTTAACCCTGTTGGTCCAGACTGGAGCGCGCAAATGTCCGCATCACTGATCTGAATGAATGAATGAATGAAAAGGTTTATTGCCAATACTACCATACGTGCAATACATACAGGAGAATTGAAATTTGACTTGACATTGGGCACGCTTCTGTAAGCGCATCCCATAGCCGCGGCAGCCCGAAGGCGCCAGTCGAACAGGAGGGTAAAGAGGGCAAGGGTCAGGGTCAGGGAAAACACAATAGGCAGAGAGAAAAAAAAACAGTTATCAGAATAACGCTCGTATAAGCTCACATAAGCTCATATAGCTCATATAAGCTTAAATGAGCCAGATTATGATCACACAGAAAAAAAACCCTCAATGCACAATTAGCAGACAATAGATCACACATTACAAAGGCAGAGAGAGGCAGTGAATGTATACTGTATGTACATCAGTGTAAATGAATCAGTCGTGTATGTTGAATGCAATGTGTAATGTAGGTGTGTCATTGCTAGTGAACAGCAGAGGGCACCCTCTGGCAACGGATAGATATTATTCACTCGTGTTCTATAGTCCAGACACATGGTAACGCTGTCCTTGGAGCTCGGTCTGTTGAAACAATAGCAAATGTCGATTGTTTGGGTTACCACTTCTCCAGCCTTATCTTCATCGAGGAGGAATGTAAACAGGGCACCAAAACAAGGTCAAATCTGCACAGTACACTCAGAGAATAGAATTTTCCTCTCTTCATGCGATCCTGTGCTTCATAATTTCCATAATCATTCCATGGAGAGCACCAGCGACTCCAGATGTATACCATTCTTCTGAATCAACCATCATTCAGTTCACCATTGCCGCTATCAGTGCACTCCCCGACTGGTCGAATTTGTTGTTGAAGGAGCGTTGCCGGGTCTGCTTTGATCAGCTCTCCCAACTTTAATTTCTGATACATCAGGAACTCCAGAGCCAAAATAGAAATCCTGTGATCAAGCCAAACAAATAGAGATGTCTTCCACATCTCAGTCGAATCACACAGACCCATGAATTCCCAATTGTCCATGAGTCCAGGGCTCCCCCCTAGCCCAATCTTCTTTTAAAGTGGTGTCAATTGCATTTAAAAGCCGCTTTTCTAGATCCATAATTTCCGTTTGGATTAAGATTCAGCCAGAAGAAGGGCAAAAGACACAGACATCGCAAGCGGGGAATAGTATCAGGGAAGAGAAGAGGAGAGGAGAGAAAAAGCGTCTGCTCTCTCTGATAGCCGGAAGTGAAAGGGAGTGAACAGACTCAAAAACGGCCATGCTCAGCGGCCATGGCCGTGTACTCTATCCCCACGTAGACTGGGGCCACTAATGCGCACGAGAGGCAGTCCGCCACCACATTGAGTTTACCGGCCACGTGCTGAATGTCGGTCGTAAACTCCAAGATCGCGGCCAGCTGTCTCTGCTGCCGGCCCGACCATGATTCCGAAACCTTGGCCATAGCATACGTTAGTGGCTTGTGATCCACGAACGCAGTGAAGGTGCACCCTTCCAGCCAGAACTGGAAATGGCGTATGGCCAGGTGGAGAGCCAGTAACTCCCTGTCGAACTCGCTGTATTTACACTCACTGTCGCGCAAAGACCTGCTAAAAAAAAACAAGCGGCTGCCAAGAACCTGCGACATGCTGCTCCACGACGGCCTCTATGGCCACGTCCGATGCGTCGGTAGTGAGCGCTATCTGAGCTGTCGGGTCCGGGTGCGCCAGCAGTGCAGCGTTCGCCAGGGCTGTTTTAACCTCGGAAAATGCCTGCTCTCGCTCAGGAGTCCAGTTGACTCTGTCCGCCGGTTTACGTTTCTTAAGCGCGGCGTACAACGGCTGCATGAGCTGGACTGTGCGGGGGAGGAAACGGTTATAAAAGTTAACCATCCCCAAAAACTCAATTCAATTCAACTTTATTAATATAGCGCCATTTCACAACAGCAGTGATCTCATAGAACTATCCACTGTAGGGGGGACCCCCACAGTTGCAGAAAGACCCCAGCAATCAGGTGATCCCCTGTGAGCAAGCACTTGGCGACGGTGAAGAGCAAAAACTCCCTTTTAACAGGAAGAAACCTCCAGCAGAACCAGGCTCAGGGAGGGGCAGTCATCTGCTGCGACTGGCTGGGGGGTGAGGGGACAGAGAAGATGAAAAGAACAGACATGTAGAGAGCAAACAGCACGATGGGGACTCAATCTATTGGAGAGAACGAACAGATGTTAATGACCAGCAAAAAAAAAAATATATTTCATTGAGAGTGAAGAAAGGAGTGAGGCCCAGTGCATTATTGGAGGTCCCCCAGCTGACTAAACCTATTAGCAGCATAACTAAGGGAGGGTTCAGAAACACATGATCCCTCCCTAATTGTAGGCTATATCAAAAAGGTAGGTTTTAGCCCTATTCTTAAAAACAGAGATCGAGTCTGACTCCCGAATCCAGATTGGCAGCTGGTTCTACAGGAGAGGAGCTTGATAACTGAAGGCTCTGCCTCCCATTATACTTTTGGAGATTCTAGGTATTACAAGTAATCCTGCATTTTGGGAGCGTAGTGCTCTGTTAGGATAATACGGTAGTATCAGATCTTTTAAATAAAAAGGAGCCTGATTGTTTAGAGCTTTGTAAGTAAGAAGGATTTTAAACTTAATTCTAAACTCTATGGGAAGCCAATGAAGGGAGGCCAGAACCGGAGAGATATGATCTCTCTTTCTAGTACCTGTTAAAGCTCTTGCTGCAGCATTTTGGATCAGCTGAAGACTTTTTAAAGATGTTTTAGGACAGCCTGATAATAAAGAATTACATTAATCTAATCTCAAGCTAACAAAAGCGTGGATCAGTTTCTCAGCATCACTCTGAGACGAGATGCTCCTAATCTTGGCAATATTATGCAAATGATAGAAGGCAGTCTTAGAAACAAATTTAATATGTGAATTGAAGGACAGATCTTGATCAAAAATAATTCCAAGGTTCCTCACAGAGCTATTAAGAGAGTAACCGCATCCAAACTGAAAGTTTGATTTGGAAAGGTATTTCTAAGGTTTTTTGGACCAACAAGAATGACTTCAGTCTTATCTGAATTTAATAGCAGGAAATTACAAGTCATCCAAGCTTTGATTTCCTTAAGACAGGCTTCTAACTTGGCTAATTGATTACTATCATCTGGCTTCATTGACAGGTATAATTGTGTGTCATCTGCATAACAATGAAAATGTATACAGTGCTTTCTAATAATGTTACCTAACGAAAGCATATATAAACTAAAAAGAGTAGGGCCTAGCACAGATCCCTGTGGAACTCCATGACTAAGCTTTGAGTTGAAAGA
Source organism: Pholidichthys leucotaenia (assembly GCA_020510985.1). Taxonomy (NCBI): domain Eukaryota; kingdom Metazoa; phylum Chordata; class Actinopteri; order Cichliformes; family Pholidichthyidae; genus Pholidichthys; species Pholidichthys leucotaenia. The sequence continues at coordinate 134,227,873 of CM035838.1, forward strand.
AAACTCATTATTTACATGAACAAACTGGAACCTATCAGATAACTAAGATCTAAACCACTGCAAAGAAGTTCCATTAAGTCCAACATAGTGTTCTAATCTATCAAGTAGAATATTATGATCGATAGTATCAAAAGCTGCACTAAGGACAAGTACAGAAACCAGTCCATTATCAGATGTGATGAGGAGGTCGTTAGTGACCTACGCTAAGGCTGTTTCAGTACTATGATGGATTCTAAACCCAGATTGAAGCTCTTCAAGTAAACCATTTCCCTGCAGGTGGTCAAATAATTGCGTAGCAACAACTCTTTCTAAGATTTTTGAAATGAAAGGGAGATTAGAGATTGGTCTATAGTTAGCTAAAGCTCCTGGATCTAGCGTTGGCTTTTTGAGTAAGGGTTTAATTACAGCCGTTTTAAAAGCCTGCGGTACATGGCCTAAAGTTAATGAAGAATTGATTATATGAAGAATAAAGCTACCTGCAGCACCCTGACCGTCTGAGGCCGGGGAAAATCTGCCACTGCGCGCACTTTGTCTGGTAAGGGTATCACGCCCTCCAGTGAGATGCAGTGGCCCAAAAAATTGATTCCTGTCACCCCGAACTGGCACTTTGCTGGGTTGATTATTAATCCGTGCTCCTCCAACCTCTGGAAAACTGTCCTGAGGTGAGCTACGTGTTTGTCCTCGGACGCGCTGGCCACCAGGATGTCGTCCAGGTAGACGATCACAAATGGCAGATCGTGCAACACCGTATCCATCATGCGTTGGAATGTCTGCGCCGCGCCTTTTAACCCGAAAGGCATGCGTAAAAATTCAAAAAGGCCAAACGGGGTTATTACTGCTGTCTTTGGTATGTCCTCAGCGTACACCGGGACCTGGTGGTAACCGCGGACCAGGTCTATCTTGGAAAAAATGCGTGCCTCGGTGAGGTGAATGGAAAAATCCTGAATATGGGGGATCGGGTAGTGGTCGTGCGCTGTGGCATTGTTCAATCTGCAGCAATCTCCGCACATCGCCACGATCCCTTGGCTTTAGGAACCATATGTAGCGGGGATGCCCATGGGCTGTTTGAGCGTCTGATGATGCCCAACTTTTCCAAGTTGGCAAACTCCTCGCGCGCTATGGCCAGTTTAGCTGCGTCCAGGCGCCGAGGTCGTGTGAAAACGGACGGCCCTGTGATGGTAATGAAGTGCTCCACCCTGTGTTTAGTGATGGTCGCCGAAAAAGTCGAGACCGTGAGTGCTGGGAACTGGGTGAGTAGCGTGTGGAACTTACCCCCTGGAGCTGTGGCTTTGGCTAGCGTTGTGGGCCCGGCTTCTCTAGCTGTACAGGGGAGAGAATCAAAAGACATTGCGTTAATCAGGCATCTGTTAGCCACATCAACTAGTAGACCATGTGCACACAAAAAATCAGCGCCCAAAATAGGGAAGCTGCATGCCACTATGATGAATGTCCATTGGTATGTACGGCCGTGCAAGGATACAGTCAGTGTCCTCTCACCAAAAGTCTTAATGTCTGAGCCGTTTGCAGCCGTCAGCTCGGGGCTGCTAGTTCCCGCCAGCCGGTCTGCGTAGGATGGTAGGATGAGACTCTTCTGGGAGCCAGAGTCCATGAGGAACCGTCTACTCGAGCGTGAGTCTGTCACATAGAGCAGCTTGCTTGCTTCACCGGCGGTCACAGCTGGTACCGACTGCCGGCCCTGGTGTTTCCCAAGCGCTTGAATTGGCACAGTGGCACACATCGGCATGCGTCCTCTCCAAAACGGTGGTGGTAGAAGCAGAGTGTGTCTCTCCAGTGCTTCTTGCCTTCCGCTGCAGCCACTGTCGTTGGCTCCTCGCCCCCGCTGGCCGTCTTGCTGGGTTCTGACGCCACTGCATTCACTGCGAGGGCTCTGGTGGTTGCGCGCGGCCAGCAGCGGCGAATTGGCAAGGACCGCCCTGGCTGCCGTCGGGAGGTTCCATAGGAAAAGGTGGGCAAAGAGGAAATGCCCGTCATCTGTGCCCATCAGCGCCAACATCTTCTCCATTAACTCGACTGCCGACCCGTCTCCCAACTCGGAGCACGTCAGGAGCCTTTCCGCTTTCTTGCAGTCTGAGAGCGTATAGCGCCGGGTCAGCGCGGTTTTGAGAGCCTCGTATTTGTCATGAGCTGGGGGCCGTTGGAGCAGGCTCGCCACCTGCTGAGTTGTGCGTCAAGGATCACCAGTTTGGAGAGAGGAATAACCAGGCAGAGCGGTCCAGAACAAAGCAGGCTTTATTAATTTCTCTCTCTCACATCATCCAGAATCACAAGCATCAGAAAAAGTCACAGGTCGCAGGCACCTCTCCTTTTATAGCTTATGACCCGCTCAGTCACCTGTGGTGCTGCAGTAACATGAAAGACTTTGCAATTCCCATTCTCTTTGTCACTGTTTGCATCAACACACCAACTTCCGCATCAACACACAAACCCCCCCATGACGATTCCCCTTGTCCTTCCGTCTGAGTGGAAACATACTGACAAATTGAGTGGGTTCCCACAGTTCTAGCTTTTCTCAGAGATTTTTTTATAAATTAAAACATGATTTCTCCAAGCTAAATAGGTTTCATCTAAATTAGTGGAGCGCCATTTTCTTTCTAACTGACGAGTCTTCTGTTTTAAGCTACGAGTTTCTGTGTTGAACCAAGGAGTTAGAAATCTCTGATTAGACTTTTCCTTTTTTAAAGGGGCCACAATATCTAGAGTCTGATGCAGAGAAGCTGTAACACTATCTACCATGCTATCAATTACAGAAGGAGCAAGCTGTCTATAGCTTATTTCCGTTGTGTTGACACATGGCATAGAGGAAACAATCTGCATAAATTTGGTAACATCATCATCTGAGAGGCATCTACTGTAGTAATATTTTTCCATCCATCCATCCATCCATCCATCTTCTACCGCTTTTCCGGAGGTCCGGGTCGCGGAGGCAGCAGTTCAAGCAGAGAAGCCCAGACTTCCCTCTCCCCAGCCACCTGCTCCAGCTCTTCAGAGGGGATACCAAGGCGTTCCCAGACTAGCTGGGAGACATAGTCTCTCCACCGAGTCCTGGGTCTGCCCCGGGGTCTCCTCCCAGTGGGACGTGCCTGAAACACCTCAAGTGGGAGGCGTCCAGGAGGCATCCTAATCAGATGCCCATACCACCTCAACTGACTCCTTTCAATGTGGAGGAGCAGCGGTTCTACTCTGAGCCTCTCCCGGATGACTGAGCTCCTCACCCTATCTCTGAGGGTGAGTCCAGCAATCCTACGGAGAAAGCTCATTTCAGCCGCTTGTATCCGCGATCTCGTTCTTTCGGTCATTACCCAAAGCTCGTGACCATAGGTGAGAGTAGGAACGTAGATTGACTGGTAAATCGACAGCTTTGCCTTAGAACTAAGCTCCCTCTTCACCACAACAGACCGGTACAACGTCCGCATCACTGCAGATGCTGCTCCAATCCGTCTGTCGATCTCTCTGTAATATTTTTCCTTAGGAGCCAAATAGTCAGAAATGGTAAAATCAAAGGTTAACAGACAATGGTCTGACAGCACAGGGTTATGAGGAGACACTACCAAATTTTCTATTTCTATGCCATATGTCTGCTGGGGCAGTGGCATTACTGCAGCCGATAGGAAGAGACTGAACAAACTGATTAAGAAAGCTAGCTCTGTCCTGGGGCAGCGCCTTGATCCGATGGAGGAGATAGGAGAGAGAAGGACGGTGGCTAAACTGTCATCTCTGCTGGAGTCCGAGTTCCACCCTATGCAGGACATACTGGATGCACTGAGGAGCTCATTTAGCAGCAGACTACATCATCCCAGGTGCACAACCGAGAGGTTTCGTAGGTCCTTCCTACCAACGGCTGTCAGACTGTACAACCTAAGCAGGGCTGCTCGCAGAGATAGCAAAAAGACGTAACAAACTAATAGTTTTTTGAATGCAAAAGATGCAATAGACTTACACAATGGTCCTCTCCGGCATACAACTAGGAACATACCGGTCGCTATGGAGGGTGAGAATATGTATGGGCACATAATCATACCATGTAGGATAACTAAGTAGTCGGTTATGCTGTTTCATCCCATCTAGCAATAATGCTCTGCACTGTGTGTGTTTATATATTTACATATTTATTCCATCTAGCTACAATGCTCAGCACTGGGTGTGTTTATATTTATATATCTATATATTTATTCCATCTAGCTACAATGCTCCGCACTGTGTTTTTATATATCTACATATTATTCCATCTAGCTACATTGCTCCGCACTGTGTGTGTTTATATACTTGCATATTTATTCCACCTAGCTGCAATGCTCCGTACTGTGGGTGTTTATATATTTACATATTTATTCCATCTAGCTACAATGCTCTGCACTGTGTGTTCATATATTCATATATTTATTCCATCCAGCTACAATGCTCTGCACTGTGTGTCTGTGTGTGTGTATATATATATATCTTATAGTAATATGTACATATGTATATTAGCTGCTCTTGCTTGCTTGTTTTTTTTCTTGCCTTCTGATTGTTGCTCTGAGTGTTGCTATCCCTGTGCTGTTGCAATCCTGGAATTTCCCCGTTGTGGGACTAATAAAGGCTTATCTTATCTTATCTTATCTTATCTTATATGTCAGAACAAGGTCCAACGTATGGTGGAGATAATGGGTAGAATTTCTTACTTTCTGAGAAAACCCCATCGAGTCTAATATTGAATTAAATGCCAAATTAAGGCAATCACTATCTACATCTACATGTATATTTAAGTCCCCTACTATAATTATTCTATCTGATTTCAACACTAAATCAGCTAAGAATTTGGCAAATTCAGAAAAAACTAACGTGTTTTTTGCTTTACATAAACTAGTAATTTGGAATGGTAAATTGTTGCTACTCCTCCTCCACGACCAGAACTTCTGGGATTTTGACAGTTTAAATAACTAGAGGGAGTTAGATGATTCATTTAAACCAACATAATCCTCTTGCCCTAACCAAGTCTCTGTAAGGGATATTAAATCAATCTGATGATCAATTAACAGATCGTGGACTAGCAGAGACTTGGGAGTTAGAGACCTAATATTTAACAAACCGCATTTAATTTTTAAATTATGAGGAGGAACAGAGGCCATCCATCCATCCATCAAAACTTCTACTGCTTTTCCGGAGGTCCGGGTCGCAGAGGCAGCAGTTCAAGCAGAGAAGCCCAGACTTCCCTCTCCCCAGCCACCTGCTCCAGCTCTTCAGAGAGGATACCAAGGCGTTCCCAGACCAGCTGGCCTGGGATCCCCCTCATGGATCATCACCTTATCGTGGTGGGGGGGTTTGCGTGCCCCAGTGATCTCAGGAGCTATGTTGTCCGGGGCAATTTGCCTCTGATAGGGTCACCCAAGACAAACTGGTCCTGGGTGAAGGGCCAGACTAAGCACGATCCAACAGACTCATGATAAATTCTAGATCAAGGATTTAGTGTACCCCGCCCGGTATGGGGTTACCGGGCCCCCACCCTGGAGCCAGGCCTGGAGGAGGGGCTCGATGGCTAAATTAAATTAAATTAAATTAATTAAATTAAATTAAATTAAATCACCCTTATTGTCATTCAACTGTACAACCAATCATGTACAGTAGAACGAAATTGTGTTTTACCTATCTACTGTGTTAATCACACACACCCCAAGTGCAGAATCAGAGGGCCGCTGCCATGCAAGGCGCCGCCACAAATTTCCCTCCTCCATTCCATTATTGCTGAGCACCAAGCTGGACGGCAGGAAGTTCCACTTTTATATGGTCTTCGGCATGACCCGGCCGGGATTTGAACCCCTGCCTCCCGGGTGTGGGGCGGATGCTCTACCAACTGAGCCACCACTCCGGCTAGCGTCTGGTGGCCGGGTTTCCACCCTTGGGACCCGGCCGGGCTCAGCCCGAAGGAGTTACATGGGTCCGCCCTCCAGTGGGCTCACCACCTGCAGGAGGGATCATGGGGGTCCGGTGCTATGTGGATTAGGTGGCGGTCAAAGGCGGAGACCTTGGCAGAACAGAGGCCAAATCATTAAATTTAGAGGCTTCATGTTTAATTTGAGTTTTACCAGCTTTTTGTTTAATCACTTTGGGATGCTTATACATAATATTTTTATTTACTTTGGAGGGAGCAGACAATGATTCTCTGATGGGGGAGACGGGGGCTAAGTTGAGGGGTGGCGGATGAAGAGGAGCTGCAGAGAGGCGTGCAAGACTGTGACTCTGCTTCCTGGTCCCAACTCTGAGTTGTCAAGGTTTTGGAAACTTGGATAAAAATGATGCCAGATTGTTAGATAAATGAGAAGCACCATCCAAAGCTTGTCTAATAAGACCAGGTTTTCCCCAAAATAAGCTCCAATTGTCTATGTAGCCCACATTGTTTGCAGGACACCACACAGACAGCCAGCGGTTGAAGGATGACAAGCGGCTAAACCTGTCATCACTGGTCAGATTGGGGAGGGGCCCAGAGAATACTACAGAGGCAGACATTGTTTTGGCAAAGTCACACACCGATTCCACATTAAGTTTTGAGACTTCTGACTGCCGGAGTCGGACGTCATTAATGCCAGCGTGGATAACAATTGTGGCGTATTCAGTTACTTTTAGCCAGCATTTTCAAATTTGACTCGATGCCACCTGCTCTGGCCCCAGGAATGCATTTGACTATGGCCGCCGGAGTCTCTAGGTTCACGTTTCTGACTACAGAGTAGCCAATGATCAGTTTTTTCCTCAGCGGGTGTGTCGCTGAGCAGGGAAAAATGATTAGAAACATGAACAGGTTGGTGGTTAACCGGGGCTTTGCGGTTAGGCTTCCTTCTCACTGTCACCCACTCAGTCTCCTCGCTGCTAAGGAAGACCGGAGGACTGCTAGCAGGCCGCCCTAAGCTAGGGAGCTCCGCTGCAGCTAGGGGACGTCCATCGTTATTAACTGGTGCAGATGGTGTTTCAATACAGCGGAGCCGGAATTCCAAATCAGACAACCTCGCCTCGAGCGCCTCAAAAAGGCAACATTTATTACATCTACCGTTATCACTAAAAGAGGCAGAGGTGTAGCTAAACATCTGACATAGAGTGCACACCAGAGGAGGAGAGGAAGGAGAGCTAGTAGCCATAGCTAGTGGCTAACCCGAAGCTAACACAAACTAACTAACTAACTAACTAACCTGCACTTATATAGCGCTTTTCTAGTCACAAAGACCACTCAAAGCGTTTTCTTTAATACTAACCCTCTATTCTAAGGGCCTATAGGAAACAGATATCTAGGGACAATTTAGAACAGCCAATTAACCTAACAAACACCGATGAAAGGTGAACAGAAGGCTAAAGAGGGTGATTAGATGACACTGAGTGCGCACACAGGTCCAAGAGGCTTGATAAACAGAAGTGAGAGCTAACGGTAGATGGAAAAAAGTGATTCAAATACAACTAAAGGCAAAATCCTCTGGAGAATGACGAGAGCAAACCGCAGACAGCCAGCAACACAGGAAGTGACGATACGTTACCACAGGAAGGTCGATTGGTGGCAATCTATTGTAATCTTTTCTAAATACTCTAGTATTAAATGTTATATGTAAAAATTATGCAAAAGAAATTATGTACGCTTTTCAAATCTATACCATATTTGTATCTATAAAAAAACCTCGGTTGAGTTTGAATTTGGGTGACGTCTGACCTTTAGGTCAAGGTCAGAGGTTAGTTGTTCCGAAATGTTGTGAACGTGATGACTAGAGAAAGAAATGACGTGGCCTTTTCAAATTGATACCATAGTTGTATCTATGAAAAATCTCGAATGAGTTTGAATTTTGCTTAAATCTTGTAAACGTGATAACTGCAGAAGGAAATGATGTAGCCTTTTATAAATCGATATCATCATGTCTAAGACAAATCTTGGATGGCTTAACCCTGACGTCAGACTATGGGTTTGGGGTCCAAAGGTCAATGCTGGCATTCTGTTTACACTATTACTATAGAACAAGTAAAGCTAGGGTCACCAAACTTGGTACACAGGCTCACCCTGTGACTCTGACCTCTGACTACGGTTTTGGAATTGCAAGGTCAAAGGTCAAGGTCAAATTGTCATTTAAAATATATTTCATTAACAAAGAAAGTTAGGGCCATCAAACTTGGTACACATGTTCACTCTAGCACCCTGACCTCTGACTGTGGGTTTGGGGTCAAAAGGTCAAAGGTCAAGGTTAGTATTCCCTTTGGACTATTACTATAGAATGAGTAAAGGTAGGGTCACCAAACCTGGTGCACAGGTTCACCCTGTGACCTTGAACTATCACTATCTTTTTGGGTTCACAAGGTCAAAGTCAAAGTATCATATAAACTACATCTCAACAACAAAGAAAGAGACTGAGGGGTACCACTGGCAGGAGCCAGTATTTTTTTTAATCACATACAGTAGTTTCAATTGTAAATCTTTCGCTTTCTGATTTTTTTTTTCAAGTTCAGATCCTGTTTTTTCAATTCAGTGTTTTTTTTTTTTAGTTTCACAGAGGTAGGGGGCTCATTTTAGCATGCGTGATGTATAAACATCTAACTGGGGTACACTGTATTACACTGTAGAAAAGTATGAATTCTGAGGACTTTCTATACACTATATCAGCACTATGAAGCACTGCAGTCAGCTATAATTCATAATGAGGAGCAAACCGTGGGTAATGTCTGCTGTTTCTGGCAGCCTTGTTTGAACATTTAAACATTTATAGATTAACTGTTAAATCCCTCATAAAATTATTTGTGCAGGCCATTTAAGGGCCGTAATTTAAGTTTGTTTAATATCTTTAATTTTGTTACTTTTAAGAAAAAAATAAATATAAAGTGGCATCTTTTCAGGTTTAGTGTTCTTTTAAAGGGTGTCTATTTCCTGTGCCTTTTTACAGTTTGTCTGCGCCTGCTTTCCCTCACCACAGATTTTTGATGGTGTGCCTTTATATCACAGCCACAGCTGTGCTTCATTGCAATTTTCTGGTAGTGTCTGTCTCAAGAGATCCTTCATAGGACTATTCAGCACCCCCTAAAGACTTGTTTCATGGGTGGGCCTTCAGATCACTGCAAGCGTACAATTTTAGGGGGTTGCAGTTGAAACTGACGTTGCATTTTAAATCAAATGATACAAGTGGATTTCAGTATCAGAGCTGTGATATTTTATCAGACATGTGACATTCTTCCCATTGAAGTCTGTGCTGTGATGGAGCCAGACCGTGGTAAACTTGAAAGTATGAGCGAAGAGCCCAGCAAATTTACACATGCTTTTTTTTTTGTTCCGTGGCTCAGCAGTTGGCGTTTCACATTCAAGCTGCGTCGCATTCTTGCTGCCGGCGCCTGTGGCAGGATGATGCCTGAGGTGCCTCCTTGGAGGACCGTGCCCTCGTTACTCCTCAACTTGACTTTGGGTTTCACAAAGCGAGCCCTTTGTTTACGCTGACAGGATGCGCTGGCTACTGACCTGGAAAAAGTGGCCAAGACGGGTTGTCTTGTAAGGAAGAGGGGAGGCTTGTGATGTATTGGCTCCTTCTGGGACCTTTCATGGAACTGCTGTTGGAGAGGCCCTGCAATTTCTCTCCCTGCTCATCTTCTCTTTCCCTCTCTCTCTTTTTCTCATCCTACTATCTGTCTCTTCTCCCCACTCTGATCTCCTCTCTCTCATCCCATCTAGTCAGTGGTGGTTTTGCATGAATCTCCCCACACCATGCCCCCCCACACACCCCCAGTCATCGGGGTCATTCATCATTATTGTCAAGGGGGTAATGTGTGTGGGTGGGTGGGGAGATCTATGGCTTCTTCATTTGAATGAACCTCATTAGATTGACTCCTCTTTGTAAAGGATCCCCTTAGAAAATAACTCTGGCAGTTATTTAGGTTATTCTCACATGATACCCAATGGAACATGACGCTTCAGCCAAGCATGTTTGCCAGAACGAAGGAAGAGGCTCCGTGTTGCAGTCTGCACACTATATTTTGCTTTATCATTCTGCCTTGCAACCTAAATTTACATAACAATGTCGTATGGGACCTTGAGGTTGACTTGTAGTGCCCACATGCTGTCAGTTTGACACAATCCTTTTCTTCACTGATTTTATTGCTCATTTAGAGCTATAAATGATGCTTTTGTAAGGGGCAGTCTTTAAATTCTTTGTCAGTTATTAGTAATACCTCCTTTACACAGTGTTGGAGATAATTGAGAGATCACATGGTGATGACAAAATGACCAGATCTTCAAACGATCTTTCAGTGATCTCTCAGCGATCTCTCAGCGATCACAAAGATATCTCTCAGTCATCTTCAGTAATCTCTCAGCAATCTTTCAGAGAACTCTGTTGGTCTTTCATTGAACACTCAGTGATCCCTCACTGAGCCTCTCTCTCAGCCAGCTCTACCTTCGGGGTGAAAAAAATTGGTGTTCATTGAAAGATCGCGCGGTGGCGCAGTGGTTAGCACTGCGGCAGCACAGCAACTCACCCTTGGTCGGGAGATCCTGGGTTCGATCCCAGCCCCTGACCAACAGTGATCTGTGTGGAGTTTGCATGTTCTCCCCGTGTCTGCGTGGGTTTACTCTGGGATTCCTCCGGTTTCCTCCCACATGCCAAAAACATGCAAGTTAGGTTAATTGGCATCAAAACTGGGGATTCTAAATTGTCCTTAGGTATGACTGTGAGAGTGAATGGTTGTCTGTTTCTCTGTGTTGGCCCTGCGATGGACTGGCGATCTGTCCAGGGTGTACCCTGCCTCTCACCCAAAGATGCTGGGATAGGCTCCAGCCCCCCCACGACCCGAAAAGGATTAAGCGGATGAAGATGAATGAATGAAAGATCGCCAAGAGATCATTGGGAGATTTCTGAGATCGTCGAACACCCCTTGAGATTTCATTGAGAGTTTGAGAGATCACTTTCCTTTGGTGATCATTGAGAGATTATTTTGGACTAAGTCAAAAGATCATTGAGAGATCATTGAAAGATTGTTGAGATCTGGCCATTTTTTAAATTCAGAGATCTTTCAACTATCTCCAGCCCCGTGTAAAGGAGGTAGAAAAGCACTAGAAACCTCTCAAATGTGTACAGTTGAAACCATAAGCTTACATACTGTCCACAAGTACAAAATGACACATAACCTTTTTTTCTCACTGTCTAACATTAAATCAGACTAAACGTTTTCTGTTTTAGGTCAGGTAGGATTGTCAAAATTGTTTCTATTTGCTAAATATTTTTATATTTGATAAATAATTTATTAGATAATTTTTTATTACTTTCTTCAAAGTCAGAAGTTTACATACACAAAGATTACTATGCCTTTAAACAAGTTGGGAAAGCACAGATGATGATGTCACGGCTTTGGAAGCTTCTGATAGGTTAATTAACAATATTTGAGTTAATTGGAGGCACATCTGTGAACTCTTCAAGACACACCTCAAACATACTGCTTTCTTGTGTGACATCATGTGAAAATCAAAAGAAATCAACCACATTTGCTCAATCTGTGCTATCAGTGAGGGGCACCAAGATCTGGAATAACATACCACCCGCATTCAGAGAACATACCACACTAAACACGTTTAAGACGCATTGTAAAAATTAGCTTTTAAACAACCAAAACTGTACCCACAACTAGTGGTTGCTCTGTGGCATACGCATATACAGTATATATACAGTATATATATATATATATATATGCACCCCTGCATCATACACATATGCCCCGCCTCTTTTTTGTTGCTGTCTCTTGTTGCTGTGAGGTGCCTGGGTGCATGTGTGTGTACACATATGCAGTACTTCACTTGTGTGACATTTGAATGTTTTGTTTTGTAACACCTTAACTCTTGCACTTTAGCATATCCACTTTGTACAGTTTTTTTTGCAGTTGTTCTTCTCATGTATGATTGTGTGTTTTTGTGACCTGCCGAGGGACTACAGATGCAAATTAGCAGTATTGCTAAATCTGGCATACTTACATTTGTATTAATGTTCGTTAGTGTGTAATGTCCCTTTCAAATAAACATTAAACTTATATCAGGAAGAGAATTGTGGACCTCCACAAGTCTGGTTCATCCTTGGGTACAATTTCCAGATGCCTGAAGGTGCCACATTCATCTGTTCAAACAATTATCCGCAAGTATAAACATCATGGGAATGTCCAGCCATCATACTGCTCAGGAAGGAGAGGGGTTCTGTGTCCCAGAGATCAACATGTTTTGGTGTGAAATGTGCATATCAACCCCAGAACAAAAACAAAAGACCTTGTGAAGATGCTGGCTGAAGCTGGTAAGAGTGTCATTATCCACAGTGAAACGAGTCCTGTATCAACATGGGCTGAAAGTCCACTCAGCGAGGAAGAAGCCATTATTCCAAAAGCAACATAAAAATGCCAGATTACAGTTTGCAGATGCACACAGGGACAAAGACTTTAATTTTTGGAGACATGTCCTGTGGTCTGATGAAACTAAAATTGAACTGTTTGGCCATAATGGCCATCATTACATTTGGAGTTAAAAGGGCTTGTAAGCCTTGTAAGCCTGAGAACACTATCCAAAATGTGAAGTACAGTGGTGGCAGCATTGTGTTGTGGGGGTGTTTTGCTGCAGGAGGGACTGGTTCACTTCACAAAATAGATGGCATCATGAGGAAAGAACATTATGTGGAAATATTGTAGCAACATCTAAAGACATCTGCCAGGAAGTTAAAGCTTTGGTGCAAATAGGTCAAATCAAGCGGCTTAAGGACAGCAAAGTCAATGTTTTGGAGTTGCCATCACAAAGCCCTCATCTCAGTCCCATAGGAAATATGTGGGCAGAGCTGAAAAGACGTCTGTGAGCAAGGTGGCCTACAGACCTGACTCAGTTACACCAATTCTGTCAGGAGGAATGGGCCAGAATTCCAGCAAACTGTTGTGGGAAGCTTGTGGAAGGGAAACCCAAAACGTTTGACTCAAGTCATACAGTTTAAAGGCAGTGCTACCAAAACTATGAAATGTATGAAAGCTTCCGGCTTTAAAGAAAATAATGAAAAAAATTCTCTTTTTTGCTCAATGGTCACAACGCTAAGTTTATTATTATTATTATTATTATTATTATTATTATTATTATTATGTTAAAAATACAGTGTGCATTTAGCCCAAATATAATCCCTGCTTTCCCACACTGAAGTTTGGTTCCCCTTATTAGAGCAGATCCTTGTCAGGGCATCTTTAATCAGCCCGGTCCCGGGGGATGATATTTTTAGCCACCTTTTTGGAGGCTAAGACTCCTTTACCCACGCAGAGCACTAATGAGATGGAGCACTGGTGTAGGCAAGCGTTAATTAAGGCTAGTATGCAAAGGAAGAGGCAAAAGCAGCAGCATGCTCATGGCATACATACATTAACTTTATCCCACCTCCTGCATGTTTTTTACTCTCCTTTTTTTCCCTCCTTTTTTCACGTAGGTTGCACAAACAACAGATGGCTCTGACGCCGACCTGTGGAAGGACGGCTTATTCAAATCCAAGGTCACCCGCTACCTCTGTTTCACCAGAAAAACTGTAAGCATGAATGTAAACTTTCTCTGTGCATTCTGCTCCAACGCCTTATCTCCTTTGCACCTTTTTTGTTTTTGTTTGCCAGCAGTGATTAGCTCACTTTGCTGCTGCCAGAATATCTTAATGCACTTTGCACTTTGATCACACAGTAAGTCCCACATGAAAACGGTAGCATAGGCAGTGCAGTTTTGAAGTTTTAAATGTAATGGATATGCATGAATATTCCAAATTAATATTACCTCCAAGAGATATTTTTTCATGTTGTAGTAGGCCCTCCTGAGGATATTATTTATGTTTATTCATGAAATAACAATGAGCCGTATTTTAACAATTCCAATTTATTCAATGGAGGGTGTCCCTGTGGAGAAAATGGTTACCAATCAGCGATTCTTAAAAGCCGGTGCATATAGATTGTTTGAATATAAAAATCCTGCTTTTGTGTGGTAGAAATTACTCTATAAAAGCAGCGTGATTGAGCTGAACATGAAGATTCCACTTTGAGCAGCTGTGACTCCTCCGCAGCTAAGGGGTCATCCTTGGACTCCTCTCCTGCCTGGAGTCTACACGCTGATGTGTTCCTGCTCGGCTGTCAGCTGCTCCGTGCCCATAAATATACCTGCTCACACGGCCGAGATCATCAACCTGTCGAAGCTCAGCTCACGGAGCCTACTATTGGTTGGCTGTTAAGTAGTTTTCACTAGGTGGATGCAGATGGTAAACAAAACCTGCATTTTTTTTTGTTGTTGTTAGTACTTTGCATCAGCTCATTTTAGAACTTAATCAAGTCCATTTCTTTGCCAGGATGTCCTCTTAACACCCAGGCAACTTGGCAGCGGCTGGCCCTCAGTTTAGAATATAGCATATAAATAGCCTTTCCCTAGTTCCTGTGTATTGTCTTAAAATACGTGTCTACATTGTTTTCACAACTCTGACGCAAATAAAACATGACAGAGCCATCAACAAAGGCTATTTTGTCTGCCAGTCATTGGAGCACCCACTGTAATTGTCAATGACAAAAACAGATTCTGTAGAATTAGCCTCTGAATTACGTGGGGGGAAGTAAATAGTTTGTGATTTATCATACTCTAGGTTGAAGGCAGATATCCCCTTTTGTCAGGTCGTGATGGAAAAAAATTCCTCCTCAAAAAGGGGAAAAAACGCTAAAAAAGGCTTCATGCATAGTAATAACATTCATCCATATTCCTCCTTACGCCGGTGTAAAAACTATGAATAAAAAATGCCTCTAATGGTAATGACTGTCGGGCAACAGCAGCAGTGGAATCCAGGCTTTTCGGACGTATCAAGTCACGCCTGGCTCGCCCCACTCTCTGCTGCCGCTGTATATTATTGCAATTTATTATGGCAAAAAATGAAAATGTAATGGGAGACAGGGAAGAGTCATGCTTGAAAATGTCAACTACACACACCCTGATTATTCTTAACTAGTCCCATTCTGTTGATCAGACTGCCTCCTATCACCTGATACCATCCCACAAAAGATTGACAATGATTACAAGTTCACAGATCCAGGAGGGAAGAAAAACCAGACAGTAATTACTTGACCTGGTTTGTCAGACATTCTCTTTAGAGCCTTTTGAGGTTTTAGTAAATCATGGACTCTATTGTCTCCATATTCTTCTTTCTGAGACTTTAAACTGACTGGCATTCTTGCTCACAATCTTTTTGAAAGTGCAATTTGCATATAACGCTTTAAAGGATTTTCTGTGGATTCATTTTAGGTTTTGATATTCTCAAGGACATATAGATGCAGGGATGGCTGATATCAATGGGCTAGGGGGCTAAGAGACTTTTTAATAGAAAATTAAAAATATTAATGCAGGGCTATTCAGTTACAAAATCAGTTGGGCCACAATTTGAAATCAAGACATGTAATTGGGCTGCACATCTTCAGCGATCTGTTGAATGACAAATTTCAAACCAACAAAGATCAATATGATGAAAAATATGCACTTTTTATTCATTGTCTTGGTTTTAAATGTGCGCTTGGCACATGACAAAGGCACATCAAAAGTGTAAAAAAACACAATAGCAGTGCTGGGGTTGAGCAGAACTTGAAGTAGTAGTAATGTGGGGCTGCACGGTGGCGCAGTGGTTAGCACTGCGGCAGCACAGTTTACCCTTGGCCGGGGGATTGTGGGGATCGTGGGTTCGATCCCAGCCTCCGACCAACAGTGATCTGTGTGGAGTTTGCATGTTCTCCCCGTGTATGCGTGGGTTTACCCCGGGATTTCTCCGGTTTCCTCCCACATGCCAAAAACATGCAGGTTAGGTTAATTGGAGATTCTAAAGTGGCCCTAGGTGTGAATGTGTGTGTGAATGGTTAAGGGATAGCGCCGTATTGTGGCTGCTTCATCCATCCAGGTGGTGGATGACCCTCAATTTCCCCTCTGGGGATCAATAAAGTATACTAAATCTAAAAAATAAAAATATTTTTCCTCTTGAACAACAATTAAATAAATAGAATGAATAAAATCCTGTAAATAACCATTGTGGTCACATCTTAGTCAGGCATATCTCAATGTACATAAAAACTCAGTGTGCACTGTTAGTAGCATTAACATTTGTTTCCCTCTTGAAATAAAATATACTACACCCTGGTCATAACTGACCTTGGCACATCACAAAGTGTATTTAGCTGAATAAAAAATAAACTGTCAAACACTTCAGTGCTCAAACCCCCCAAGAAAAGATTGATAACATTAACAAACATTGCACATCCACTATTGTGGTTTGTTTTGAATCACCACATGTGCGAGTAGGAACCTCTTTTTATAACTACACATTCCATTACACACACATACTGTATCAGTCAACCAAAAATTTCGAGTAGTTAAGGATGCAAAAAGCACCCACTTAAATTGAGAAATGACTTCAGTCTTGATGGTTTGAGGTTTTTCTCCAAAATTTATAACAATTTTCTTATCTATTATCTTTCTTTTAAAACGGGTGTAATTAAACCCTTACTCAAAAAGCCAACGCTAGATCCAGGAGCTTTAGCTAACTATAGACCAATCTCCAATCTCCCTTTCATTTCAAAAATCTTAGAAAGAGTTGTTGCTACGCAATTATTTGACCACCTGCACGGAAATGGTTTACTTGAAGAGTTTCAATCTGGGTTTAGAATCCATCATAGTACTGAAACAGCCTTAGCGAAGGTCACTAACGACCTCATCATCACATCTGATAATGGACTGGTTTCTGTACTTGTCCTTTTAGACCTTAGTGCAGCTTTTGATACTATCGATCATAATATTCTACTTGATAGATTAGAACACTATGTTGGACTTAATGGAACTTCGTTGCAGTGGTTTAGATCTTATTTATCTGATAGGTTCCAGTTTGTTCATGTAAATAATGAGTTTTCTTTCAACTCAAAGCTTAGTCATGGAGTTCCACAGGGATCTGTGCTAGGCCCTACTCTTTTTAGTTTATATATGCTTCCGTTAGGCAACATTATTAAAAAGCACTGTATACATTTTCATTGTTATGCAGATGACACACAATTATACCTGTCAATGAAGCCAGATGATAGTAATCAATTAGCCAAGTTAGAAGCCTGTCTTAAGGAAATCAAAACTTGGATGAATTGTAATTTCCTGCTATTAAATTCAGATAAGACTGAAGTCATTCTTGTTGGTCCAAAAAACCTTAGAAATACCTTTCCAAATCAAACTTTCAGTATGGATGCGGTTACTCTTTCTCTTAATAGCTCTGTGAGGAACCTTGGAATTATTTTTGATCAAGATCTGTCCTTCAATTCACATATTAAATTTGTTTCTAAGACTGCCTTCTCTCATTTGCGTAACATTGCCAAGATTAGGAGCATCTTGTCTCAGAGTGATGCTGAGAAACTGATCCACGCTTTTGTTAGCTCGAGATTAGATTATTGTAATTCTTTATTATCAGGCTGTCCTAAAACATCTTTAAAAAGTCTTCAGCTGATCCAAAATGCTGCAGCAAGAGTTTTAACAGGTACTAGAAAGAGAGATCATATCTCTCTGGTTCTGGCCTCCCTTCATTGGCTTCCCATAGAGTTTAGAATTAAGTTTAAAATCCTTCTTCTTACTTACAAAGCTCTAAACAATCAGGCTCCTTTTTATTTAAAAGATCTGATACTACCGTATTATCCTAGCAGAGCACTACGCTCCCAAAATGCAGGATTACTTGTAATACCTAGAATCTCCAAAAGTACAATGGGAGGCAGAGCCTTCAGTTATCAAGCTCCTCTCCTGTGGAACCAGCTGCCAATCTGGATTCGGGAGTCAGACTTGATCTCTGTTTTTAAGAATAGGGCTAAAACCTACCTTTTTGATATAGCCTACAATTAGGGAGGGATCATATGTTTCTGAACCCTCCCTTAGTTATGCTGCTAATAGGTTTAATCAGCCGGGGGACCTCCAATAATGCACTGGGCCTCGCTCCTTTCTTCACTCTCAATGAAATATTTTTTTTTTTGCTGGTCATTAACATCTGTTTGTTCTCTCCCATAGACTGAGTCCCCATCGTGCTGTTTGCTCTCTACATGTCTGTTCTTTTCATCTTCTCTGTCCTCTCACCCCCCAGCCAGTCGCAGCAGATGACTGCCCCTCCCTTTCGGCTTTATAACTGGAACAATCCGCTCAACACCACTCCCCTGGCTCTCTGTACTGTCAAACATAGCCCCTCCACACATCCGGCGAGCAGCATTAACTCAAAGGATGCTCCAAAAAGTTAAAGATTCTCCTCACTTACCAATCCATGCAGATATCTACACTCCACCCACTGCCCGACTTTCGTCCAGACGGCCGATTTGGAAAAACCCTCCCCCAGCTGACTTTACCATCCAGACAGCTTGGCAAGAGGAATGGGAGACCAAGGAGGTCCCAAACAAACAGCTGGTGATAAACCCCAACCAACAGGTCCCGGGCACCAACCTCCCAAGGAGACAGTGGTCTACACTCAATCGCTTCAGGACTGGACATGGCCCCTGCTTGGCCAGCCTTTACAGATGGGGCAGTAACCCTAGCCCACTGTGCGCATGTGGAGAGGAGCAAACAATGGAACACATCATAGAGGCTTGCCCGCTCCAAAGACTGGAAGGAGGATTACACACCCTCCATACAGCAAACCAGGAGGCAACTGCTTGGCTTAAGGACTTTGCATTCGCTAAATAAATAAACTGCCCCTCCCTGAGCCTGGTTCTGCTGGAGGTTTCTTCCTGTTAAAAGGGAGTTTTTCCTCTCCACCGTCGCCAAGTGCTTGCTTACAGGGGATCGTCTGATTGCTGGGGTCTTTCTGCAACTGTGGGGGTTCCCCCTACAGTTGATAGTGCTATGAGATGACTGTTGTTGTGAAATGGCGCTATATAAATAAATTTGAATTGAATTGAATTGAATTATAGTTTTCTACTTTTCTCTGTAAATTTACCATATTTTCCGGACTATAAGCTGCTACTTTTTTCACACGCTTTGAACCCTGTGGCCTAAACAACAATGCAGCTAATCTATAGATTTTTACGGGCTAACGGCCTCCAGGGGGCACTCTAGCAGGACGCGCAAGAGCGAGACAGACTGGTGGAAGAGATAATGCGCCAAGGAAGATGCTAGTTTTACTATTTTGAACAGTCATTTTGTGCATCATGCATACACATATAACAGATTCTGTGAAAGCAGCCATCAAGAGGACAAACTCAATTCCAGCTGTGATTCCTGGGGGCACAACGAAGTATTTGCAGCCACTCGACATCAGTGTGAATCGTGCATTTAAAGTGGTGCTACGAGTTGAGCGGGAGGCTTGGATGACTAGCGGCGAGAAATCATTCACCAAAACTGGCTGCACGCGAAGAGCAACTTTTGCTCAAGTCTGCCAGTTGATCCTGACAGCGTGGAACAGTGTGGAAAAAATCCACGATCACCAACGGGTTTCGAAAGGCTGGACTGCTGCGTGATGAAGAGGACAGCACAAGCATAAATTCGCCTCGAGACGAAAGTGACATTGAGAGCGACAACGAAAGAGAGACTGAGAAAGTGTGTGACGAAGTCATTCTGAGGCTTTTCAATTCCGACACTGAAGAAGATGACTTCAGTGGTTTTAGTGCGCAGGTGGAAGATGAAGATAGCGATCAATGACTTTTCTGGTAGGCTGGATATTTTTTTAATCAGCCGTGTTACTGCCAGCAGTCGTTTTACTGCCGTGTTACTGCAGTGTTACAGGCACTGTTCAGAAAAAAGCATTTGTTTAATTAAAAATTTAAAAAAATCTTTCTGTGTACCATCTTTCTGTGTAAATATCTCATGTTACAACATGGACACCTGCGGCTTATAGACAAGTGCAGCCTATATGTGTACAATTTATTTATTTATTTTTTTTTTTAATTTAGTTGGTGCGCTTTATATTCAGGTGCGCTCAATAGTCCGGAAATTACGGTGTCTAAATTTTAAACCATTTTCCTCAAATTTGTAATTTTCTCTTGTAAAATTGACTTTTCTTGTACATTTGAGACTTTATTATAAATTTGTGGATTTTTTTATGGCTAATTTTTGTTTATTTTTTAAATAAAAATACAGTTTTTTTAATAAATTTGAAACAGATTGTGTTAAAATTTTGAATTTTTTTCCTTATACAATTTACACTTTTAACCATAATTTTGCAGAGTCAGAACAGAACAATAATTTAACTCTGATTTCAAAGAAAAAAATAATTATATTTAATGAAATAAATTAACTTTAATGACCAAAGATGCAGTTATTTCTGTTAAAATATTTTTATAGATTTATAGTTTTTTAGAATTCTCCTCACCACCCAGACAGCAGGAAAAACCTCCCTTATTTTGAAATCCAGATGTTGGCACGTTGAGTTTGTGTGAAGGCTGTTGACGGATGAAAGTCATTGACTTCATGAATTTCGATCATCTTAACTTGCCAGGTACATAACATCCATCCATCCATGGATGGATGGATGGATGGATGGATGGATATTGTAGCAGCTGGTGAAGTCAGTCCTAAGCGATTCAGTCACTCTTGCCTTTCCCTGCATACGGTATGAAGCCTCACCATACGTTTGCTAAGCGACTCTTCATTATTGTGCCCATTTCCAGTAGGGTAAAACCATCATAAATGCCTCCACTGCGTACATATCTCTTCTGCTTTTTTGCCACGTTTAAAGTACGTTAATAAGCTCATGTTTCTCTTGGACAGCAACGCTAGAAAATCACTCTGCCTGCTGACTGGAACACTCACATGGGCGGGGCGCTTCTGAACTCCGCGTTTATGACGGTCACACGCGTTGTTCGTGTGCGTGCTTGCGGACCGTCATTCCTTCATATTTTTTTCTCAAATTTATATTTCCTTGGTGTAGCCTGGGCCACTTGGAGGTTGGTTCTGGGCCACATGTGGCCCGCGGGCTGCTAATTGAATAGGCCAGTATTAATGTATAATTTTTAATTATTATATCATTATAAATTATATTATAAACATTTCACTCTGTTTTGATTTGCCTTGTGGGACTTTAAAGCCGTAATAGTCCCCAAAACTCACAAGAAAACACTATACTGTGGAGAAAGGAGGCAGGCGAGGCAACGAGCTGGACGACACAGAAACTTTATTCCTTCTCCAATGTAATTTACAGCAAACAAGAATCCCAGGTCTCTGTGCATTCTTCATTTATCTCTTTATTCCCATGCATCGAGACCCGGAACTTCCGACCATAACACATTGTTATTTGCACAAAGAACTATGTGGTACATTAACATGATATAACGCCGGCACCGCTATCACACCCTTCTTCTCCTAGCAGCTCCGGCATTTACTCCTCTCTCTGGGGGGCGCATAGTCCTTACTGTCCCATCTGATACCTCCCGGTGACACCTCGTCTTTCTGTCCATTTTTCCTGGGTGGAGAAGTCCAACACCATGCCCCCACACAGCCCCCCACCCCCGAACACTCAGAAAGGGCACTAACCCCCCGTCCTTTGGGCTTGAGTTGGAGCCCATAGCGGCTGTAGCGGGGGGTCACCAATCCAGTCGAACCGCCCTGCTGGCGGGGTGTACAGGAGGGCATGTCAGTCTGTGGAGGGAAAAAGGGAGGGGGAGAAAACACATCAGCTTTGTGAGCGCAGGTCCCTGCCGAGGGATTACCACTTTGCAGAGCCACCAACGGTGGGCGTCCGCGCCGGGGAGCTTGGGCCAACACCACCTGCTCGTTTGCCAACACAAAAGCGGGCTTCAGCCTGTCAATGCAGACAGTCTCCCTACGCGCCCCCCCCCCCCCCAAGTCTAACACAAAATGCTTCTCCCCAGGTTCCAACACCCTGAACGGTCCGTTGTACGGTGGGCGCAGCAGGATTCAGTGCGCATCGTGCCTGACAAAAACAAAATTGCTGTTCTGCAAGCTTTTTGGGACGAATGTGTGGGGAAAACAATGGTGGGCCGGGCCTGGTACGTTCACAGCCTCCGTACTATGTAAAAATTGCGCAGGCGGATCAGCCTCAGGCACGGGGTTTTCCGGTAAAAACTCTCCGGGGATCTGCAGCGGTTGAGAAAAAAATGAGTTCTGCCGGGGAGGCTGCCAAATCCTCCTTAGGTGCAGAGCACAACCCTAAAAGAACCCAGGGCAAGCGGTCAACCCAGTTTCTGTCTGTGAGCGAAGCTCTGAGCCCTGCTTTAAGCGACCTATGAAAACGCTCACATAACCCGTTTGCCTGGGGGTTGTACGTGGTAGTGCGGTGAATTTTGACCCCCAGGCTCTGGACCATAGTGGACCAGAGTTCTGAAATGAATCACCCCTGTCGGACATGATGTCCAATGGAGATCTGAAACGTGCAATCCAAGCTGACAAAAAAGTGTGAGACACTTTTGGGGACGTGGTAGAAGCCAACGGGACCACTTCAGGCCAGCACGTGGTGCGTTCCACGATTGTTAAGAGGTGTGTAAAATCTTGCCACGGTGGGAGGGTTCCCACCAAATCCACGTGGATGTGGTCGAACCTCCTGGCCGGAATTTGGAACGGCTCGAGAGGGGCTCTGGTGTGCTTGTGCACTTTGGCCCGCTGGCATGTGACGCAAGCTGCAGCCCACTCTTTCATGTCTTTGCGCAAGCGTGGCCAGATGAATTTCGCCCCCACTAGCTTCACCGAGGCGTGCACTCCCAGATGCAAAAGGGAGTGGAATGACTCAAAAACACGACAGCGGCAAGAGCTTGGAACCACCGGGCGCGGGCAGCCGGTGGAGACGTCGCAGAGCAAGGGAGGGCACCCTTCTTGCACCACCCTGTTCTCCAGCCTTAACCCAGTTGGCGCAGACTGGAGCGTGCAAATGTCAGCGTCCCCGGCTTGTTCCGTGGCCATGGCAGGGAAATCTATTCCCATGTAGACCTGGGCCATTAATGCGCGCGACAGGCAATCGGCCACAACATTGAGTTTACCGGCAACGTGTTGAATGTCTGTAGTAAACTCAGAAATTGGGGCCAAATGCCGTTGCTACCGGGTTGACCACGGTTCCGAGGTCTTGGACATCGCGTGCGTCAGCGGCTTATGGTCCACGAATGCGGTGAACTCGTGCCCCTCCAGCCAGAACTGGAAATGGCGCATCACCAGATGGAGAGCCAGCAATTCTCTATCGAATGTGCTGTACTTGCGTTCGTTGTCGCGCACAGTCCGGCTAAAAAATGCGAGTGGCTGCCACGAACCTGAGATGCACTGCTCCACCACTGCCCCTATGGCAACATCAGCCGCATCCGTCGTGAGTGCCATCCGTGCAGATGGATCCAGGTGGGCTAACACAGCATCCACAAGCGCTGTTTTGGCATTAGTAAAAGCCTGGACTTACTTGGAAGTCCAGTCGATGGCTTCCACAGGCTTCTTTTTTTTTAAGCGCGGCATACAATGGCTGCATCAGCTGGGCTGCCTGGGGAAGGAAACGGTTATAAAAATTAACCATTCCCAAAAATTCCTGTAGTGCTCTCATGGTCTGCGGGTGCAGAAAGTCCACCACAGCATGCCTTATCCGGTAGCAGAATTGCGCCTTCCGGCGAAATGCAGTGACCCAAAAAATGAATCTCTGGCACGCTGAACTGGCACTTTGCCGGGTTAACTATCAGCCTGTGCACTTCTAACCTCTGGAAAACCGTCTTGAGATGGGCGATGTGCTCCTCCTTGGACACTCTAGCTACCAGAATGTCGTCTAAGTAGATAAAAATGAAAGGCAAGTGGCGAAGCACTGTGTCCACCATCCTCTGGAAATTCTGCACCGCACCTTTTAATCCGAACGGCATGCGTAAAAACTCGAAAAGGCTGAAAGGAGTTATTACCGCTGTTTTTGGAACGTCATCCACACGCACTGGGACCTGATGGTATCCACGGACCAGATCCACTTTTGAAAAACACACGCCCCGGCCAGGTGCACAGAAAAATCCTGGATGTGCGGAATGGGATAATGATCGTGTTCCGTTGTGTTATTCACATACCAGAAATTGCCGCACGGTCGCCATGACCCGTCGGCTTTTAGGCAACATGTGTAGTGGGGATGCCAACGGGCTGTTGGAGCGTCTGACGATGCCCAACTGCTCTAAGTTGGCAGACTCCTCTTGTGCGCTGGCCAGTTTAGCTGCATCCAAACGCCGAGGACGCGCAAACACCGGTGGACCTTTTTCGTTATAAAGTGCTCAACCTTGTGTTTTGTTACCATAGCCGAAAAAGTCGGGACCGTGAGTGCAGGGAACTGTGAGAGCAAATGTTGGTACTTACCCCCTGGAACTATAACGTTAGCCAGTGTTGTCAACCCAGCTCCCGGAGCTGTGCAGGGCAGTGAGGTAAAAGAGACAGCATCCACTAATCTCCTATTATCAGAATCAGAAAAAGATTTATTTATTAGCAGCATTGACTAACAACCTATAAGCACATAAAAAATCTGCACCTAAAATGGGGCCGGAACATGCAGCTATCACAAAGTCCCACTGAAAGTTGCATCCGTGTAAGCATATTGTCAGTGTCCATTCGCCAAATGTCTTGATGGCGGATCCGTTGGCAGCTGTGAGCTCAGGACCGCTGCGGAATGCCACCCTGTCTGCGTTGACCAGCAGGATGAGACTCTTCTGGGAGTCGGAGTCCACCAAAAACCGTCTTCCCAAACGTGTGTCCGTGACATAAAGCAGTCTGTTCCTGTTGCCATCGGTTGCAGCTGCCACCGAATTCCAAACGTGCCATCTTCCCGGCTTCTTGAATTGGCATAGTGACAGGTAGCGTTGGGCATTCGAGCTGAAACGGCGATGATAAAAGCGGATCGCCCTGTTCCTTCGTCTTCTGGTGTCCGTCCTGGCTACCATGAACGGCTCCTCAACCTCGCTGGAGTCCCTCATGGATGCCGGTGCCACTGTCTGCACACTGGGAGCTGTGGTCGCCAAGATGATGCGGTTCGCTTCCTGCACCAGGGCGTGGTAGTCCTTAGCAACAGCCGCCGTGAGTTGGCCAGGATCACCCTCGCTGTAGCTGGTAGGTTCCTGAGGAACAAGTGGGCGAACAGGAAAGATTTGTTGTCCTTCTCCCTCAGCGTCAACATGCTCTCCATAAGCTCCACTGCTGACTTGTCCCCTAACTCTGAACGTGTTAGGAGCCTCTCTGCCCTCTCACTGTCAGAAAGGGTATAGCGCTGGAGAAGGATCCTCTTGAGTGCTTCATATTTATCTTGGGCCGGCGGCTCCTGGAGCAGGCTCGTCACCTGTTGCGTAGCACGCGCATCCAGTGCAGTGACCACATAGTAATATCTGGTGTCATCCGTTGTTGTCCCGCGGAGTGCGAACTGGGCTTCTATGTGCAAGAACCATGCGGTCGGGTTGTGAAGCCAGAAGTCTGGGAGCTCAACTGAGACCACGCACGCAGCGCTGGTGCTCTCTCTCCAGGCAGTCTCCGGGGCAGTGCTTGGCTCGCTTTCCATGGCACGTCTTCAGGTCACCAATGTGGAGAAAGGAGGCAAGCGAGGCAACGAGCTAGACGACACAGAAACTTTATTCCTTCTCCAACATAATTTACAGCAAACAAGAATCCTGGGTCTCGGTGCATTCCTCTTTTATCTCTTCCCATCCATTGAGACCCGGAACTTCCGACCATAACACATTGTTATTTGCTCAAAGAACTGTGTGGCACATTGACATGACATAACGCCAACGCTGCTATCGCACCCTTCTTCTCCCAGCAGCTCCAGCATTTACTCCTCTCTCCGGGGGGCGTATAGTCCTTACTGTCCCGTCTGATACCCCCCGGTGACACCTTCTCTTTCTGTCCCTTGTTCCCTGGGTGGAGAAGTCCAACACCATGCCCCTACAATATGCATATAAATGGGCTCAACCCAAATGCTGAAGCACAGCCACCCATTGGATGATCCAATTTAAGTGGTACATGTAAGAGCCACCTCCTTCTCCCCTCAATTTGCTTTATATGTGGGCTAAAAAAAATTAGCCCACAGGCATATGCTACTGTAACCGGTGACCAGTGACAGCAGAGATTACGTACAGCATAGCGGCCAAGTGAGAGAAAGGACATTTCTCCACAGTTGGAGGCATGTCTCTGCATCTTCTTCATTCACTCAGACAGCGTGGAAACATAGTGCTGAATTTAACTTGGATTTGTTCCAGACTGATAAAGACGCAGACCCAGAAGTGGTCTGTGAGACCCAGAGGAAGAGGTTTAAGGACATGACTCTGGTGAATAAACTGGCTGCCGCAGACACAGAGTAGAGAAAATGTGAGTTCATTTCAGTTTCTGTTGTTGTTTGATGCTAACATCTGTGCGGTGGCTAGTCTGCCAAATCCTCATTAAATTTCTGCTGTTTTTATGTTGGTGAGCACTTGTCGCTAACATTCATACTCTGTGTGGCACATTGAAAGGCCACAGACATTATTTTATGTCAGGGAAATGTTCAGCATCTCAAAAATATCAAAAGCCAGTTTAAATAACTTTTAGGTTGTATTAGTGGGTTAGTGATGAAGTCTGACAAATTGACCAATGTGGATCAGAAGAATGTGACCAGCCACACTGCTGCACACTGAGCTTTACATGTCCAACCTCTGGAATTTCTAAATACTGATAATTAGTAATCAATGATGCCGCAAATATCTCATTTGACAGGGCTGGTTCTGTCTTGAGCTTACTAATTTTACAGAGTCAACTGAATTTGTTGTGGTTTTTTTTTAGATTTAAAAAGACTAGTGCATGCCTGTAGAAAGCAAGTATTCTCGTCTGAAAACAGGTATCCCAGTTAGGCTTTACAGGCCCAAATGTAGGCTGTTTGAAAGTGGGATACAAAGAGGTGTAGCCTGTATGTCGGCACTCACACGTCAGACTTTGACAAATATAAAAGGGACTGAACGGCACTAAGATTTATTTGATTGTGTGAATATTAATCACAGAATTATTGAAAATGAATGGGACATCCAATATTAGCGACTGTTTCAGAACCCTTGTTTATTTTTTTGTCAGATCACTTATTTGTCTGATCTTTTGACATATTCATAGGTGTTGTATCTTGCACTTTGGGGAATGTTAGTTGTTCAATAATCATTGTAATTGTTTTAGTTTATATGTGTAGTTTATAGTCTATCATCAATAAACTCATGCAGTGCTATAGCAGGACACGTTAACAAATATTTGAGACCCATTCGAGTGCATCCTTTTATAATTTTAGGAATATTATAAGTACAAAACACCGATATTATACACAGCAGAATGACCTGTTTGGCTGCAACTGTTGCATCAGTGTTGCCCATTTGTCAGTAAACATTGAAATAATTTTTTTTTATTTTGGGCATTTTTGTGTCCAGTTTGGTGACGGTTGCCGTTTAGTCAAACCATGCATGTGGCCACATATGATATGCAGTTGAGCTGGGCATTCTGCTCCACAATCATGGTGGTATTATTATTAATTTTTAAATTTTAGATACCTGTGCGAGCACACCGAGAGGAACGCCATCGGCGACGGCAAGTCATGGTCCTGCAAAGGGACTCCCGTCTACCGCTGACCGGGCGGGCTGGGCTTGCTTCCCTGTGAAGCACCGCGTTCCACCTGCTGCTTCTGCAACACCAGTGTTCTTTAGGCAGACCCCGGGTCCCCGCTGACATTCCCCGAATTATCCTTTAGACCAGGAGTTCCCAAACTGTTCAGCCCATGACCCCCAAAATAACAGTGTCTCAACATTTTTACGGGCTTTAAACTCTCATGTGCAAGCACCTCGGTGCACACTACACTTTGGGGATGTTGTACTTCATTGATAATGATGCATGAATCCATACTGAATATATTCCTCTCGATACTTGTGACACTTGGAGGAAGGCTGGTCTGACTGCTTATGGAGGCCTTTATGGTACTGTCCTCCTCCTCCTCCTCCTCCTCCCGCACCAGATGTTGGGCTTTCTGTTGGCATGTCTCCACTCTCCTCTTCTGCTGTCTCTGCTGGCCTCTCTGCGTTGTCTTTGGTCGGTATTAACCAATGTTTTATTTTTAAAAATAATATCCTTGGCTTAAAGTGTAATGTGTTGATTCGAGCAGTTCAGATGAAATCAGCTGGTGCACACTAACCTGTATGTGTGACCTAAACGTTTACTGTGGCGCAGTTAAAGTGGCACGTCACCTCAGTAGTCACCTAAGGAGGATTCTGAAAATCATCTCGCGAGCCCCACTCAGCGTCTCGGGACCCCTTGGGGGGTCGTGACCCCCACTTTGGGAATCTCTGCTTTAGATGTACGCAATCACGACAATATTATAGCATAATTTTTTAAGCATTAAATCTTCACTATTCTCTCTTGTCAAATTTGTCGCTTTTCACTTCCTTTTTTTGTTTGCAAAGCGCTGTGGTGACTGACTGGTCGTGATGCCACATATTATCCAATCAGCATGGAGTCATTCCAAAACCCCACCCACACTTCCTGAAGCCAAGGCATGAAGAGTACAGAGCGGTGGCTAAACTTTTATGATAAAAATGACATACTTTGACTGAGTGACTCCATACTCGGGGATGCACACCCTCGTAACCTCAGCAAAGCACTTATAAAATCTTAGGCCAGTCTGACGAACAGTTCAAGAGATATGCATGGAACAGACAGATAGACACACACAGACAGAGATTTCATGCATTTATAGATAGATGTACTAAAATAAACGTACAAAGTAGTAAAAGTTATTAGAGGCATTTTTGTGTAGTACACAGGTATACCTTGAGATTTTTGCTTGCCCTTGGGTGTGCAGTGGATAGAAAAAGTTTGCAAGTAATTGATATTCAACACCTCCCCTCAAGCCATTATCATCACCAGCTGTCACTGTATATACTGTATGTAGTTTTAAAGTCCAAAAGCCTTTTTTGTCTTCCGATTGCTCATGAGCTCCTAATCAGACCGGGTAAAGGATTAGTGAGTGACCAGTGGTAAGATCAGTCACAAGTCATGAAGCACAGTAAACAACAGAGGCCAGTTCAGATAAAGAGAACAGGTAATAGGACTGTGATGGTGGGCCAATTTGGCTTGTGACGTCATAAAACTAGGGAAGTGCAACCTGCTTTTTAATTAACTTAAATAAAGATGGTGTGCATTTCAGTCTGAAGTGTGTATTTTAATATTTTTATGGTATACATGTGACCCATTGACCTATTTTATAAGGTTAAAGCCACAAAAACATAATTTTGTATCGTACGAGCCCTTCAAATTTCCTGCTTCCACTTTGTCTTTCAGAGTCCTGACGTCGTTGTGGACCTGAAGGTGATCGATGTTAAGGATGCTTTGCCAGAGTTCTTCACACCTGTGCAGGAAACAGTCGACACAAGTAGGCAAACATTCGATTCGGACCACAGACTCCCTCCTTTCTTCTTGTTTTTTTCACTCTCTGACCAGCTTATGCCGAGGTCCTCAGGGGCAGCTTTGCTTGAGATAGTGAATGTTTTATGGGTGCAGGTTAGCTTAATTTATGGTAGACTGTGGGAATAAAATAAACATTTTGCCCTGGAGGTAGAAGAGAAGAGAATCATGAGTCATTGTTTATCTCAGCTAGAGCTGTGCTTTTCTTTATGAGGGCCTTATTTATGTATTTATTTGGGGAGAGGACGAGTGGATGGGGGTTATCTAATATTAATGAAATGCATTCCCCAATGCTTTAGTGCTTTTTGAGTGCTACGTATTTCCCCCCTCGCTATCCATGCCGTGGAAATGTAATAATATTTTGGTGTGGGGAGTGAGGACAGCTTGTTTATTATTTTTATTATCATCGCATTTACACTGCACTTTCCAGTGTTGCAGGGGAAATAAATGAGCAAGGCTCAGATGCAATATAGGGAAGCGTGGCAATGCTTTTTTTTGCCAGAATGAAGAAAAGAGATTATATTTTGTTTGGCTATGTTGTAATTTAATGTTTTATTACTCCATGTGAATCCATGTTTAATGTATACATGTGACATTATGTATGAGTTTTTATCTGGAATATTGAGTTTAAATCCCTGTTGTGCACTAAAGCTGATCGAGGATTCACTTACTTGTGTCACTTTACCTAGTAAAACGATAAAAATGATAATAACACGTGAATTTTGTGGCCTTCCAGTGTCCAGACATTTCCCCTTTGAACAGAGCAAGTCACCCAGAAACTGATATTAGCTCATTTCTTATTCTCAGCCTGGTAATGACTAAATATCAGAGTATATATATATATGTATTTATATTTTTTTTTCCTAAGGGTTGGAGATATCCATAGATATTTCTCTACCCCCTAGAGAGGACAGGAGTGAATATGCAACCACCAATTTAGTTTCTGACACCTTCATATGTGCTTGACTCATCAGAGGAAGCAGCCATGAGAAAAAGGAGGCTGTGTGTGAAAATGAGCCCTCGTGAGAATGCCAAGACAGCCGTATATGACATCCAGATCATTGCAAAGTCCAAGTACCATCTTGTTAACTACACCTGCATAGGGTGAGCTGCTGACACTCACAGTGAATAAAATCGTGTTGTTTTGCCTCATCCATCAGTCACCACTGTGCTGTAGATCGTTATGTCAGTTGTAGATTGAGCTACTTAACTTTTTTAAGCTTTTTTTTTTTTGTAATCCTTGTGATGCACATGTATGACTTTTGTTTTAATCTTTACACAGTGAGATAAATAATATGGGGGTGTGGTACCGGATTGGAGATCTTCCTCAACGTCAGTCATCCCAAAAAACATCGAGCAAGGCTCAAAGTAGCACCTCGCCCCACACAGCAAGGTAATGCAGTGATTTTAAACCGGGGCGCCGCAGCACCTGCGAGAGAATGCTCGTGGTGCCGCAGGAAATTGTCTAATTTCACTTAATTGGTCCAAAAAAATGCAAATAATTTGCAGTTGTTGTGTGTCAATGTCTGTAGTGGCCCTTCCATGTTAGTGTATGGCAGTGTGAACACAATAATGGCTACCGTCTACTTCTTCCTCCTCTTCTTCACATTTTTTTAATGGAGGTTAATGAAGTTGTTAAGGCATGTGAGAGGTCGCGGTGACTAGATGAAAAACTGTGACGGATAAATATTGGAAGAGGAGAGAGTCAGACTCTGAACTGGGCTCGGATGAAGGGCCGAGTGGTGGTCAAAAGAAAGTTAAGATGGTGAAGAGAAGGCAGCGCAGCAAAATCTTTTGTTTGGATTTACCTCAACCAGGAATCCAAATGCACCAACTCTGTTATGCTTGTTTTGTTGAAAAAGCTATCCAACAGTGGCATGCAAGCTTAAATGTCATCTCCAAATGAAATGGCCATCATTTCAAAATAAGAGCAAGGACTATTTTGTTTGTCTCCATGAGCACACGGAGAAACAGGTAACTTTACTAATGAGGAAAACCACAAAGGTGTCCGCCTTTCCTCAGTTTCTGCCAGGATATCAACTCTGTGTCCATCTAAAGAGACCCAAGTTTCACACTGAGTATAAAGTAATTCCAAGACTAAATTGTCATTACATAGGCTGTAATAGGCTGCAATGTGTTATTTTATAACATTCCTGACTGGTGGTGCTGTGAGAGTTTTTCAATGTAAAAAGTGTGCCGTGGCTCAAAAAAGGTTGAAAAGCACTGAAGTAAAGCCATGTCACAATATTCAACCCGTAGTGCAACCTTCTTTTTTTGTTTCTCTTTCATCTCAT
The DNA here is from genome assembly GCA_020510985.1 of Pholidichthys leucotaenia. Taxonomy (NCBI): domain Eukaryota; kingdom Metazoa; phylum Chordata; class Actinopteri; order Cichliformes; family Pholidichthyidae; genus Pholidichthys; species Pholidichthys leucotaenia. The sequence continues at coordinate 134,259,523 of CM035838.1, forward strand.
TGGCTGTTGTTAAACTTCTGCACCACACGCGTGACAATGAAGACCAAAGCAATTGATCACTCCTGCACAATCTGCCGTAAAAGGTTATGGCGCGAGGTAGATGGGGTGAGCAGGATAGACGGGCTAACTAGACAGGAACCCCCGAACAAGAACATGAGTTCAATGAGGGCTAAACTCCCACTATTTGTGTGGTGTCCCGGGAGGCACAGGCAGGTCGCTCCTCTGACTGGGTGGGGGGGGTGGGGGGGTGTCAAGAGGGCTGTACTGTGCAGACAGAGAGGAAGAGATGTAGCCTGGAGAGCAGCACGACAGCTGCAGAGGAAGAGAAGAGAGAAGAACACCAAGATCTCCGCCATGCTAGGACATGTGTGTGTGAGTGTGTGTCCCCTTTTCAGCTTCCTCCGCCTCAGGTTTCAGTGTGAACGCAGGAAACCTTTGTTCTGTGTCCAGAACAAACGGCTCAATTATTTATCACTATGAAGAGCTGGGGATTTCCACAGCAAATTGTAAATAAATAGTTGGGGCTCCTTCGGTGTGGTGCTGCTGTAGACAGGGAAGCTTGGCACAAGGATCCTACGTCTTTGCCAGCTTGAAGTGCAATAATCTGGCCTTCCTGGGCTGGGGTGAGTTTAAAAAAAAAAAAGTCACTTAAAAGCCAAAACAGGGCATAGTGTTGGATGTCAGAAGGATAATTCAAGACGGCACTTCTGCACACATGACCGCTCGGTGTGATGAAAATGATAAAATCACCAACAGCGCGGCGTGAAAATCTCAAGATTAAAACCGCAGAGAGTTTTGTGAGTTGTTCATATTTTGGAAGGCAGTGTGGTCAGTGATCTTTGATGTGCTGAAGTTGCGCGGAGGGATCGGGCCCATGTGCACCTCCACAACCCTTGCCAGTAATCCTCAGTTCTTTTGAAGTGCTCTTTCAAGCCGGTGAAGCACAGAGGTTGGAATAAATTGCATCTCGAAGCGACTCACACACACCCCCTCTTGATGCGTGCTGAGATCACAGGCAGCTGTTTTTGTGTTAGCATTAAAATTCATTCCGCACTCAGAGTCTTCTTTTGAGAGCATTTCCATCCGTAATGCACCGACACATAAGGACAGGACTGTGGGCAATTTATACGGCGGCACTTCTCTGACTGTTTATGTCTGTGTAGCTACATACTCTTCAGACAGCCATACATATAGCTATAAATAGTCCTGTAATTTTTCTAAAGTCACAGATAAGATGGTTTGACACGCTGATTTATAAACAGTTCCTCAACACTCACTGATCCTCAAGTAAGCACTGTAGCTACCAAAGTGCAACTGTCTGTGTAGTATTCATATTCAGCAAGAGAAAATTCTCTCCTCCATGCCTCCTTCGGGCTATCTATTACAACTTTATGGCCTTTGGAGAATAGCACCTCTTAAATTTAAGTGCTCTTTACAGTCAGTGGAAAAGATGTTTTAAATACAGTCAATAATGTGTAAATTTTTAATGACCCTTATAATTTTGAAAGCTGTAGTGATCCCTCTCAAATGTTAAGTTGCCTCAGGCAGCCAGTGCTTCTTAGGGTTGTATACTAACGTAAACTGCAAATCAGGTTTTTCAGCTGCACAAAGCTACAGTGCATGCCAACTGCAGCTCATTGCGTCATTATGGAATGCACACAGTTATCACGTCGAAGGTAAAATGTTGTATTTAAAGTGCTTTATATTGTTCTGTCAGCTGCAGGAGGAGGTGTACATCGAATATTGTTTTTTTGTCAAAATCATGGAATTGATTTTGATTAAAAAGTCTCACGTCTGATTTCATAGCCCCATCCAAAACTTTTATTTTTTAGCTTTTGACAAGAAAAGAATTTCCATCTAAAATTAGTGGCTAATATTATTGACTTTTTACATAAACTTCTAGCTTTAGACCCATTTTATTATGCCCCGCCAGTCGAAGCCCAAAGGGCTCTTCAACCCCTTTGAGTGAAAGCTGAAGGGGGATTATGTTATGGGTCCGTCCGTCCGTCTGTCTGTCTGTCCGTCTGTTCCACTTTTGTGAAATCAACCCCTCTTACAGTTTTGTTCTGATTGTTTTGAGACTCGGTACCATGGTTTGATATACTCTGATGATGCACATATTGCAGTTTCACTCTCACCAGATGACCTTGCTGTCAAAAGTCAGAGGTCAGATTTTCCCTAAATCTTCTAAGCACAATAACTACTGAAAGAAATGATGTAGGCTTTTCAAATCGATACAGTAATTGTATCTAATACACATCTTGGATGATTTACACCCTGACCTAACTATGGGTTTGGGGTCAAGGGGTCAAAGGTTAAAGATCAAAGTTATCATTGCAGTTGCACTATGGTAAATGCTACATTCACTATTACTATAAAGCTAGGGCCACCAAACCTGGTCCACAGATTCACTTTGGGATCCTGACCTCTGACTAGGGGTTTGTAGTCAAAAGGTCAAACGTTAATGTTAGCATTCCCTATGTCTTATTACTGTACAACGAGTAAAGCTAGGGTCACCAAACTTGGTACACAGGTGCACTCTGTGACCCTGAAGTGTGACTGTGGTTTTGGGATTGCAAGGTCAAAGGTCAACATCAAAATGGCTTTTAAACTATATCTCAACAACAAAGAAAGCTAGGGTCACCAAACTTGCTACACAGGTTCATCTTGGGATCCTGACCTCTGACTGTGGGTTTGGGGTCAAAAGGTCAAGGTTAATATTCCCTGTGCCAGGACCATTCAATTACAAAATCAGTTGGGCCACAATTTGAAATCAAGACACGTAACTGGGTCACACATGTTCAGCGATCTGTTGGATATGACAAATTTCAAACCAGCACAGATCAATATGATGAAAAATATGGACTTTTTAATTTACAGTGCTAGGGTTGAGCAGAATTTGAAATAGAAATATTTTTCCTCTTGAACAACAGTTAAATAAATAGAATGAAAAAAAATAAAATTCTGTAAATGACTGTTAGTAACATTAACATTTGTTTCCCTTTTGAAATAAAATATACTACACATCCTGGTCATAACTGACGTTGGCACATCACAAAGTGCATTTAGCTGAGTAAAAAATGAACTGTCAACACTTCAGTGCATAAACCCTCCAAGAAAGGCTTGATAATGTTAACAAACATTGCACATCCATTACTGTGGTTGGTTTTGTTTTAAATCACCACATGTGTGAGTAGAAACCTCTTTTTATAACTACACATTCCATTACACACACATATCAGTCCAGGCAGGGTTAAACCGATGATTTTCATCATCAATTTCATGCTTCAGAGTTGACAATGACATGTTTTAGGTGCCTTCACACCAAACGCAAATGGGCAAATTTTTCGTGTAGCGCGATTACATTATAACTCAGTGTAACCACGCAAATAGACATGAATTCACCGTCTGAGTGAGTTGCAGACAGGTGGTTGCCTTTATAACCTCTGCAGCAGTGTTCAACCTGCTGTTGAAATCCCCAAAATAATGTCATGCTTAAGTTTACATTATCCAATGGGGAACTCAACTGAAAAAGTGTCCCTGCCTCCAAAACTTTACAAGATGATGGGTGTTTGCATGCTAGCCTTGTTAGCATATCTGTGGCAGGAGACCGTGGGTAAATGGCAACATTCCGATTCAGCTGAAGAGCTCCCCCTCCTTCTGTCTCCAGGTGAGTGACAGTCTCATTTTCAAACTAGTTTACTCTCCAGTGTTGATACTTTTACTCCGATGACCGCAGAATCTCAAAGATAGCGCTATCCCTTGGACGTGAATGCGCGATTTCGCGTATGCTCTCCTCTTTCCATTGACTTTGTATGCGTTTGCGCCACTGGTGTGAAGACCCTGGCTTGGTATCTTGCTACTAGCACCGTTAGCCACAGTCATAGAGCCCACACTTCAAAACAAATGTGCTGCATTGTGGGCTGATGTTTACTAGGCTGCGCAGTGTGTTGCATTTACGGTCTGTAGTAATTAATGTATTTCTGCAATTCTGTGAAACGTGATGACCTTTGTGTCATGGATGGCCCTTACGAGCCATCAATAAGACGCTATATATCACCCGGTGAGTTTGCACAGTTTATTAAAGGGAAGGATGAATGACAAAATAACGAGCCATGGGGGGCTAAAACACACTATAACTATTACTCAGTCTATGACAAGGAAGAACAGATTCATAACGAAACACACTTACAATAAAGGACGAAGATGAAAGGTAGTTAACGTCTGACCAGGAAGCTCGGCGAGGGATGCTCGACGATGTCAGTCGAGGGGTTGTCTGACAGAGACTGCAGCAACGTTTCGCCCTCAGCTGCCCTCTTAAGTAGGGCTCAGGGTGGAACAGCTGATGAGGCGATTGTTAATGCAGCTCAGCTCTGACAGCCGGAAGCCCCTCTGAGCGCTGTCACAATAAAAGCTTGGAAAGCCATAGGGAACACACATACACCAGATGGGAGGAAAATACTGCATGGCCTGAGCGCGGACGAAATTGGCGCTCGAACCACGACAGTACCTCCCCCCGAGGCGGCGAACTCCGGGCACCGTATGACACCCAAGCCCCCCCCACCCACCCAGGGTGGGAGGATGGGGGAAAAGCCTGGAGGGTGAGAACCAGAAAGGACAAAAAAAACACCAAGACGATGACACAGGAAAACACAGGGAACGAACGAAGCAATTACAGAGTATGGTAGGGGGAAAAAAAACACAGTACTCCATAAAGCACGGATGATACATAGACAGGACAAAAATGCAAATAACAGAAGGAGGCCTATAACTAAAATACACAGGCCCATGAGACACAATGGGGCAGATACAAATCATCCCTCAGACAGGGAAGGGGAGAAAAAAAAGACACGCTAAACAGCGGTGAATACATAGATCACAATAGAACAAATGACAACACACTAGAATGACCTTAATATTTATAGAAATAAGAAACACACTGGGGTGACGGCAGGCGGAGTCCAATGAGAGGAAAAACAACAAGTTCAGGCGGTCTGCCTGCGTCCAATGTCCAGATAACCAATAGGGGGAAAAGGGAGCGTTTGGGCGGCCTACCCCAGTCCCAGGCCCGGAAAAACAGGATCTTTGGCGGGCGGACCAGGTCGCCAAGCACACAGTCCAGTTGGTCAGGTGGCCAACCTAGAGGCAGCCTTTCAGGCGGCCGACCCGCATCGCTCAGCCACCAGGACCACAGGGGAGAGAACGACAACGGCTTCCCTGTAGAGGGGGACAGCGAGGGAGAGCCGGGCCGAATAAACGGAACCCCAATAGCACCCGGTGGAGAAGGCTTGGAGGAAGGATGAGGGAACAGTCCAGCGTCGCTCAGCGGAGGATCTGTAGCTCCACCTCCAAACGTCACCAGAATAGGCGCTGTCCTCCTGATGGACCCCAGGTGAGCCCGCGCTGCACCCACGAGGGACCCCAACCGGATCGCGGCTGCACCCACGATGGACCCCGACTGGGTCGGAACAGCTCCCTGGACGACCTCCAACCCCGAACCCAGAACCTTCAGAGCTGCAACCAGGACCGACTCACCACCGGCGACCCTGGGAGAAGGCTCAGGAGAGGGAGAAGAACCGGAGTCAGGATCACCGGTAGCGACAGAACCCGGTGAGACAAGTTCGGATGCAGCGGATGGCTGCACCCGGCTCGTCTCCCCGAGAGACAGGCAAAAATGCTCCAAAGAAGAAAGAAGGAAGACAACGTAGAGCACTTGCCTGATCTCAAGTTCTGTCGCCGTCCAGGACTTCAGCGATCCGGGCTCAGGACGAAGAAGGACGTCTTCTGGCTCCCACTCAGCTACGGTGGGCTCCGCAGCCGGCATGATGTTTTCCACAGTCTGAGGACCCTCCAACGCTGTCGTCCACGCCGACGACCCGCACGGCGTGGTGGCAGGGGATCCTCGACCTGCCGGATTGAACCGCTCACCGATGGAGACCCGGGGACATTTCATTGTCGGCGCAGGCTCCACACAGCAGTCCGCTCTCCTCCTCTGCCCATGACGTGGCTGCGGGGCTGGAACCAGGCTCTCCAGGACCGCAGGCCCCCTCCCCGTCCGGCGATGTAGGCCTGGCGTCGTGGAACGCTCAGCGGAGGGAGACACAGAGGCAGCAGGTTCAATGTCAGAGGCTACTGCAGGTGGTGGGAGCTCGGGGGACTGAGAACCCCGAACTCCACCCCCAGTAGTCAGACAAGGCAAATCACAACGAGGAGAAGAATGAAATTGCACTTGCCTGTTCCCTGGAGGGCCAATGGTGCCTGCTGTAGCTGGCGGAGTTCTTCCCTTTCCCCTCTGGATGTTGACGGCCGGCCCCTCGGGAAGACGAGGAGGAGCCGCTCGTGGTGGATTGCAGATGGGCCTTGCCGAAACAGGACTCATGGCCCTCACAGCAGCCTCCTGTCGTGACGTAGGAGAAGCAGCTGACTGGGATACTGAGTCCCTCTGACGACCCGGAACTGGATCCGGACGGGATTCTCACTGACGCCTATTTGGGGCAAGGCGACGATGCTTACTGGCTGATGGTGAAACGATCATGGCCATCACGGAAAATGCGGTTTTCTTGAATAACTACTGAACCACTAATCCTATCATTGTCAATCCAATTGCTAGTCATATTTTTTCATGGTCAAGGAATCTGAAAACGTACACACAAACACTGTATGGGGGGAACTGTGGCGCTTGGCGGAGGTCTGCGCTCTCCGAGTGCTTTTCTAGTTTGTTCATTCATTCAAGAAAATCGCATTTTCCGTAATGGCGGTTTTCTTTTGGACGGTGATCCGGATCACCACCAAAATCTAATCATCTGTAGGATACCCCATTTCTGACAGTCTGTGAAAATTTCATGAAAATCCGTCCATAACTTTGAGTTATCTTGCTAACAAACAAACAGACAGACAAACAAACAGACAGACAGACAAACCAACACTGATGAAAACATAACCTCCTTGGCGGAGGTAACAAGCCCCCCACACACAAAGAAGCATGCCACGTAAAAAATGTGTGGCCTTTTTTTACAAGAAAAAATAACCTACAGTGCACTAAAAATTATACTAAAATATCTGCAGTGTAGAGGATAACAACTCCCCCCCCCCCCCCCGCTACAGAGGAGCTCGGCACACAAAAAACGGTCCGTCAAGTGGCCATAACGCACCGTTGTAATTACCGATCGGTCAAAAGTCATTTTTATTACTATTTTCAGTGATAAAGAATAATTTAGCTTATAACACTTACCTGTCCACAACAGCAGTGTCGTTGGCGAACATCTGTTCGTCATTGTCAGACGAACATGACGCTGGTCCGCTTGTTACAGACTCGTGATTCTGGTCACGCGACCCGGTCAAACCATCTCCGCTTCCATGATGGCGGTTTTTGCGAACAATTTTTCAAAACAAATAAGAACAGTAGTAATAAAAAAAGACTGGCGAACGCTACCGTTACACACAGGTCTCACTCGCATTCTGACACTCTAGAGACGCAGGGCTCACACCAACGCGCTGCCACAGCGCTGAGTGAGCCTTGTGATGGAGGAAGAATAAAGCACCCTTTTAACCTTTAGTTCGTCGTGTCCGCCTGCACTTATTTGAGCCTTGCCTCCACACTGGTGACCCTTATTCGTATCCTCCACACTGGTGTGTTACCCAGCGGCTTACACAAAACAGATTTTACGCACGGGACGCACGCGTTGCAATCGTCGAACTTCTCATCTTCAATTGGCTCGTTGTATTCGCTGTCGTTGGTAGGCAGGTCCTTCTTGCTAGGTTTTCAGTCATTGGTTCTTCAAGGTTTCAGAAACCCAATTCAAGGCTCTTATTAGTCGAATGAAAGGTCAATCAAATCTAAACCAATCAAAACACTCCTTTGGCTTTCTGTTCGCGGCTGTATCTGTACTGGAAGAACGGAAATGCAGCTTTTTTTTTTCAGTGCGCACTGAGACGCACAGTGTACACTGAGACGCACTAGGACGCAGAGATGTGACCGCCCGCAGTATCCCGGGGTGCAAGAGGTTAATAAAGCCCTCTGGGCGAGAAACAAGTAGTCATGTGCGGCGTGGGTGGGCATGAGGAGACGGGCCTTGGCCAGGTAGCCGTCGATCTCCTGAAACCACTCAGGGCAAAACCCACGCTCGAGGGCGGGCATACTTATAACAACAAGCCCTAGCGAAGGGAAAAACCTCCAGCCCATGGCAAACTCACGGCGACAGGCGTCTCAGTCTGGCGACAGTCTACTGTCATGGATGGCCCTCGCGAGCCATCAATAAGACGCTATATATCAGCCGGTGAGTTTGCACAGTTTATTAAAGGGAAGGATGAATGACAAAATAACAAGCCACAGGGGGCTAAAACACACTATAACTATTACTCAGTCTATGACAAGGAAGAACAGATTCATAACGAAACACACTTACAATAAAGGATGAAGATGAAAGGTAGTTAACGTCTGACCAGGAAGCTCGGCAAGGGATGCTTGACGATGTCCGATGAGGGGTTGTCTGACAGAGACTGCAGCAACGTTTCGCCCTCAGCTACCTTCTTAAATAGGGCTCAGGGTGGAACAGCTGATGAGGTGATTGTCAATGCAGCTCGGCTGTCACAGCTGGCTCTGACAGCCGGAAGCCTCTCCGAGCGCTGTCACAATAAAAGCTCGGATAGCCATAGGGAACACACACACACCAGATGGGAGGAAAATACTGCATGGCCCGAGCGCAGATGAAATCGGCGCTCAAACCACGACACTTTGCTTCTCTGGCTGGACCACAGACTGGGCTTGGGCCACTCGGAGGTTGGTTCTGGGCTGCATGTGGCCCGCGGGCTACCAGTTGAATAAGCCTGCCCCCATGCCTTATTACTGTAAAATGAATAAAGTTAGCATCACCAAGCTTGGTACACAGGTTCACCCTGTGACCCTGAAGTGTGACTATGTGTTTGAATAATTTTGAGCTTAAATTATTCGAAGTCAAAAATCAGGCAGAAAGTTGGATTTATGTACATTTATTACAAAAATATATAAGGTGTCACCCCAATGGCCACTTGGGGGAGGGATTACAAAGCATGGCATTCAGACACACCTAGAATCTCAAAAGGATCCATTTCTTTAGGTCTGATATATATAGGTAGGAGAAAGGAGAGGGAGGATGAGGATAAGGGAAGGGACAGAACGGGACAGTCCTGATAATCAAAGCTTATCCGGGAAAACATCACAGACACTCTGGAGACAAGAATGTAAATCTAACAGAACGTCCATAAAACACTAATCTATATAAGCTGAGGAGTTCCTTTGCATTCCTGAGACCCAAAACAGGACATGTCAAAGAGATTATAAAAAGTGGCTTAGATCATTCGTTACGCATGTACCGATCCTGTACCGATCTTCAGTCTAAACTCTCTGAAATTGCTCACAGAAACATGCCAAGAATATATGAACTTATCCTATATGGAATGCACATATAAACATTAAACATGGCATATGAAAGGTGTGATACTTCTCAAATATAATAATACATTATTAAAATCCATCCATCTTCTACCGCTTTTCCGGAGGTCCGGGTCGCGGAGGCAGCAGTTCAAGCAGAGAAGCCCAGACTTCCCTCTCCCCAGCCACCTGCTCCAGCTCTTCAGAGGGGATACCAAGGCGTTCCCAGACCAGCTGGGAGACATAGTCTCTCCACCGAGTCCTGGGTCTGCCCCGGGGTCTCCTCCCAGTGGGACGTGCCTGAAACACCTCAAGTGGGAGGCGTCCAGGAGGCATCCTAATCAGATGCCCATACCACCTCAACTGACTCCTTTCAATGTGGAGGAGCAGCGGTTCTACTCTGAGCCTCTCCCGGATGACTGAGCTCCTCACCCTAGCTCTGAGGGTGAGTCCAGCAATCCTACGGAGAAAGCTCATTTCAGCCGCTTGTATCCGCGATCTCGTTCTTTCGGTCATTACCCAAAGCTCGTGACCATAGGTGAGAGTAGGAACGTAGATTGACTGATAAATCGACAGTCAATCAGTCAATCTACATTATTAAAATAATAATAATAATGTAGATAATATGGAATTTTTCTATCATTATGCTTTTGGGATTGCAAAGTCAAAGGTCAACATCAAAATGGCTTATAAACTATATCTCAACAACAAAGAAAGCTAGGGTCACCAAACCTGGTACATGGGTTCACTCTGAAACCATGACCTCTGACTATGGGTTTGGGATCAAAAGGTCAAAGGTCAAGGTTGACACTCCCTATTTTACTACAGAACGTGTAAAGCTCTTTAAGGGTCACCAAACTCTCTACACAGATTCACCTCAGGATCCTGCCCTGCAATGATGGGTTGTCTACTTTGTTGTATATTTGTGCATGGTGGGTTTATCATAATTTGGTTCTGCCACAGTAATTATATTGAAAAGTTAAAAACTGCACTTAATCAGTAAGTATTGGGATCTTCAAAGAAAACAGAGGCGGGGGATATTGCCCTTGCCTCCCAGTGCTCTTGTCACTTCAGTTATGGTAAGTTTAGATAATAATTACAGTACCGCCTCTAAGGAGGAAGTGTTTTCATGCTGGTTTGTTTGTCTGTTTGTATTTGTATTTTGTATACTTTATTAGTCCCAGAGGGAAATTCAGGGCATCCACCTGGATGGATGAGGCAGCCACGGTGCAGCGCCAATCCCTTCACACACACATTCACACCTAGGACCACTTTAGAGTCTCCAATTAATTAACCTAACTTGCATGTGTTTGGCCTGTAGGAGGAAACCGGAGTACCCAGGGTAAACCCACGCAGACATGGGGAGAACATGCAAACTCCACACAGAAGGGTCACCAATGATCAGGGAGTGGGATCGAACCCATGACCTTCTTACTGGGCTGCCACAGTGCTAACCAATGCGCCACCGAGCTGCTTTTTGTCTAATTGTTGGCAGGATTGCACAAAAACTATTGGATCAATTTTGATGAAATTTTCACTGACTATGGATGAACTCATTAGATTTTGAAGGTGATCCTGGTCAGGATGCGGATTCTGGATCACTTTTTACATGCCCGTCTTTAAAGATCACATGATGGTATGATGATGTCTGGCCATCTGTACATAGTACATACGACTTGTCCGGCGAACTCCTCCCACGGTTTTCAAGCTACAACTTTTTTTCAAACAGTGTTTGTACATGTATTGAAGATGTGCATGTTATAAGGATTTTGATTTTGGATTATCTCTGTGAAAATTACAGGATTTACAACTTTGCCATTTTTGGAATGAAATTTCGATAGAGGTTACATGGTTTGTCCTTCTAACTCCTCCTATAGTTTTCAAGTTAGGTCTTTTTCATTTTACACAATGTTTATACATGTATTGAAAATGTGCATATTGTAGGGGGTTAAATGATTTTCTGATATTTTCTCTGCATTTGTTCCACTTTGAATTGTAGATTGTTTGCTTTGCTTAAACTCCTTGCAATTACATAGTCATTAGTTTTGTTATAGATCTACGCTATATTGCATTGTGAATTTTCATTTGATTTGCTGGTTGTTGGTGTGCTAGTGATGTACTATTGATAATGTTTGTAGACGGGCGTAAAATGTACCATGTGTGGTGCTCTTGTTCACTTTCTTTAATGATGCGAGATAGGGCCTTGGCAGAGGTATGTGCTCATGGTATTTAATGAAATAGAGGGCACTCCACTAAGGCCCTATCTCACAATATTAAAAACATTTTGAAAAGAGATCTGGAATCTGCACCCTGACCCGGATTACTTCCAGAATCTAATGGGTTCATCTGTAGCCCAAGGGCCACCCCTGGTAAAAATGTCATCAATATCCGTCCAGTAGTTATTATGTAATCCTGCTAACAAACAAACAAAGCAACATTCTGAGAGAGAGAGCCTTGGCAGAGGTATGCACTCTCTAAGTGCCCTCTAGTTTCTTAATATTTCTGTGATTTATTAATCATCCATTAAGAACATAACCACATGACCAAATGTCCATGAAAATCTCTCTAGTCAATGAGATTTCTTGAAATCGGATAATATTTTGTCTGAACACACAGTATCAGAAATTTGTCTCGCATTTCAGTAACTTGGGTGTTTCCCATAAAATACCAAAGCAAGTCACAGAAAGCAAAGTATAACAAATTATATACAGTAAACATACATTTTACATTGACAAAACAATACATCCAATACATTCAACTCTGTGTTTAGTTTAAGGAGTGACTGATGAACAAAGGAGTTCTTCAATGTAATCTTATTCAAGAGGGGAACCCTGTATCTCCAACTTGATGGCAACAAAATGTATTCATTATTTACCTCCGCCAAGGGAGGATGGAAGTCTGTTGGTTTGTTTGTCTTTTAGCAACAATACTCAAAGAGTTATGAATGGAATTTTATGATTTTTTCAGAAAAGGTGTGTAATGGCACAGGGAACAGATGATTAGATTTTGGTTGTGACTTGGATCACTATATGAATGCAGGAATTTTTTGAATATTATATATTAATCTGGCACTTTTCATGTGCTGCCCCTTTAAGACGTGTCCACTCAGTTACGTGCGTGGTCACACCATAGGGCCACACCTTTGGCAACCCGGAAGCCAAACACTGCAGAAAAAGTATTAGGGGGCATGTCCACCAAAGTCATTTCTCCTGCTGTGGGTGACTATTTTTTATTCATTCTCTATGTAGTCCGGTGTTTACAGTACTGAGCGCCCTCGGTGCTGAAACGCTTTGAGCAGTGCCCGCTTTTTGTCGCGGTGCTCAGGGCTGAAAAAAGTTCAACTTTTCAGACTACTGCACAGCTGCGCTTGTCAATGTCAGACCTTTCTAAGCAGCCAATCAGAATTAAGGAAGGGTGGGACACAAGACGCAGGTACAGGAAGACAAGAACGGGAAGTGGTGGTGGAGGAGGTGGAGGCTGAACTTTGCTGCATCAAACAACCCGGTACTCTTTGATCTGAAACTAAAAAGGTATGATCAAAATTTGAAAGCAAACGCTTGGAGGAACATGTCTGCATCTGTCGGCGTGCCAGGTGAGCGTTTGTGCCTTTGTCATGGTCATATTGCTTACAAGTTTGTTGCAGTAGATAATATGGATACTATGTGAATTTGTAGTTGACAACTGCAAAAAAAGACAGACCCTCCAGGATTTCGCGAAGTTGCGATTCTACCATTTCCCGTGACTTCAGGAGGTCCTGCATAATTTGAATTTTGTCCAATCACCGCAACTCTACCGCAATTTTGGCCAATTGTTGTTCACTTGTGCCAATTTCGCCAATCAATTTTGTCTCTCAGTAGCGCGCAGATGTGTACATCATCAGTCTGACCAATCAAATGCGGCGTTGCACCGCGCTTACTTCTGTGTTTACAGTGAGAATATAAGATAAGATAAGATAAGATAAGCCTTTATTAGTCCCACAACGGGGAAATTCCAGGATTGCAACAGCACAGGGATAGCAACACTCAGAGTAACAATCAAAAGGCAAAAAAAAAAAACAAAAAAAAAAAACAAGCAAGCAAGAGCAGCTAATATACATATGTACATATTACTATAAAATATATATATACACACACACAAACACACAGTGCAGAGCATTGTAGCTGGATGGAATAAATATATGAATATATAAACACACAGTGCAGAGCATTGTAGCTAGATGGAATAAATATGTAAGTATATAAACACACACAGTGCGGAGCATTGTAGCTAGGTGGAATAAATATGTAAGTATATAAACACACACAGTGCGGAGCATTGTAGCTAGATGGAATAAATATATAGATATATAAAAACACAGTGCGGAGCATTGTAGCTAGATGGAATAAATATGTAAATATATAAACACACACAGTGCAGAGCATTGTTGCTAGATGGGATGAAACAGCATAACCCTCTACTTAGTTATCCTACATGGTATGATTATGTGCCCATAAATATTCTTACCCTCCATAGCGACCGGTATTTTCCTAGTTGTATGCCGGAGGGGACCATTGTGTAAGTCTATTGCATCTTTTGCATTTAAAAACTATTAGTTTGTTACGTCTTTTTGCTATCTCTGCGAGCAGCCCTGCTTAGGTTGTACAGTCTGACAGCCGTTGGTAGGAAGGACCTACGAAACCTCTCGGTTGTGCACCTGGGATGATGTAGTCTGCTGCCAAATGAGCTCCTCAGTGCATTCAGTACGTCCTGCATAGGGTGGAACTCGGACTCCAGCAGAGATGACAGTTTAGCCGCCGTCCTTCTCTCTCCTATCTCCTCCACCGGATCAAGGCGCTGCCCCAGGACAGAGCTAGCTTTCTTAATCAGTTTGTTCAGTCTCTTCCTATCGGCTGTGGTAATGCCACTGCCCCAGCAGACCACTCCAAAAGTGATGGCTGATGCCACCACCGTGTCATAGAATGTCTTCAGCAGCGCCCCTTGTACACCAAAAGACCTGAGTCTCCTCAGCAGGAACAGCCTGCGCTGTCCCTTCTTGTAGAGTGCGTCAGTATTGTGTGACCAGTCTAGTTTATTGTTCAGATGAACACCCAGGTACTTATAGGATGTCACCATCTCGATGTCTGTTCCCTGTATATTTACTGGTGCTGTGAGGGGTTGCCCATGCCTGCAGCAGTCCACCACCAGCTCCTTAGTTTTCCTTGCGTTGATCTGGAGGCAGTTCCGATGGCACCAGTCTACAAAGTCCTGGATAAGCCCTCTGTACTCAGCTTCATCTCCATTGGAGATGAGGCCAACGATCGCAGAGTCATCAGAGAACTTCTGTAGATGGCAGTGTGTTGTGTTGTGTGAGAAGTCCGCAGTATAAAGAGTGAACAGGAAGGGAGCCAGCACCGTTCCCTGGGGGGCCCCCGTGCTACTGATGATCGTGTCGGACACACAGTCCCGGGTTCTCACAAACTGACGCCGGTTCGTGAGGTAGTCCAGGATCCATGATGACAGGTGCTGGTCCACCCCTGCGCGCAGCAGCTTGTCCTTCAGGATCATCGGTTGGATGGTGTTGAAAGCACTGGAGAAGTCAAAGAACATGATCCTCACCATATTCCCGGGCTTCTCCAGGTGGGACAGAGAACGGTGAAGGAGGAAGATCACCGCATCCTCCACCCCAATGCCATGCTGGTAGGCGAACTGGAGTGGATCCATCGCTGGTTCCACCAGGGGGCGGAGGTGAGCAAGGAGCAGTCTCTCCAGGGTCTTCATCAAGTGGGACGTCAAGGCCACCGGTCTGTAGCTGTTCAGGTCTTTGGGGTGGGAAGTTTTTGGTACAGGTACCACACAAGATGTTTTCCACAGCTGTGGTACCCTCCCCAGCTTCAGGCTCAGGTTGAAGATGTACGTCACAATCCCACACAGCTGGTCTGCACAGGACTTGAGGAGCTTTGCGCTGATGCCGTCCGGTCCCGACGCCTTCCTCGCCTTGATCTTCCTCAGCTCCGTCCTCACCTGGGTCCTGGTCAGGGTCAGGATGGGGGGCTGTGTGTTGGGGGTGGGGGGGTGTTGGTGGAGTGGGGAGTGGGCAGCAGGACTTGATTTCTTTAGAGGCAGCAGTGGTTGTTGTGCAGTCAGGGGGGAGGGCGGTTGGTCAAACCTATTGAAAAACAGATTCAGGTTGTTCGCCCACTCCCTGCCCCCCGTGGCCTGGGAGGAGGTATTCTGGAGCCCAGAGATGGTTTGATATACCGAACACATCAACAAAAAACAGTGTGTGATTTAAAAAAAACACACTTACCTGTGAGTTTTCCCACATCGTTCCTTCATCTGTCTCCCTCGGCCCACCGGTGAACGTCTCCTCGAGTTTCTGTAATGACCGTGTGTATGAAGTTCCGGGTTTGTGTTGAAAAACGTCCACCTGCCTGAAAGCACCTCCGTCTCGGGAGCGTGTGTGCCCAGACACGCCGTAAAACCACACAAAAAACAAGTGAATCTAATATTACAGCAAGTGTTCTAACAGTTTATACGTCTTTAGAGGTAAAAGTCACTACTACATCTTGTCAGTAAGTTTTAAAGTTGGGACTCTCCAGGCTGGACACGAGCCAATGCATGATTCAGGCAATCCCCAAGGAGAGCCCCGCAACTTACCGCAACAATAGAAAAAAAAAATCCCGTGAAATCCTGGAGGGACTGAAAAGGTGTGATACCACACTGTTGTGTAATATTGCTTAATAATTATGAACCTTGTCAGTAAACTGTAATGGAGAAGAGAGGAGGGGAAAAAAAAAAAAACGAAAACTGACCTGAAAGATTCAATAAACCATGATTTTGATTTAAGGTGGAATTGCCCACCCCTCAATGTATAGTGTATACAATTATGACAGTCTTGTTATTATTACTATTATTATAATGTAGTCATATAATGTAGTCATATTGTTTTTGCTGTCCTTTCTCTGTCTGTTAATGATAATAATAATGGATTGCGTTTATATAGTGCCTTTCATTCAAATTTTCAGCAAAGGGCTGTAATGGGGCAGCTCAGTGGTGCAGTGGTTAGCACAGTGGCAGCACAGTAAGAAGGTCACGAGATCGATTCCATCCCTGACCATCAGTGACCCTTCTGAGTGGGGTTTGCATGTTTTCCCAGTGTCTGCGTGGGTTTACCCTGGGTACTCCGGTTTCCTCCCACAGGCCAAAAACATGCAAGTTAGGTTAATTGGAGACTGTAAAGTGGCCCTAGGTGTGAATGTGTGTGAATGGTGAAGGGATTGGTGCCGTACCGTGGCTGCTACATCCATCTAGGTGGATGCCCTGATTTTCCCCTCTGGGGATCAATAAAGTACACTAAATAAAAATAAATAAATCATGGCACACTGAACACACGATTAGATTTTGGTGATGACCTCAAAATGCATACCTCTGCCGAGGCTCTTATCTTCTCGCAGAGTGTTGGCAACAATACTCCAAAACTACTGGATGGATTTGGATGAAATTTTCACCAGAGGTGGTTCTTGGCCCAAAGATGAACTCATTAGATGTTGGAGGTGATCCGTGAATACACACCTCTGCCAAGGCCCTATCTCGCAATGTACAGATGGATGGCGATATGGACGGACAAAGGGGGAGAGGGATGGAGCCTTGGTGGAGGTATGGGCTCTCTGAGTGCCTGCTAATTTGACATGAGTTTGCTTCTGGTTGGCTGATCCATAGGGCTTCTCCAAATGTTGGCCAACAACCTTCGAGCACATCTTAATTTGTTGGAACGGTTTGGCTCTTAAAGCAATGGACTGTCATTCAAATCACACTGCGTTACAATATGGAAGCACTCTAAGAATGACAGAAGTAAAGAACATACGTAGAATTTGTCTGTTGGGTTTCTTTTTTCTTGCTTTAAAAACTGTTACATTGCTCAAAATACCATATATAGTTCTAAAAATTAATCCACTACTAAGCTTTAGAAACTATTTGCAGTCCTGTAGCACACATTTTGGTGCTGGAAGCTTTCTGATTTGTGTTTGTAGTCATTTATATCCTATTGACAAAGCCCATTTTGGCAAGCTTTGGTTATAAGGAGGAAAACAGTGATAACCAAAAGAAAGGTTAGCATGTTGCAAAATGCATTCAATAAAATCAGCTTCAGTCTGACTTTTATAACTTATTAATATAAAAATATGTTAAGGAACCAAGCCACGGTACAAGCAAGTGTACTTGTAGTGCCAGTCCCGAGCCCGGGTAAATGGGAGGATTGCATCAGGAAGGACATCCAGCATAGAATCTTTGCCAAATCAAACATGCAGATCATGACGAATGAGACTTCCATACTGGATCAGTTGAGGTCCCTGTTAACCGACAGGGTGCCAGTGGAAATTGGGCCACCGTTGGTCAAAGATCGAGGAGGAGAAGAGTGGGAAGGCATGTTCAGTGGCAGAGAGAGAAAAGGAAAGACAAGAATGGGGAGGTGAGAGTAGGGACTTTAAATGTAGGGACTGTGGAGCTGCCAGGCAGCAGGAAAAGGGGGAAGCCCACAGAGAAGATTCATGGATGTAATGAAGGAGGACATGGAGAGGGTTGGTGTGAGAGAAGAGGATGCAAGAGATAGGGAGAGATGGAGGCAGACGATCCGCTGTGGCGACCATCAAAGGGAAGAGGAAGAAGAAGACGATAAAAAACCTACATTTGGTCCAGTGATCCTTGCAGAATTTTGTTTAAAAAGGAATGTAATGAATTTGAATAAACACAGTAGTTACTTTTCCTGTTTGCGTAAATTTGTGAAATCTAGTTTTCACCCTTAAACTGAAGTTGATATTTATACAGACTCAGGCTGCTGCACCATTTTGCATCAGTAAAATTCTCAATGGAGACCCTGCTGGGCTGTCTGTTGCTGAAATGCTTTTTAACCTTGTGGATTAACGTTTCTTTATTGCATTTGTCCGAAGCATTTTAACTGTCACAAATGTTCAGATTTTTATTCATAACCACAGCTTGACGTCAGCCACTTTTAGCTTGTTCTCCGTCAAGACAGTTCCGGCTACTCCTGACTTTATACTGTAAAAAAAAAAAAAAAAAAAAACCTGCAGTGTCCAGTCAGCCTTTTAATGTGTCTAGTAAAGTATCCCCCTCCTTTCTACTCCTGACCAATTGCTGCAGTTTGTTCTCCTGATAAACCTGTCATTGCTGAAGCCGGTATCTGACCTCTGCACTGACTGCTAGCATAAATTAGCCCTGTCCCAATATTGCAATTTCTTTGGCTTCACTCAGAATCAAGGTTTTTGACATTTCTCTTAGAATAATAGGCTATTGTACACACAGACAGTTTTTAAATCAAACAGTACAGTGATAAAATTGTCAAGGCCAAGTATCTTTTTTTTTTTTCATTCCATAGCCAGCTTTGCTTTTTTTTCAGTACTTGAAGGCTAGAGAGTCATCAGTGTCAGAATTGGCATACATATCAATACGTTTTTGGATTGCACAGTCTTCTTCCCGTGACACTCCACACACTGCTGCACCTCTGCAGGATTATTGTAACAGCTTTCATTGCACACTGGTTAACCAAGACTTCCTGCCGCACACGACTCTTGAGGAAAGAAAAGAGACACGGTGACTGTCAGCGTGTGGCATGACAGATCCGCTGTCTGAAGTGTTAAAGAACAATCCTCCCCTGCTCAATCTCACTCATTACTTTATGTTCAGAAAAAAAGTTGCCAAAAAAAAAAAAAAAGTTAACGGAGATCAAGCAGAGGTATGCAGAGTGGCGTCAGGAATGATCGAATGATCAGCCGAGATCTGATGGGCGCGGACCATTCGGTGATTTGCCGCCAAATTCAGAAAGAGTGTCTTTTTCAACACCTGACACGGAACTTAAAGGAGGATAATGATGGGTGAGAAAGGAGCTCCCACAAAGCAGCACCGTTGGCACACAGAGGAAGGTGTGGAGATGTTGTCACAGGAAAGGCTGGATGTGTGTCAAAACAAGAGCTTCCAGCTCTCTCTATCGCAGCTGCGGCTCTTCAGTCACTGATATTACTCTCATTCTCATCGTGCCTCTCCTCGGACTACTACTTGTCTGTCCTTGCTGTATTCCCCACTCTCTTTTCTCTGTATGTTTTTTTTAAGGTGTGCATACAGCTCTTCATTATTTGCCATAGGAACGAGAAAAAAAAAACTGTTGTGATTTGCTTTGTTGCACTGATATAATTTCACGACAGTAACACCGGCAGATTTCATGGGAACAGGATACTCTTGATCCACAATCTAATTATATCAATCTATCAGGCCGCGTTCCCAGTTTTGCTATAATTTGATGAGGAACTACACTGTAATTGAATATTCAAATTAGGAATATGTGTCAATATGGCTCCCCTTGCCTGAAATGAGGATTAATTGTTGTCAAAACTCCAGTGGCCGACATAATGTGTGCCCCAACACTGCTGTTGATTAGCAAATGCACTCGCCATGTTTGTTTTTGTTTTAAGAATTGGGTGACTAATTGATTTGCCATATGCTTCCCTCTCCAGTGCACCTAAAACTGTATTTAGAAATCAGCATTTTGGATTGAGACAGTTATGCCTTTCAAGCAGATGGAGAAAGTCAACCCCGGAGAAAAGCTGTTTTGCCATAACTGCTGAAATTTGAAACACAACTTTACTTTTTACAAACACACTGATAAATAGCCATACCCAGTAGACAGTTCATTGTGTGTTAACAAGGGGGGTGGGGGGTATTCACCAATTTAGCATGAGGTGCAAATGTGTAAATGTAAGTTAGGTAAAGAATTTCAAGAATAAATGTGCAAAAGATGCTAATTTGAAAATAACCCAGGTGAGAACTGCAAATTTACAGGGAAAAAAAGTAGCAAATTAATGAGAAAAAAAGTCACAAATTTTTGAGGAAAAAGTTGCAAATTTATGAGAAAAAAAGTCACAAATTTTTGAGGAAAAAGCTGCAAATTTCTGAGAAAAAAGTCACATTCTTGAGGAAAAAAAGGTGAAAATTTGCAGGACAGAATTGCAAATTTATAAGAAAAAAAATCTGTAAATCTATAAGAAAAAAAGTTACAAATTAAAAAAAAAGCTGCAAATTTATGAGGAAAAAAAGTCACAATTTTTGAGAAAAAAAAGGTGAAAATTTACAGGACAGAGTTGCAGATTTACAAGAAAAAAAAATCTGTAAATCTATAAGAAAAAAGTTATAAATAAAAAAAAAAGCTGCAAATTTATGAGAAAAAAGTCACAAGTATTAAGGAAAAAAACGGTGAAAATTTACAGGACAGAATTGCAGATTTACAAGAAAAAAATCTGTAAATCTATGATAAAAAAAATCTCAATTTAAAAAATAAATGTTGCAAATTTATGAAAAAATAAAGTCACAATTTTTGAGAAAAAAAGGTGAAAATTTACAGGACAGAATTGCAGATTTACAAGAAAAAAATCTGGAAATCTATGATAAAAAAATCACAATTTTTAAAAAAAATGTTGCAAATTTATGAGAAAAAAGTCACAATTTTTTAAGAAAAAAGTTACTAGTTTATGAGGAAAAAATGTTGCCAGTTTATGAGGAGAAAAGTTGCAAATCTATGAAAAAAAGTTTATAAGATTTTGCTGCTGGCATTTCTTCTTAAAATTGGTGGCTCAGAGTCATTTTATTCTGTTATGTAACATGATATAAAAAGGTTTATGATGATACTGGGTGGACAATTCTCTATTTTTTCTAGTTTTTTCGAGGTTACCCCCCCATACCCCTCAATTTATCCATTTATATGTATGAATGGGGATGGGGGGGGTGTTGGCAGGTTAACAAAGGGGATGCTTTTAGGTCATTTTGCTGACAAGGGGGATAGCACCCCCCCCCCCCCCCATTCCCCCTCCTCAAATCACCTACTGGCCATACCTAATAAGCACTAATTTGACAACACAAGCATGGATGCTTTAAAAGCCTTAAAGTATTTCCGCGGGTCGTCTCTCCGCCGTAAAAGATGTGCACCTTTCCCTCCTCGGCTGTAGAATCAACCTTTGCAAGGTAAAAGAAGTCTGCGTCGAATATGGCAATCGTTCCCCCACAAGATTGATGCCAACCTTTTAAAAATTCACCAGTGGCCCGGATTTAACATGGCCAAATGCTGATGTAAATGAGGAGGGGAAAAGTCGACCCTTTCAGTGCAAATAAATCTGAGTTGCAGGCTTCAGCTCATAAATACCACGGCCTGTCACAAGTCTTGTTTTATTGCTCTTGATGGAAATTATTGCATTTATTTATGTCGTCCATAGAGATGAGGGACAGCTCATGCACGCGCACACACGGCACAAGAATATGCAGATCTGGCTTTAGACTTAAATTCCGAGAGTTTTTTAATTTTGCTCTCCCCCTCCCTGCAAACAAAAGAAAATGATTGTTTGTCCATAAACAGACCAAATGCAGAACACGAGGCACAATCCACACTTCATTATTCACAGCTTCACACCTGCTCGGTCCCAAAATTTTGCTATAACTCAGCATTGACTTCCAGCGTCCTCTATACCCTGCACGCGTTGTTCTAACAGTTGCTCATGCTTGTGTGGCCTCTAATCAAAGCAATTTTCCCCTTTTTAATGATATTGCCTACTGCTTTACATTATCATTATAAGATCATTTATTTCTTAATGCCGTCCTTGATCTCATTTTTTTATTTCCAAAGCTTGTCATGTTATGCACCTCTCCTGAAGCTGTGATTTTTTTCCCCCCTCCTGCTTGCCGTGGATTTATTGATCCATTGGGGTGAGTCGCAGGGTGTAATTCATGATAGCTTGATTGATGAGGATTTCAATCTTATATGGTTTGTTAACTTCAACTGCCCACAAAGTGCATTCTGTGCTGTTTTCAGTAATACAAGGCCATGAAGCTGTAAAAAAAAAAAAAAAAAAAAAGACTTCCCTTGAATAATGGAATCTCTCAGTTCGTCCAGAATTAACAAGATCCCCCTCCAAAGCCCTGCAAAACCGCTGGGAAGCTGAGGCTCAGTTTAACTTCATTTATTTCTCCCTTTTAGCCTCAGACTCTTGTTTTGGTGTTCTGCTTGGTTTTGACTGAGTTGAGAAACGCTTTTCTGGGAGGGGAGATTTAAAGCAAATTCAATTTTTTCAGTTGCATCTCTTGGAGAATCAGTGTTCTTTAGAAATCAAGTGCATCCATTCCACGTGTTCAGGGTGTCCATTGATTATTAAAAAGAAGGGCTGCGATTGATTTTAAAAAATTGTAGCTAATTAAATGTACCGTTTTTTATAATAAATTGTGATTAATTGCTAAACTTGTGTAAAAGAATCAATGAGAAGTATACTTTAGCAACTTTTAATTGCATTTTTTATTCATTTGACATACGTGTGACTCTCATATTCAACAAAAATACTGCTAGAGCAGAAAAAGCATAGAACACTTAATAATCGTTAATCTACATTCAATTTTAAAACATTACCATTTATGATAGCAGTTTGTAATGTTCTTTTTCAGTTCATTATAAAGAGGCAAGCAGAGAGGTGGCCTAGTGGTAGAGCATCCGCCCACAGCCAGGAGGTTGTGGGTTCATGCCTCAGCTGGGTCATACCTAAGACCATATAAAAATGGTGCTTTTCACCTTCTAGCTTGGTGCTCAGCGTCATAGAATGGGGAAAGGAAAGTTAACACAAAGAACCACCAGAGGACTGACCCCCAACTGTAGCTCTCACTACTTGTCTGTGTGCCCTATCTGTTGTGGTGTGTGTGTGTGTGTGTGTGTGTGTGTGTGTGTGTGTGTGTGTGTGTGTGTGTCCCGTGGGGCTTGCCGTGACCGCCCTGAGAATGACGTCAGGCGGGCTGCGGCACCTGTATATAGTTCTGTGTTTCTCATAATAAAGAGAGTTCGCTGCATGGCATAAGACAGACTCCAGACTCTGATTACCGACATAACATTTTGGCGATGAGAGAAAACCATGGAGGCGTATGGGCTATCTCCACCTCTGCCGTCGTTTCTGGAGCGTCCGGGAGAGCCAGTGATCCTGTGGCCGGACAGGATGGCCATGCTTGGGGGATACATCGCTGGGCTGGGCCTGGGTAGACTCGACGGAGACCGAGGATGGGCGCTCCTGATCCGTCGTCTCGGCGTGGAGGGTCGGAGAATTCTCCGCATGTTGGGAGAGACGGAGGCTTATGCAAATGCTGTTGGGTGGCTGGTTGGAGATTTTGCCGAACATACAAGGAACACGAAGCGGTGGGTAGTAAGGCTGTTGGCGCCAAGGGAAGGTGCGCGCCAAAACCAAGCTACAAGCTACCAGCTGGGTATCGAGTGGGGACCGGAGCCCCCGGTCACCGATGACGGCAAGCCAGCTGAGGAGCTCAACACAGTGCGTGACCGTAGTGCTGGTGGTGATGACGACGCGACAAGCAATGGTAGTATGGAGGGAGAGCAGCGACCGGACTCAACTGAGTCTTCCCCGCAACTGGAGTCTGGGCAGCGGGAGAGCGGGAGCAAGCATGCTGAAAGCCCCAGGAAACAACAGCGACAGTTGAGCGCAGAGGCAGCGCAGCGGAGCGCCTTGGCTGAAAGTGCTGGGCGCAGTGGCGAGATGCCTGGGTTGACGAGCGACGCCGACAAGTGGGATACAGTCTTCCCCAGAGTTTGGCCACAGGGGGCTGGAGTGTCTGGGGCTACAACGGCGGCAGCTGTAGCGGGTCCAAAGGCGGTTGGGAGTGGACCGACAGGCACGGAGGGACTGCGTGCCGGGCAGCAGCACTGCGGGTCCAGACAAGAGAAGCGGTTGGTGGTGAGAGGGGACATTCTCGCCAGGGAGGTCAGCTTTGATCCCGGGGGCAGGCGGCTGCCAGGGGTGCGCATGCCGTGGGGCTGCCCTGGGCCCCCGAGCCGGTTTTACCCTTGGCTGCCAGTGGACATTGGTGTAACATAATTGACTTTGTTGTAAATAGGTTTATATGATTGCAGGAGTGTATGTTATGGTATGGGATTATTTTATACATTTGGTATGGAGGCACAGTCCTATTTTAGTTGTTTTTGAGTGAATGTGTTAGGCCATTCCAGTTCATTGTTCCCATTACTCCCTTAGTGCAGGGGTGTCAAACTCATTCCATGAAGGGCCAAGACCCTGCATGTTTTGCTTTTACCCAGTGTCTTCAGCAGGTGTTTTCACTGATCAGCAATCACTGGGAAGAAATTCAGTGAGATCACCTGTTGAAGACACTGGGTGGAGGTAAAACCTGCAGGGTCTTGGCCCTCCGTGGAATGAGTTTGACACCTGTGCCTTAGTGCATGATTCGGGTCCTAAATTGGGGTGGATCTGAATTGTGTGTATGTGTTTTGGACTTTTGTAAGGGGGAGGGGAATGTTGTCTGGTGTGTGTGTGTGTGTGTGTGTGGCCCATGGGGCTTGCCGTACCCGCCCTGGGAGTGACGTCAGGTGGGCTGCGGCACCTGTATATAGTTCTGTATTTCTCATGATAAAGAGAGTTTGCTGCATGACATAAGACAGACTCTGATTACCAACATAACACTATCAGGTCATAGAAACGGAGATAGGCACTGCCCCTATACACCATATTCAATGGCCAAAAAGCAAAACGTCCTATCTGAAAAATGCACTTAGGCATTAGTGCCTTGCAAAATGCAGATAGGAGGTGGTATTCTTAACACATAATATAGTAATATAGTCCAAAACAATGTATTATGTACTGGGTTTCCTTAAAAAAAATAGCATTCTGCAAGAAAACAAAAAGGCTTTTTTAGTTTTCTCAAAAAAGTGCATTTTTCAGATAGGAGGTTTTGCATTTTGGCCATTGATATGGTGTCCTACATGCTGTGGAAGGGAATTAACTTATAAAGAGGGAGTCGATTTCTCTGCAAAACTACCATTTTTAATATTGTTGTCACATTTCCTGTTTTATTTTGAAACAGTAAAGTAGAGAGTCAGTGCTTCTACTTAAGGTAATTTCCCAGAATATCTCAACCTGTAAAAATACAAATGGAGCAATTCTTAATTGATTTCCTCCTGACCTTAATGGTGATTTAGAAGCGTTTATTTACTTCATATTGGTGTGTCTTTTTCTACGCCAACTCTGACAGAAACTCTTCCTCTTTTCATACTTCTGAGTGAGCAGCCCTAATCAATGATGCTATGTCAGGTGAGTATGTGTGTGTGCTTCCAGTGGATGAGTACCAGAGGATCAGTTTAGTGTGGTGTAAATTTAAATGCTGGAAAAAAAAGACTTGCTCTTCTTTTAAGCTGAGCCAGCTGCTAAAAGTGATCTGATGGCCTTAATTTTTTAAATGCTTTAATTGGACCACCATATTCAAAAAAGGTAATGTGTTACTTATATCAGCCCTATTAAAAAACATTAAACGTTAGTAATGCACCAACTGTGAAAATTTGGGCCAGCATGGGGTTTAGAATGATAATTTTTTTGGCCAGTAGTCAATACAGAGTGGTTTTTTTTGTTTTGTTTTTTTGTCATCTATTTCACTTTTAATGCCAGAAATAAATAATTCTGTCTTACAAAAATAACTGAACCATGTAGTATTTGAAGTTTAAGTTTTCTTAATTTACAGCTGTAGGCTACTGTTGTCCATTTCAGGGCAAAACCAATCCCACCCAACACCGGATAAACATTTGCCAGTGACATGTGATTTTTATCATATTTGCCAATAAACATATATCATTCACTGTACTTAAAAGAGCAGTAGAACAATTTGAATTTGATGCCCACAGGATGTGAACATTTTTATATCAAGAGAATGCAGCTGAGTTGGAGATCTGGAAAAAGTTTTGTCTTTTATGGTATTTTCAGGAGATTCCTTTTGAGACAAAGTGAAATTCTTTTGTTTAAAGTTTCTAAAAGGGTTGGTGGGTATCACCCCCGCTTTATTACATACACGAGGCTGCATGTGGTTACCAAAGTGGGTTGTATTTTGGCATTTAAGATTTGTAAAAACTTGCAAAAATTTTCAGTATCTGCGGAAGCCTTGATGTGTTGGATTGACTTTTTGTTACTTTTTCTCGCAGCAGAGTGACCGTGAGCAGGCCAGAGTATGAGCAACCAGGAAGTGGAATCTATACCATGACAGGTAAAAAGATCTACAGTTTGTATCACTAGCCCAGGGTTTCTAAACTATGGCCCGTGTGCTACCATTATCCTCCATTACATTTTTTAGGGCCTACAGTACACTACTGTTCATTCCATTAATCCATATTCAGCAGGGTAATGTCAGACTTAGAGAGCATTTCTCATCAGTTTCAGCACTTGTCCCAATGCCGTTGTAACTGACTAAACTTTCTTCAAATGAAAAGATAACTCTGGTGTCCAAAAAAAGTTGTAGTAGTAATAAAAATATCCCGTCATAAACATCATCCTAACTAATACATTGCAATCTAAATGTTTTTGGACTTAATTTCTTTTTAGCTTAACTTGTCCCCCACTGCTTATTATTCAAGTTTTGCATCAACACCGTCGGTGTTGCGCCGCATGCCTTTACATGCATTCAAAGGTGAGTGCCCTGGTACGTGATCTACCATCGCTGAATGTCTTCATGTTCCCACTGCTGGAACGTGCACAGGGCTTTGCTTTCCTCAGTGCACGTGACTTCCCAGAGGAGCCCGGCATTACACTCAAGAGAACATTTAACAGCTGCCAAAGATGATCCATCACATGCCATACTTACATATGTACCTTGCAGGCACTGGATGAATTTCTTTCTCCTTTTTCTTCTTTTTCTTGTTTCCAAGTACAACTCAACAACAGCACAACCCCCCACCCCACCCCGACTACAACACACACACACAAAAAGACTAATTCATTAGGAAACCGAGCTTTGCTATGACAGCCTTGACGCCACCGAGACAGAGCCGGCTGGGAAGATTCAAGTCTTAAAGAGTGTGTGAGGCACACGAGGTGAATGAGGCAGGCAGGTTTTTATCCAGCTGGAGAGAGACACCATGTGGTGAGGATTCCTCCTGCTGCTCCGGCAGAGGCGCGCGCCAGCTATTGACGTGCTACACCCACACTATTTAATACAGATCTAGTGTGCAAAACAAATTCTCAGTTCACCGTAAAACTTCTTTAAATTTATATGCAGTGATTTCCACTATTTAAAAACATAATGGGGTGTCTGTTAATTGACAAAATTACACGCTGATTAAATGCATCATTGTGTCGGTATGGCACATATTCTATCAGTCGGTCAGACAAGTGAGGCCCTAAAGGAGCAGACATTAACGCACAGCTGAGCGCTTTGTGGCATTTGGTGTGGGATTCCTCCACTGGGACGGGGTTTGACTGACAGGTAGGAACATGCACATACTGTACAGTGCGCTGGCAGCAGTCACCATTTACCTCCAGAAAAGCTGTCCTTTGCAGGTGCACATACCCCCCCCCCACACACACACACACACACTTCATAAACCAATGTGATTTTTAAAGAAAAGAGAATAATGGAGTTAGCCTGACGTGATTCCTCCTTCATCATTCGAAACTGCAGCCACGTAGCGTCACACCGCTAATGTGTGAGGATGCATCTTCCCTCCATTAACAACACGATAGCCCGCGGACCAAGTGCGAGGTCGTAGCAGACAGCCTATTTGTGTTAATTGTTCGAACGGCGATGGCAGCGGTGTGTATTCTGTGCCTGCGGTGTGCGCGGGTGTGTGTGGGCTGACAGCTGGCCAGGTTCAAGTTGGTCTAAAACCATGTGCGCACTGTCAGGGTTGTACAGGCGCCTTCTTTAGGATTGATGAATTGCCTGCTTTCTTGATTAAACCCTCCGTCACTTCCCAACAAAACAAAAACCCCAACACACACACCAAAAAAGAAAAAAAAAAGAAAAAAAGGCGAGTTGAGGGGAGGAGAGGTAGCATGTCTGGTAAATCTGTCATCTGCACTCACATCATGTACAGATGTGACGTGGTGAAGCTTTGACATTTATTACCAGAATATTAAAAACTAATTCACATTTATTTTGCAGACCTCTTTGGCTTGACAGTTAGAGCTCATTTGAAAAGTTATCAAGTTTTCATAGCGACTCCAACTGATTTCTTTTCTTCACCAGCGTTGCTTTGATCCATGCCAAGTCCCTTTGCCAATTAGGTCTATTATTCACACATTGACAGAAAGTCTGGATATTTTAAAGGTAATTATACGTGCTTTCAAGACTACTGTGAAAAGAGCATATGTCTCATGAAAGATAAATGTAAACCTTTAAAAAAAACTGAAATAAAACTGTGACGTCTCCGTTCATTACCTGCAGAACAACATATAGCATTCAGCAGGCGTTCATCTGATAAAAAGGTGAATGTAATAAAAAGTAATACATTTACATATCTATAGCATTAATCAAAAATAAATACTGACGTTGGCCTTGATCTAACATAATATGGAGAGCAATTATTTCCCTATCCATTAGAGGAACTTCAATTAACATACATGAGACAGTTCATCCTTCAGAGGAGGAGCAGGAGGAGGGGAAAAATAGGAGGCTCAAAATTAACTTAGGTTTGCAAAATATCTTGGCAGGATGACAGTGATTTTTGATTTTCAGGAAACAATATTAGAATTCTTATTAAACTATGTGCATCTGCTTTTAATTTGCTGCAAATAATTGGAAAATGCAATGGAGCTTTCCAATTAAAGCTCCACTTTATGCTGTTTAATAATACCCTCATAATATTATAGCTTATGAAATGACAGGTGAGTTGGTGTATGAATAAAACATAAAGCCCTGTAATAAGAGACAGAAAAAAACCAGACAGTTGTTGGGGGGCTTTTAAATGCTCAACATAATTTGCATATATTAATCTCCTCTTTTCAGCCTTATCAAGTATTCCACTGTATTTGAAGTTAAAATAGTCGTGACAGGCAGGGGTACGCTTCGTTTTTCCATGGATTTATTACTTGTATAATTCTGGATCTTTAATAAGCCAATATGACTGATCCTCTGAGTTCTGTGGAATTTGGTTAATTGTTCCAGATGGTGCTCACTGATTATGCAAAATTACTTTCTTTCTCCCTCTTTTTTTTTCTCCCCCCACCAACTACACCATTTCTTGATTGACTAACATGGAGAAAAAAGATTATTTTTGGCGCAGCACTTTCATTAAGAGGGTTCTCATCAGGTTTCAAACAAAAGTTCCATCTTATCTCCGTGTGTAGTTCTGGGCGAGGTTGTGCAGAGGGAGGAGATCAGCCTCTCCTTATCTCGCACCATGATGGATCTCAAATGCTTCTGCACCGCTGGGGTTATATTTTAGAATAACACAATTCTTTAGGCTGAGGGATTATAAAACACAACCTCTGGATAGTGACACAAAAGTTATTATTAGCGTACGACTTCCCCAGCTTTCTCCCTTCACAGGCTTTTTCTCACTCAGAAATTGATGAAATTACTAAGCAGCCGGGTTTGTCCTCCACTAGCAGTTTGGGCTCCCTCCACAACTCACTAACATTCTGTTTTGCATCAGCTAAACTCAGCTGAATGAATCATTTATGGAAGTGTTATGGGGGAGGTATGGGCAGATTTACTGCCGCACTTTTGCTTTAGATGGAATGGGATTTCTATGAAACAGATCTTGATGTCTGAAGCAATGCCAAAGCTTGCATTGAGACATGAAAGGAACACTCTTAAAACCCACGTTTTGACTCTTAATTCCCCTGGTCAGCAAAAGGCGAAACCAAGAGGGGAGAGCTTGGAGGGGTAGGGGTGTGGAGCAGGGTTCAGACTGAGAGCAGTATTTACTTCTGATTCAAAAACTGCTCTTTGCAAATAATGATGGAAAGAATACAGAATTTTCTAGTAATCAAGCTGTTAATTCTCTGCTGAGATATTTGTGTGTTTTCCATAAGTTGGTTTTAACATGTGTTGAATACTTTAGTAAAAGATTTTAGAGAAAAGTTGAGAAAATAATCAATAGAGTAGTTAGGACTGAACTTAGAGTGTCTCTGGAGCGCATTCTGATCTCACTTTTGGGTCTGTTGAATTTTTGAGGAATATGTATTGCTGTTCTGAAAGAACAGTATTGCTACATGTCCTGATGTTTTCTGTATTGTTTTAGAATATATTTGTAAAAAATCATAACATCATTGACCAAAAGTGACTGGCAATCTGTACATGGTGTATCCCACCTCTCAGTCAAAGAAGGAATAGGCTCCATTCCATTATAATGAAGTATATTGAAATATAGCCTTTTAAAATGACTGGGGTGCTGGAGAGTGCTCCTCTTGGAGGCTCCATTGTCCTACTGGGGGACTTCAATGCACACGTGGGCAACGACAGTGAAACCTGGAGGGGCGTGATTGGGAGGAACGGCCTGCCCGAGGTGAACCCGAGTGGTGGTCAGTTATTGGACTTATTTGCACAGTTTGTTCATAACGAATACCATGTTCAAGCATAAGAGTGTCCATATGTGCACCTGGCACCAGGACACCCTAGGTCTTCTTCTTCTTCATTTAGATTTGATTGGCGGTTGGCAACCAGCTTACAGGTGCATTACCGCCACGTATTTCACTCTATATCATCACTCTGTCTCGACACCCTAGGTTGCAGGTCGATGATCGATTTTGTTATCGTGCCATCAGACCTGCGACCACATGTCTTGGACACTCAGGTAAAGAGAGGTGCAGAGCTGTCAACTGATCACCACCTGGTGGTGAGTTGGATCTGATGGCAGGGGCGGACACCACTCAGACCCGATAGACCTAAACGTATAGTGAGGGTGTGCTGGGAACATCTGGCTGAGGCCCCTGTCCGGGAGGTCTTCAACTCCCACCTCAGGAAGAACTTGAGTCACATTCGAGGGAGTCTGGAGACATGGAGTCTGAATGGACCATGTTCTCCACCTCCATTGTTGAAGCAGCTGCCCAGAGCTGTGGCTGCAAGGTTGCTGGTGCATCTCATGGAGGCAACCTCCGAACCAAATGGTGGACACCAGTGGTGAGGGGGGCCATCAAGCTGAGGAAGGAGTCCTATCGAGCTTGGTTGGCTTGTGGGACTCCTCAAGCAGCTGAAGTGTACCGGCAGGCCAAGCGGAGGGCAGCACGGGTGGTTGCGGAAGCAAAAACTCGGGTGTGGGGGGAGTTTAGTGAGGCCATGGAACAGGACTCTCCGTCAGCCTTGAAAGATTCTGGCAAACTGTCCAGTGACTCAGGAAGGGGAAGCAGCTGCCTGTCCACACTGTGTATGGTGCGGATAGGGCGCTGCTGACTTTGACTGGGGATATCGTTGAGCGGTGGAAGGAATACTTCGAGGATCTCCTCAATTCCACTGACACGCTCTTCCATAGAGGAAGCAGGGCTTGAGGACAAGGGAGATAACTCGCCCATCACTTGGATTGAGGTCGTTGAAGTGGTTAAAAAAGTCTTTGGTGGCCGGGCCCCAGGGGTGGACGAGATTCGCCCTGAGTACCTCAAGGCCCTAGATGTTGTAGGGCTGTCATGGTTGACACGCCTCTGCAATGTTGCGTGGAAGTCGGGGACAGTGCCTTCGGCATGACAAACCAGGGTGGTGGTTCCTTTTTTGAAAAAGGAGGACTGGAGGGTGTGTTCCAGCTTTAGGGGGATCACACTCCCCAGCCACCCTGGGAACGTCTATGCCAGGGTGGGTACTGGAGAGGAGAGTCCAACCGCTGGTCGAACTTCAGATTCAGGAGGAGCGATGTGGTTTTTGCCTTGGGCGTGGCACATTGAACCAGGTCTTTACCCTCTCAAGAATCCTCGAGGGTTCGTGGGAGTTTGCCCAACCAGTCCATATGTGTTTTGTGGACTTGGAGAAAGCATTCGACCGTGTTGCTCGTGGTCTCTTGTGGGGAGTGCTGTGTGAGTATGGGGTATAGGGCTCGTTGTTACGAGCTATCTGGTCTCTATACGACTGTTGTGAGAGTTTGGTTCGTGTTGCCAACACCAAGTCAAAGTTGTTTCCAGTGAGAGTTGGACTTCGCCAGGGCTGCCCTTTGTCACTGATCTTGTTCATATTTTTTATGGGCAGGATATCTAGGCGCAACCAAGGAATGGAGGGTGTCATGCTTAGTGACCACAGGATCTCATCTCTGCTGTTTGCAGATGATGTTGTCCCGTTGGCTTCATCAAGCAATGACCTACAGGTCTCACTGACATGGTTTGCTACTGAGTGTGAAGCGACTGAGATGAGAATCAGCCCCTCCAAGTCCGAGTCTATGGTCCTCAGCCGGAAAAAGGTGGATTGTCCTCTCCGGGTTGAAGACAAGCTCCTGCCCCAAATGCAGGAGTTTAAGTATCTCGGGGTCTCATTCACGAGTGAGGGGAGAATGGAGCACGAGATTGACAGATGGATCAGAGCAGGCTCTGCAGTGATGCAAACGTTGTACCGGTTTGTTGTGGTGAAGAGGGAGCTGAGCTCTAAAGCAAAGCTGTTGATTTACCAGTCAATCTACATTCCTTCCCTCACCTATGGTCATGAGCTTTGGGTAATGACTGAAAGAATGAGATCGTGGATACAAGCGGCTGGAATGAGCTTTCTCCGTAGGATTGCTGGACTCACCCTCAGAGATAGGGTGAGGAGCTCAGTCATCTGGAACCGCTGCTCCTCCACATTGAAAGGAGCCAGTTGAGGTGGTTTGGGCATCTGATCAGGATGCCTCCTGGACGCCTCCCACTTGAGGTGTTTCGGGCATGTCCCACTGGGACGAGACCCCGGGGCAGACCCAGGACACACTGGAGAGACTATGTCTCCCAGCTGGTCTGGGAACGTCTTGGTGTCTTCTCTGAAGAGCTGGAGCAGGTGGGAAGGGGAGAAAGAAGTTTGGGCTTGTCTGCTTGAGCTGCTGCCTCTGTGACCCGGACTTCCAAACAAGTAGTAGAAAATTGATGGATGGATGGATAAAATGTTCATATTTAAGCAATATTACACAAGACAGACAAATGTTACTGTATTCATGGTAATGAACAATAAAACAATTGCACAAATACAGTTTATAAGGTGAGTGTATTAAGTGACATCAGATTATGATTTTTCATTTATTTAATGTTATGTTCTTCATATAGAATATCCATCCATCCATCCATCTTCTATTGCTTATCTGGCGATCTGGGTCGTGGGGGCATCAGTCCAGGCAGTGTAGCCCAGACTCCTGCC
Organism: Pholidichthys leucotaenia; assembly: GCA_020510985.1. NCBI lineage: Eukaryota > Metazoa > Chordata > Actinopteri > Cichliformes > Pholidichthyidae > Pholidichthys > Pholidichthys leucotaenia. The sequence continues at coordinate 134,293,025 of CM035838.1, forward strand.
TGGTTCACATAGCACCATGATCCCCATGATCCCTCCTGCAGGCGGTGAGCTCACTTGAGGGTGGACCCACCTGCCTTCTTTGGGTACACTGTTTCCTTGTAATGTTTTTCATGGAGACACACTGGACCACTCTTGGTCTGGCATTTCACCCATGACCAGTGTGCCTTGGGAGACCCCACCAGGGGCAAGTTGCCCCGTCAACATAGCTCCTGGAATCATTTGGGCACACAAACCCCTCCAACGCAATAAGGTGACGATCCACGGAGGGGATTATAGTACAGAATATAATAACTTTATTGACATTTTACATGTATGTACAATAAAAAAAAAATAAAAAACTTTCTTTAGATTTATGTCTTTTATGTGTCTGGCTTAAATCTAATCATGTGTGGATAACATTGATGTTTTGAAAAAACAGAATATACAGTGCTGTGAAAAAGTATCCGCCCCCTTTCTGATTTCTTATATTTCTGCATATTTGTCACACTTAAATGTTTCAGATCATCAAACAAATTTTAATATTAGACAAAGATAACTGAGTAAATATAAAATGCAGTTTTTAAATGATGGCAAGAATAGTGGAGAGGTGGAGGTATGTACTAGAGAGACGAGGAATGAAAGTCAGTAGAAGCAAGACAGAATACATGATTGTGAATAAGAGTGCGAATGAGAGGCAGGTGTAATGGCAAAGATGCAAGGAGTACAGGTAGTGAAGGTACATGAGTATAAATACCTGGGATCAGCCATTCGAAGCAATGGAAAATGCACAAGAGAGGTGAAGAAGAGAGTTCAAGCAGGGTGGAGTGGATGGAGACGAGTGTCGGGGGTGATTTGTGATGTAAGGATAGCAGCTAAAGTGAAAGGGGAGATATACAAGATGGTAGCGAGGCCTGCTATGATGTATGATTTGGAGACGGCGGCGCTGACAGAAAGACAGGAGGCGGAACTGGAGGTGGCAGAGTTGAAGATGCTAAGATTTTCATTGGGAGTGACTAGGAGGAACAGAATTAGAAATGAGTATATCAGAGGGACAGCTCAGGTTGAGCAGTTTGGAGACAAAGTCAGAGAGGCAAGGCTGAGATGGTTTGGACATATGCAGTGGAGGGATAGTGGATATACTGGACAAAGGATGTTGAAGATGGAGCTGCCAGGCAGAAGGAAGACCGCAGAGAAGATTCATGGATGTAGTGAAGGAGGACATGGAGAAGGTTGGTGTTCCAGAGGAAGATACAAGGGATAGGGTGAGATGGAGGCAGATGAACCGCTGTGGCGACCCCTCAAGGGAGCAGCTGAAAGGAGAAGAGTTTTTAAATGATGATTTTGTCATGGCGGCCTCTGGGCCGTCATTGGCGTCATCAGTTCCAGCTGCGCACAGACCAACAGGTGCCAATCAACGGCTGTTAAAAGCCAGCGTTGCTGACAGCCCGTCACGGAGTCGTCTGTCCTCCTCGTCGGAGAATGATCCAGAGCTCCGCTCTCGAGCCTCGTCAAGAACCTCTCGTCAAGTGCAACCACGTAAGAGAACTATTTGTTACTCTACCCCTTGTCTTAACCTCTGTGCACAGGTGGGCCTCCCAGGCGGCGGACCAGCTACCCCAGCCAACGGGGCAACGCCACCTCACCCACGTAGCGCCTCGCTACCACCTCGACTATCGGTACGTCTTGCTCCTCAGCTGCAGGAACTGTTATTATCTCGGTTACAGGAACAGTCGTCACCAGGATCTGTGGAATCCTCGTCATCGCTATCATCAGTACTGTCATCGCCACGGTCAGAGGAATCACTATCCTCACCATCCTCTGAGCAGTCATCGTCACGGTCAGTGGAATCACTGCAGTCATTGTCACTGGAACTCCCCTCGTCACAGCCACGGGTGGATTCACTAACATGGCCACGGACACCTTCTCCTCCACGTCACACGGCCGCTGGAATTCAGCAGGACGCCCCCTGCGCCTTGCCCAAGTAAGCCCCTTCTCTTACAGTAACCCACGAGTACTGTACAGCGATAATTGTGTCTGCTTGTGTGTTACAGGGTTGCCGGGTCTCCGTCCAGGTTGCTCAGTTCCAGTGACCAGAACACAATACTTGCACTCACTCACGCACTACATACTCTCACAATTTAATAAAGGGATTATTGTCACAATCTGCCCGTGTCAGTGTCTGTCTCCTGGGTCCTAAACCATGTCAGATTTCATTTATTAAGAGAAAAAATACCCAAACCACCTGGCCCTATGTCAAAAAGTAACCCCCATCCTCCTGTAGCATAATGAATTAAATGTGTTTAACCACATTTTTTGGAAAGCTGAGTTCAGTTTCACTAGACACACCCAGGCTTGATTACTACCAGAACTGCTGAATCAAGAAATCACTTAAAGAGCACCTGTGTGACAAAGTGAAATAGGCTAAAAGATCTCAAAAAGTAGGATATCATGTCACGATCTAAAGAAATTAAAGAACAAATGTGGAAAAAAAAAAAAAAAACAGAACAACATCTAAAGAACTGCAGGCCTCACTGGCCTCAGTTTGGACACTTGTCCATGATTCAACAATAAGAAAGAGACTACGCAAAAATGTCATGCGTGGGAGAATTACAAAGTGAAAACCATTGCTGACCAAAAAACCCCACAAAGGCTCGTCTCACATTTTCCAAAAAGGAAAAAAAAAAAAAACATCCCCAAGACTTCTGGGAAAATATTTTGTGGACGGATGAGATAATAGTTGAAATTTTTGGAAAGTGGGCATTGTGTTACGTCTGGCGTAAAACTATCACATCATCATCATAGCAGTCTGTTGGGGGCGACAATGACTGTTTCATTTAGGTCTGATCAGATCCCTCCATGCAGCTCTGTCCTTTGCCTTCCGCTGCCAGGAATCTTCCATAAAAAGAACATACTGTGGTGACCCAGCACAATGCAGATTGACTCTTATTCACACTTAGAGGGGCTGGAGGAAACGGAAGACAATTAGCATACAGAGGACAATGTACAGACGGACAAAGAGCCGCAGGAGGCAGTCAGACGGGACTGTATGCATGTGTCCTCGAGCCAACCAATGTCATGCTAATCATGTGTATTGACTGTGATGCTAATGTGCCATGCATTCTCTCTTCCTGTATCACTGCATAAAAGAGCTTGTGTGACATGTCTCAAAAGCACAGTAACTCAGAGCTACGATGTGTGTCTCATTTTGATGGAGGAAATAAAACTTTGCAACCTTCCAGCTCGTCGCATCTCGCTTGATCTTATTCCTCCATACTGGTGACCTGACGTGATATGGTGCGCCCCTCACCTGATCTTTTACCTCCACACTGGTGACCCTAGACGTGTCATGGTGTGCCCCTCGCCTGATCTTTTCCCTCCACACGGGTGACCTGACGAGAGAGAATGACCGTCTGCTCCCTCTCATCGCGCTGTGGACCCCAGAGGACCAGAGAACACCTGCAGCCTCTTCATCCACACCGGAGTGCGCCCTCCGGAGCGGGCAACGCTGGGACCGACACGCACCATGAATGACGACACGAGTGAGCCAAAGAAAGCAGCCTAAACGGGGAAGGACATTGGTGCCGACTGCGTTGATTTCCACCAAGCTCACCGAATCTGACTCAACTCACGACAGTTGACCTCCTGTGCACAGAAGCCCCGCACCCACACCGCAGGATTACGAGGACATCGCAACTGCCAGCTATGTGGTCACTGCACCAAACGCGTGCCACGCACAGGGACAAACCGGCTCCACAGACTGATACAGCGTCCTCCGCCGCTGCACATGCCCGAGAAACATGGCCGATCGCCATTCTTGGAACCTTCAGGGCTGCTCACGCACCTGAAGCAGACGTGCAGCCCGCACACAGGACTTTGTATGGGTTTCTCAGCTATGGCGCACAACGAGAGTCTAGCCGATTGCTGTCCCCAAGGGCTTTAGGGCTGCGTCCGCCCATAGAGCCACACCGCCAAGTCCCTCACACAGCTGCAGTCGTTTCACAGCCGCTACGCACCCTCGGGGAATTTGGCCATCGCCTTCCCCACATCCTCGCTGGACCGAGCCGCGAGAGGAGTCAGGGACTTAATTTTCTTTTCACAGCCGCTGCAGATCACTGCCCTTGGTTTACCAGGAAAGTCCCTCACCATCGCGGATCCACAGGCAATTTTTGCACGGCCCAGACACCTTTGACGTCCCAGGCCAGCACTCACTTACTCCCACCCCCCTCCCCCTCCTCCTCCACAGCGCTCTTCCCGCACCTCACTCCCTAAAGCCGGCCGATCGTCGTCTTGTTCCATTACGCACGAAGCGCACCGGCCCCATGTGCCCACGATCCACGGCCGTTCAACGTGCTGGAACCTGAGCTGGAGCCCAAACGATGGTGGGGGGGGGGGGGTCACAGCCCCTTCTGAGCATTCTGGGGGGAGCCCTGTGGTGACCCAGCACAATGCAGATTGACTCTTATTCACACTCAGCGGGGCTGGAGGAAACGGAAGACAATTAGCATACAGAGGACAATGCACAGACGGACAAAGAGCCACAGGAGGCAGTCAGACGGACTGTATGCATGTGTCCTTGAGCCAACCAATGTCATGCTGATCATGTGTATTGACTGTGATGCTAATGTGCCATGCATTCTCTCTTCTTGTATCACTGCATAAAAGAGCTTGTGTGACATGTCTCAAAAGCACAGTAGCTCAGAGCTACGATGTGTGTCTCATTTTGATGGAGGAAATAAAACTTTGCAACCTTCCAGCTTGTACACATCTCGCCTGATCTTATTCCTCCACAATACCAACAATCAAACATGGTGGTGGTAGTGTGATGATCTGGGGCTGCTTTGTTGCTTCAAGACCTGGACGACTTGCCGTAACTGATGGAACCACAAATTCTGCTCTCTACCAGAAAATCCTGAAGGAGAATGTCTGACCATCACTTCATGACCTCAGGCTCAAGCCCTCCAATGTGGCTGAATTAAAACAATTATGCAAAGAAGAGTGGGCCAAAATTCCTCAGCAGTGACATAAAAGAATCATTGCCAGTTATCGTAAGTGCTTGATTGCAGTTGTTGCTGCCAAGGGTGACACAACCAATTACTAGATTTAGGGGGCAATTACTTTTCCACATGGGGCCAGGTAGGTTTGGATAGCTTTTTTCCCTTAATAAATGAAATCGTCATTTAAAAACTGCATTTTGCATTTTGTATTTACTTGAGTTGTCTTTGTCTAATATTAAAATTTGTTTGATCTGAAACATTTAAGTGTGACAAATATGCAAAAATATAAGAAATCAGGAAGGGGAAGTACTTTTTCACAGCACTGTACTTCCACTCTTTAGAGAAATCATCCATTTCTGATCCTATGGGTCTTGCAACTAAACCATTAATTAATACAAAAACCTATAAAACCTTTATGCACTTCTCAATTCACATTTTACTTGCAAGAACCATATTAAAATAATCAAGTAAGCGTCATCAGAAATTGTATGTGTACAGAAAGAGCAGATCATATTCTACTCACACTGCTTCCTTTACCTGTCTGCATACAATTATGATGTCAACCATACCATCTCACTAAGTGGTCTCACATTAAAAGAAAATACTGACCCAATAGCAAGATTCTACAACAGAGGCTATAAGATTAGTGGTAATTTTCTCTCGTTGACCCATCAAGTACTGCCTTTACTACCTCTAACTTTCCAAATTATATTTAAGCAATATTACACGAGAGGGAGTATGGTATCAATGAATATAGTAACTGTGGGGGTGATACTCTAATGCCCTCCGCATAATTAGAGTATCACACCCATAGTTAATATATTCATGATACCGTAACAACCTCGAGTGCAATATTGCTTTTATAAAACAGCTCCGGCAAGCACAATTTATTAAATGACAGCAATACTGGACAAAATATTATGATTTGTTTGTTTAACCGGTTATTTTGTGCAGCTGAGAAAAAATGGTTCCTTCTAAATGTAGCCAGTTACTGTTGCTAAACATCTCAATCAGCATGAAGACGTCTATTGTCATTTCACACACCTGTAAACAAATTAAATATTGTCAAGTGCAAAAGTAAGTTTATATACTGGTAGGGTTGCCACCCGTCCTGTAAAATACAGTATTGTCCTGTTTTTTACACTAAAGTAATGTGTTCTGTATTGAATCAATACTGGATGAGGTTTGTTCTGTATTTACTAGGTGCCTTTAACGCATGAGCTCATCCACATTCTGCATGTTGCCCTCCTACACAGCACTGTAGCTGCTGGTTATGTTTTTCCTTTTACGCACCACACATGAAGTCATTGCTCGACAGTGATTGGGCGAGAGATAGCCGGGCGGGCTCAGCAGTAGCTGCGGCGGCTTTCCGGCTTCTCATAGACCAACATGGCTACAGCTGCACCATGTCCCAGTTGTCCGCCCCGTGCATCAGTCAGACGTAAACATTTGCAAAAGTACCAATGGGAGTGGGAAAAACTCAGTGATTGGCTTGACAGCATCAAAGACAACGAGTACAAGGAAAACTGCAAAGTACTCTCAACAGAGTCCTGTTGAGAGTTCTACTGCAGTGTTTTGAAAGACAAACATCATGGCTGCAAGACGTGACAAGAAATGCACATGGAAAAAGAAGTCACACAGTTAGGAAGTAAGAAGGCTGTGGACTGTTCTACAATGGGTGTACTCTACACAAATAGAAAAAAAGTTGATAAACAAGTTGTACAGTTCATTCATTCATCTTCTTCCGCTTAATCCTTTTCGGGTCGCGGGAGGGCTGGAGCCTATCCCAGCATCTTTGGGTGAGAGGCAGGGTACACCCTGGACAGATCGCCAGTCCATCGCAGGGCCAACACAGAGAGACAGACAACCATTCACTCTCACAGTCATACCTAAGGACAATTTAGAATCCCCAGTTTGATGCCAATTAACCTAACTTGCATGTTTTTGGCATGTGGGAGGAAACCGGAGAAATCCCGGAGTAAACCCACGCAGACACGGGGAGAACATACAGTTCTAATGTTAAATAAATTACACTGGTTCACACCAAATTTATTGTCTAAGCTTTTTTTTTAGCTGATTTAGGACAATTTTGATGTGCTGAATCCAAAAATCACATTGGTTTTGCTCAATCAGGTCAACTTTTTGAACTATGGCCACATGTTTTTTACGTTTTTGTTTACATGTACGGGTATTTTTGCTTTATATGATGCAAAATTCTTTTTTATTTCTTGAAATTGTCTGAATTTTGAACAGTGATGACGTAACATTCAATTCACATGTACTTACCTTTATCAATGTCTACTATTCAGTTTACAGTACAACTGTACAACTGCTGTACAACTACTTACAACTTAGCATATAAACCTGACCTGATTGAGAGAAACGGATGTCATTTTTGGATTCAGCGGTGCAAAATTGTCTTAAATCAGTTGAAAAAACACAGACAACTTACAAAAAAATTATTTTTGTTATGTTGTGTTATTATTTGCACACTCAGATTTTTTGAAGGGGTTCAGTACTATAGTACTGTACAATGACAATAAAGCCTATTCTATTCTATTCTTTCATTTGTAGTAAACAGGAACATTTTGACTTTCAAACTTGAAAGTTATAAACATTGTCAAAGAATCACTTAAAACTTTGGCGTATGAATACTATGTTAATATTTTATTTAACCCCTTGCACTCCGGTCAATTTCCCTAAAAACGCCAAAAAATAATGTGCCCAAAGTAAATCGAAAGCTGTTCTTCAACTCTTTGCAGCATCTTCATGGGGTTGGTCTCATTTAAAAGAAAACACTTTGAATTTTTTGGCAAAACAGTCATAATCTCTCCAAGTGCTCCGGCCACTGAGTTACAGTCACCTAAACATACTGAACTTGAAGAAAATAAATTTGGCCTGGGTGTTTTTTTGGATACAAATGCTTGCAAATAACACACAGCTTCAGATCCGGGCTGGAAAATGCAACAGAAATGTAGAACCAAGTGTTATCCAGCTGAGGTCAAAATTTTGTAACAATACCACAAAAAATGAATATATTGCACAGCTTTTTCCTCAGGTAGTTCCCAGGCGTTTTTGAACTGTGCCAAATTGTGCCAAATGGCAGAGTTTGGAAAAACGTCTGTAACTTTTGAATGATTCAATATAGAAGCTTCATCTTGGGCTCTAATGAAAGGTGACACTCAGGGCTGTGTGTGTGGGGGGGGGATTGTCCCCCCCCCTCGCTACAGAGGACGGACATCGGCCATCGCTACATGACGGAATAGACTCATGTGGCTATGTGGCGACCGCGGCGCAGTCACCGCGGCTTCCCCCCCCTCGCTACAGAAGAGTAGCGGGGGGGGGGGCGTTCACGGTCTGGATGCGGCGAACGAACCGTGTACCGTGGCGCACGCACTTCGGACTTCGTGTGCCGCACAGTTGTAATTTACCGATCGGTCAAGTCATTTTTTGATCACAATTTTCAGGGATAAAGAATAATTTAGCTTACAACACTTACCTCTTCACAGCAGCATTGTCCTGGCGAACTTCTCTTTCTCATTGTCAGACGAACGCGACGCTGGTCCGCTCGTGGTTCCCGGTCAAAACATAATTCCATTATTGCGGTTTTGCGCTTCCATGATTGCGGTTTTGGCGAATGATTTACGACCTTTGTCGCCGGCCTCCGTCGGTCTATGATGACCATGGAAGAGAATCCTAAACGTCTATTCTGCTGGAATAAGTGCAGGTCGCACTTGTGGGTGGTCTCCGTGCTGCTGGGTCTGTAGCAGGTTCTTCCTGTGGGTCCTTGTTTTCATCTGCTGCAGCAGTCAGTCTCTCTTCACCCAGCCCGAACTTCTGTGCTTCAATTGGCTGGCTGCATTCACAGCATTGGTAGGCGGGTCCTTCTTGCTAGGTTTTCAGTCATTGGTTCTTCAAGGTTTCAGAAACCCAATTCAAGGCTCTTATTAGTCGAATGAGAGGTCAATCATATCTGATCTGTTCGCGGCTGTGTCTGTAGTGGAAGAACTTTTTTTTTTTTTTCAGTGCACGCTTGGACGCAGCACCCTCGTGCGTCCTTGAGCGCACGAGGGTGCACGAGAGCGCCCTTGTGCACTCTGGGACGCAGAGACGTGCTCGTCCGCGGTACACCGGAGTGCAAGAGGTTAAACAATGATTTTGTTATTATAAAGCACAACTAGTACCCCACACATCACCTTGGGGTGGGCCGGGGGGGGGGGTCCTTTATTTTTCTTTATTGAAGGTGGCAACCCTACATACCGATCACCTTTGAGTCGGTACAGCAGAAGATCTGAGCTCAAGATGCCAGTAGCTAGTAGCTAGCATGCTAGTGTTCACATGCTTTGCTTGCTTTTTCTTGGCATTTTCAGATGAAATAAAGAGTCCATCACCACAAAGGTATTGTGGTTTATTAATTGAGACAATAAATCCAACTCCAGTACTGCCTGTTTTTTAAACAGATGTGAAATAGCTTAACAATGTTTATACAAGGGCAAAAGTTGTAAAAGTTTTTTTCAAAAGAGTGGGACTTCCGGGTCACAGATATGTAATTTCTTGTCAAACAGCGCCTCACTGTGGAAATTAAGGTATCCAAAACAGCACTGCAATTCTCACTGAGGGTTGATAGTAAATTACTATTAGTAATTAACGGTTACATGAACACCTTTGAAGCGGAGTGATACATATCCAGTGAAATGTTGGAGTGCAATTATCATGGATTTTAGTAACTTCTGAAATCCCTGTTGTCCAATCAAATTGCTTGGCCGGAACTAACTGTTGTATAAAAAGAATTCAGTAATTCAGTTTTTAGTTACGCAACAATAATGCATCTCTAGATAGGACTGCTTTACTACATCAGTTTCTCAAGCGCTTATTCCAATCCCAACCGATGAAAGTACTTATAGGCAGGGATATGTCATTCATACAAACACAAAACCTTTTCTCAATTTTTTCACTTATCTGAGTCACATTTTGTAAATCTTTTTGTAAATTGTTCGAATGGTGTTGGTGGTTGTTGTTTGGTTTTTTTTGTCTGGTGTTTGAGATTTCCCTTCTATTCTCCAGAACAGAAACCTACTGTAAACCAGTATTTGGTGGTTGTAACTTGTAATCAAGCTTTCCTGTCTCAATAATTATAAGTAAATTTGCTATCGTCCACCAGTAATCATTTATATACATACTTTTCCAGAGTCCATCCTGTGCTGCCTTCATCTCAGTGGCCTGCTAGCTAGCTACCTCTTAATAGCTGCCTTTGTGTTTTCTCTCTGCCTTTGTTTACAGTCTCTTCATCGCCTTTATATTGACATCGTTCTATGACATCAAGAGTCAGAAGCATGCATTACACTGTGAGGCTTTAATCGAAACTTGTAACTGATTTTAAAAGTGAAATTACTCAACTAACTACGCTAATTGTTAGCATGAACCTGGAGCACAACAGCACAGTTTCAGAGTGGTGAAGGCTCTCATTTCAAACAACAATTCACTGTGGAAAATAAGGTACACGGCACAGCATTATAATTCTCACAGAATAATAAGACGATATTGACTGGTACTATTATTAAAGATTATTAGAACATGACTGAAGTGGAGTGATACATATCTGGTGAAATGTCCAAATGTGGTTACCAGGGAATATAGTAACTGGAATCCCTATTTTCCAGTGAACTAACTGTGCAAAAAATTAATATGCGTATAGGGCTTGCACAGGTATTGCAGTGTTCACAACTCCTTTCATGAACACTAGTGATATCTAAAAAATCCCATATAGAAAAATCTGATCAACCCATTGTGATGGTGTCATTACGTATTTGAGGATCAATCCTGCATAAATCCTAATGGAATTTTTGACTGGAGCCTCAAGGCCCTTGGAGATTTTTGGACCTTTATTACAGTCAAATAGGGGACTTTAAATGGCTTTGCATTTGCAGGCCAGACTAGACTCTGGAGTCTCATCCCTCATTGCTTTCTATCCATCCCTGAGATAGAAGCAGTGCTCCATTAGTTTCAGTGTCCAGACATGGACAGCCTCAATGGATGGGCCTGTCACGGCTCCCTCATTTGCCCCATGTACAGCAGGGTTTGTTATCACACATCTAATTAGAACTTGATAAAAAATATTTCAGAAAAAAATCCAGTCATTAAATATAGTTTAAGGAGATTTATGGTCAAATATGCCTTAAAGATCTTTTAATGGCTCTGCTGACTTGTTAAGTTTGTAATTAATGATCTTCTAATACATACTGTGGTGTGATTTAGAAAGCACAATGAGATTCTGGGAATGAAGTCGTTTTGGAAAAGGGCATCTGGGGTTTCCAGAAGCTATATTAAATGGTTCTGCTCAGACTGGTTTTCACAAAACCATGAAGTCTACTGAGAAAAAGTTAAAACACCTCTTTTATTTACCTAGATAAATCTCTTTTTTAATCATATGGTGCAGGGATGATACGATTATTAAGCAATTCCCTTGTAATCTCATAACTGTCAGTTAGCATGCACAGGAAAGTCATGTGTCCCTCTGCAGCAATAATTTTGAAGTGCCTACAGTTTTACTCAAATATGGTAAAATGTCTGTTTTCAAAATTCCCTCATCCACACACCTTAAAACCAATAAAGGAATGCATATGTATTAACTGTAGTATTCATTATACTAATAACACGCTCCTGTTTTATCAGGAGAGTAATGGCGTCCTTATTAGCATAATTAATGACAAATGGCAGTGCGGCATTGGTGGATTGGTTCTGGGGGATGATAAATTGGTGGATGCCCAGGTTAGTGGCTGCCAAGGAGGCCTCCTTGGCTGTCATCCCTCCTGCTTCCGCTCTGGCACAGTTCATTACTCACCGTGTGAGATGCCACTTTACATTGCTTGGTACTGTGAGCATGGAGAACTTAATAATGCCACCCTCAACTGCACAGGGCCCGCTGCTTTTACCCACAGTCCAGAGGGCAAGTAGCTCAGCAAGGGCCAGGGGTTGCGGGGGGAGCAGGGCTATGCGGGAATCGCCTCCTGCAGCTGCACTGATCAAAATGGATCACGCGTCAGTCACTACTTCAGGGGAGCCGGGGCCATATGACCAAGTCTCCAGTGCCGGCGAGTGTTTCTTGTTAGGATTTCTGAGGCTCACCACATCCCTCGCATCATTACGGGTTAGTTTGCCCACAGAACTGCTAATTAAGAGGGGATTTGTGTAATTGTGCCTTCTGCTGTGTCCCATCCGGCACATGCAATTTACTGTCAGCCCTCTGCCAGCTTTTACACTTGTCCAGAGAGGCGTACCCCATTTATACACACATTCTGCTGCACATTTACCACAGCTAGGGATCGACGCCAGTACCATGGCGACGTCTTAAAAAGACGCCACGCTGCTGATTAAAGTCTGATTGTCCATTTAATTTCATGTGCGCTCTCAATGGCTTGCCAGCAGAAAGATTCTTTGAAAGATCACTGCTGCAAGTTTTATAACAAATTACCTGCAAATTTTCAAACCTCACAATAGTCTACTTTGCATCTCGATCCAGCGGGTCATCCTAAATGTTCACACCCCTCAGAACATGTTGTGTTGAGCCCGGTGGTGTCTGTGGCCAGCTCACCGAAAGTGTTGCTGGCTCTGCCCACTTTCTGGAAGACTGATGGACCAACGCCCGACTGGAGCTGTCTGCTGGCTCCCTACCCGCTTCCAGATTTCAAGGACTGCTTGTCACAGATGGAAAAGTAAATGGGTCATTCTACATAGGCGTGGTATTTTGCATCCCTCTGGTAAGAGAAGGAATGGTTTTGTCTAGCATTGGTGAAATTGCAGCTAGACCAGGTAAATTTGTTTCTTGTTTTTGTGTTGCATTTATTGCATTTTACTGATATTCTTTTAATTTGAGATGATTTGAAAACCATTCATCTTAGTGAATAGAATGTAAGCTTTCAATAGTGATGCACTCGATGCTTTTCTCCGGTTTCCCTTCCAAAGTTTCCCGACATAAATCTGATGCTTAGCAGCCACATCCTCTTCTATGTACAACTATAAACATTCATCTAGTGGCTATCTTGCATAGCACCCAGCATTCAAAAAGCCTTTTAAACTTGTTTACAATTTTTTGAACATTCAGATGAAATGAAATTAATATTTTAGCATAAACTTGCTGCCTCGCTGTCAGGAGAATTGCAGCAGAAGCTCACACGCACCGCAGCCAGGCTGTGGAAACAAGCTGCGCACAGCCAGCAGAAACAAACAAAAATAGATGATCAGAAATCCTCAACATAATTTCTGCGCTTGGTCTATTTTAGTATCAGTGTTAAACACTTTTTAGAATGTTAATCGACTCCCCAGTAAACATTTAAATAATTCAAAAGTTACATTTCCACTTTAACAAGCAGGATTTTTAATATATTGAGGAGGTTTTTTTTTCCTTCACTCGTCTGTCTAGAGAGTTTGAAAAAAATGGAAGAAAGATAAAAGAAAAAGAATGAGTTTCATAGAGCCATAGTCATTAAAAGAATCTGAAAATAGCAACTCGCTATCATCTGTTCTCATAGCACGGGTCAGGAGCTCTGACACCTCCAAAATTCCTCCTGTCAGGGTAGGGGGCCATTTGTATTCTCTCTCATTAGGCAATTTGACTAATGACCTGCCGTGGCTGCAGAGCTACTGAGGGACCCAGAGCCTCGCACCCTCTCTCTTGCAGCAGCCTGAACACATACCCTCTATTGGAATGGCACAGATGGCATGCCCGGGCGACAAAATAAACTACAATATGTCTCGGCGATGCTGTCAGGCCTGGGCACTATTTCTCATGTCAGAGTGGGGCTAAGGGCTGTGAGTGGGCATAGGGGGTCCTCCTCCAGCTCTCTGTTCGTCTACTCACCATTATCTGCAGAGGTGACAGAGAGGGTCTGCAACTAGAATAGCATCCCCATGGTCTGCATAAAGAACCCAGCTCAAATTGAGAGTCACGTCGACAGGGGAGGTATTGTGATGTCTACCCTGGCTCCACGTAGGGAAAAGGAAGCATCCAGTTATTTAGAATATGAAATTCAGCGGGTTCCAGATAGAGCTCTGTCCCAGTTTGGAGCTCTTAGGGTGGATTGCACCAACGAGGTTTGAGTATACCGCCAATCAGAATTTAGTCAAATTAGGTTTAAAAATAAGACGAGCTCTATTATTTGTTTTAGATTAAACTTGGTTTAGTACAAAAAGACCTAGTTTATTTGCAGGGGGCCAGTGACTTTTTATGGCTGCTTCATGTTGTTATTAGATAGCTTAAAGTTCCCATTCACTGCACTTTTCCACATGTTGACAGCCCCCATAGGTCTTAATGAAATGTTTGTGACATATTTTGGTGAAATTGCCTATAAAATATTCAATTATTGCAACACCATTGTGAATCATCTTTTGCAGCCTTGCTCAGAATGTCTCATTTCAGTCTTTAAATTCATAAGAGCTGCATTTAATCCCACCTTCCCTCTTACATCGCGAATGCTAATCTTAGCTGGCTAGCTCCTAATTTGGGTATTGAACCTGAGCCAGCAAATGTAAATTTGTCTCAAAGAATGAATAAAATAAAATAATGCATCATTAGTGGACAAGGGTGTGTGGTTTCAGTGGTCTACAGTGGTGGGAAAAAGTGTTTGCGCTTTTCCTGATTTCTCATTTTTTGAATGTTTGTCACACTTAAATGTTTCAGATATCAAACAAATTTAAATATTAGACAAAGATAACAACTAAACACAAATGCAGTTTTTAAATGAAGGCATTTATTTTTAAGGGTAAAAAAAAATCCAAACCTACATGGCCCTGTGTGAAAAAGTGATTGCCCCTCCTGTTAAAACATAGATTAACTGTTGTTTATGTCATGAATGGCCCCTCAGGGCAGAGAGACAGACCCACACGCTGAACTGCGAGTTGTGACATTTATTGAAAATAATAAAAACATAAAGTCCAAAACGGTGCTTAAACACAAAATTCCAAAAAGAGAGAGTAACTTACAAATTACGCACCAGAGCCAGGACAGGGCTCTGGTGGAGATGACGAGAAACTCAGGTGGGACTTACTCAGGCTTTCTCAAGACAGCGGCAACATAAAATGAAAATGCTGTCCTTAAATAGGGTCAGAACAAATAACACAAGTAATGCCAGGTGTGGGGTCATATGAGGGGGCAGAAGGTAGCAATGATTCATAATTTGGATCAGCTGGAAGTAATGAGAGGAGGGCGACCTGCTGACAGCTGACAGGGCTATGCCCACATGGAGCACCAACCAGGAAATGCCCTGACAGCTGTCAACCACAACATAAGGAATTATAAGAATAAAATATAAACAAGTACAAATTGAGAAATGGATACCAATTGATACAGAATCAGAACATAGTAAAAACTAAGAGATAAACAGAAAAATAAAAAACATTGCAGGAATAACAAAAACCAAAAGGCACAAAAATACAACAAATATATAAATACAGAGAAAAAGCCACGAGACTGAGCATGGTGGAAACCTCCAGTGCTCAACTTGTGACAGTTTATCACATCTTTGGAAAGCTGAGTTCAGTTTCTCTAGCCATACCCAGGCCTGATGACCGCCACACCTATTCTCTATTGAGAAATCACTTAAATAGGACCTGCCTGAAAAAGTGAAGTAAGTCAAAAGATCCTCAAAAGCTAGACATCATGCTGCGATCCAAAGAAATTCAGGTACAAATAAGAAACAACGTAATTGAGATCTACCAGTCTGGAAAAGGTTATAAAGCCATTTCTAAAGCTTTGGGACTCCAGCAAACCATAGTGAGAGCCATTATCCACAAATGGCAAAAACATGGAGCAGTGGTGAACCTTCCCAGGAGTGGCTGGCTGACCAAAATTACCCCAAAAGCGCAGCAATGACTCATCCAAGAGGTCACAAAAGACCCCACAACAACAGCCAAAGAACTGCAGGCCTCACTTGCCTCAGTTAAGGTCAGTGTTCATGACTCCACCATAAGAAAGAGACTGGTCAAAAATGGCCTGCATGGCAGAGTTCCAAGACGAAAACCACTGCTGAGCAAAAAGAACCTAAAGGCTCATCTCAGTTTTGCCAGAAAACATCTTGATGATCCCCAGGATTTTTGGGAAAATACTCTGTGGACTGACAAAGCAAAAGTTGAACTTTTTGGAAGGTGTGCGTCCCATTACATCTGGCGTAAAAGTAACAGCATTACAGAAAAGGAGCATCATACCAACAGTAAAATATGGTGGAGGAGGTAGTGTGATGGTCTGGGGCTGTTTTGCTGCTTCAGGACCTGGAAGACTTGCTGTGGTAAATGGAACCATGAATTCTGCTGTCTACCAAAAAACCCTGAAGGAGAATGTCCGGCCATCTGTTCGTGATCTCAAGCTGAAGCACACTTGGGTTCTACAGCAGGACAATGATCCAAAACACACCAACAAGTCCACCGGAGTGGTGGCACAGTTGGTAGAGCATTCGCCCCACACCCGGCAGGCAGGGGTTCAAATTCCGGCCGAGTCATACCAAAGACCATATAAAAATGGTACTTTCCGCCTTCTAGCATGGTGCTCAGCATAATAGAACGGGGAAAGGAAAGTTACACACAGAGCTACCAGAGGACTGACCCCCCACTGTAGCTTTCACTACTTACAGTAGCTGTGTGGCCTAGGGTCAGAGAAACGGAGATAGGCGCCGCCCCATACACCAAAATGGTGCTCCACATGCTGTGGAAGGGAATTAACTAACTAACACCAACAAGTCCACCTCTGAATGACTTAAGAAAAACAAAATGAAGACTTTGGATTGGCCTAGTCAAAGTCCTGACCTGAATCCGACTGAGATGCTGTGACAAGACCTTAAAAGGGCGGTTCATACTTGAAAACCCTCCAGTGTGGCTGAATTACAACGATTCTGCAAAGATGAGTGGGCCAAAATTCCTCCACAGTGCTGTAAAAGACTCATTGCCAGTTATCGCAAATGCTTGATTGGAGTTGTTGCTGCTAAGGGTGGCCCAACCAGTTATTAGGTTTAGGAGGCAATCACTTTTTCATACAGGGCCATGTAGGTTTGGATTTTTTTTACCCTTAATAATAAACACCTTCATTTAAAAACTGTATTTTGTGTTTACTTGTGTTATCTTTGTCTAATATTTAAATTTGTTTGTTGATCTGAAACATTTAAGTGTGACAAACACAAAAAAAAAAATGAGAAATCAGGAAGGAGACAAACACTTTTTCACACCACTATATGATATGACTGGTCCCTGGAGTACAATAAGCACAGAAACATTTCTGAATGAGTGGCTAAACTGCTAGCTTCAGCCAGCCACCTTAGGTCTCATTACTAAGCTAAAATAGCATCTAAGAATGACGTATAGGGTAAAGTGTTATTAGATGAACAAAGATTCCCATGGGTGGGGTGTATAGAATTTATAGAAAATAGTGATCTAAGCCAACCGCATCAACAGTGAAGCTAATGTATAATATTACAATTCATGTATTCATGTATAATATAATATTTGCATATTTATTCCACCTAGCTGCAATGCTCCGTACTGTGGGTGTTTATATATCTACATATTTATTCCATCTAGCTACAATGCTCCGCACTGTGTGTTTATATACTCATGTATTTATTCCATCCAGCTACAATGCTCTGCACTGTGTGTCTGTGTATATATATACGTATATTTATAGTAATATGTACATATGTATATTAGCTGCTCTTGCTTTTTTTTTTCTTGCCTTCTGATTGTTGCTCTGAGTGTTGCTATCCCTGTGCTGTTGCAATCCTGGAATTTCCTCATTGTGGGACTAATAAAGGCTTATCTTATCTTATCTTATCTAATGCCAGGCAGCCTGACCATCACCCTTTCCCACTGTTGCCAGACATACGATAATTATTGTATTTGTATGATAGTTTTGCCCTCTGTACAATGTACAATCAATAATTTCAAAAATCCCATAATGTACGATAATTTGACCTCTTCGTTACATGGCTACGTTAATACATTACCAAACACAGTCAAGATACGGATCCTACACATACATACTACGTTTGTTTTTATGCATCATCTTATGTGCGCTTGCTGCATGGAAAAGAAGACGGAAGACTTGCGTTGCGGTAGCAGAGAGGCTGCCTCAGATGGAGGCTAGTGATGAGCACCACAACTCACTGAAATGCACTGAGTCAAGCTAAAAAGATCCGTTAGAAATAGTTGTACGCTGAATCACTCAGCGCTGTACTGGAGCTCCAACTGTTTACCACTCACTGAACTGAGAATCAGCTGAACCGAGCAGGTGGGGCTCGCTTGCTGCTTAGGTGGGGGATTCAGTTGGTGATCTTTGGCTTCCAGTACAGTTCTGGTGAGTGATTCAGCACAGTACATTCACCCATAAAAACTAGTACACTCAATCGAATCGTTCACGTACATTCCAGAACTAATGCCGGCATGGCAGACTCATCAAGTAAGCAACATCGCCAGCAGGTTGAGAAGCGAAAGGGAAGGGGGGGCAGACCCCAGTTTTACTGGGCGGTCCAAACCTGTTGTTGACATTAGTACTAAAGCTTTCTGTTGCTGCTGCTGCTACGTGCAGATGTCTGCAAAAATGTCACTGTATTGTGTTTCTCAATAAAAATGTGAAACAGCTCTCTACTTCAATTATCAGAGGCATTTTAGTAGTAATTTAGGTGGATTGACTGATGTTTATTCCTAATGTATAAACAGAGTGTTTCTCAAAATATTTATGACGCAACACCTTGATATAAGATGATTCAGCAGAAGCCATGTAGAAGATAGTTCAGTATGACTGATATTCTAGGCTGTTCAGTGCAGGCCAGGGGCTTATCCTGTACTCCACACCAGTAGAGGTGCTTTTTTAACCAATCTGTTAGATTATTTAAAGATAAAACTGTATTATAGGCTGTAATATGCACGATCTGTGATAATGTGTTACTGAAGCAGATGGTCCTGAGCCACGTCAGAACAAAAACTGTGTGTCCGATAGTTTTCCTTAAAATACGATAATTTTAAGCTGCTGGTACGATACTTCAACATTTCCCATCTGGCAACACTGCCCTCTCCCCACTGAGGCGAGCGCTATTGTTGTTAGACTGACCAACGCCGACTGCCTAGCCAAGCTAATGTTAATGGTTCGACATCACATCACAGAGAAAATATAACAAAATAAGCCAGAATGATGGGCGATATTTTTTTTTTTTTTTTTACTTATTTTGTACCCGTAGGTAGATTTGTTCTGCAGTCCAGTGACAAGCCACCAGCTGCCGGTCGCTGCGTGCGCAAGCGCCCCTTAACTCCCTTACCTGCATGTTTTTGGCATGTGGGAGGAAACCGGAGAAATCCCGGAGTAAACCCACGCAAACACGGGGAGAACATGCAAACTCCACACAGATCACTGTTGGCCGGGGGCAGGGATCGAACCCACAATCTCGTGATCCCCGCGATCCCCTGGCCGAGGGTAAATTGTGCTGCCGCGGTGCTAACCACTGCGCCACCGTGCAGCCATATGTTATCGAACATTGATTAGTGAACCAGGTGGAGACAGGGATGTCTGTTTGAGTGACTTAAATCTAAAGAAAATAACAACATGAACCACGCTTGGTAAGTGAATTCCCAAGTAGCACTGTTAGCTCTGAAGCTAGCACTACTGGTGCCTCACTCATCTACATGACAAACAGCTAGGCTGGCCAATAATAGAGCAGAGGGCGGGTATCAAGGCTGGACTTAGCATTTCATAACATACAGAAAAAGACATGGAAGAGTTATATCGGCTGCTCAAAGACAGAATCAAGAAAAAGGGTGTACTTTTTTTTTTTTTCAAGAAAAGTGAGCATTTTCACTTTGCTTAAGTTGGTTCTAACATGTGTTGAATAATCATGTGACCAATAGATGCATTTCAGAAGGTTGATACATACCTTTTTTTGTCTTTCGGCTGCTCCCTTTCAGGGTCACCACAGTGTGTCACCACCTTATATTGCGATGATCCACATGTTGATTTGGCAATGATTTTTACGCCGGATGCCCTTCCTGATGCAACCCTGCCCATTTATCCGGGTTTGGGACTGGCACAGGGAGTACAGTGGCTTGTGCACCCCCTGTGGCTGGGTTAATACCTACAAAAATGCAATTTTTCAGTGAATGGGACCTTTAAGATTTGTTAGCTCAATTGTATTCATGATTTCACAGAGGAGCTCATGTTGTTCCTCTTTTGAGGAAACAAAACTGAACATTTGGAATGATATGGCCAAATCATCGAAGATCAAGTCAGTGATTAATATATAAATACAATGAATGAATTCATTCAGTCATTCATAAAAAAAACAGACCACAGCACATTGAAAAAGAAACTGATTGGCAGCAACTGGCTGACTGTTTTAACAGAACAAAAAGAAGTCACTCAGTTTTAAACATATTGGAAAAACATCATGACCTGGGCTGCACGGTGGCGCAGTGGTTAGCACTGTGGCAGCACAGTTTTACCCTTGGCCGGGGGAGCGCGGGGATCGTGGGTTCGATCTGGGTCTGATTTGGAATCCCGGCTCCGCTGCATTGAAACACCGTCTGCGCCAGTTAATCTCGACGGACGCCCCTTAGCTGCAGCAGAGCTAGCTAGCTTAGGCCCCCCTGTCAGCGGTTCCCCGGCTCTCCTCAGCAGCAAGGAGACTGGGTGGGTGACGGTGAGAAGGAAGCCTAGTCGCAAAGCCCCGGTACACCACCAACCTGTTCACGTTTCTAATCATTTTTCCCCGCTCAGCGACACACCCGCTGAGGAAAAAACTCTGATCATTGGTGACTCTGTAGTCAGAAACGTGAACCTAGAGACTCCAGCGGCCATAGTCAAATGCATTCCTGGGGCCAGAGCAGGCGACATCGAGTCAAATTTGAAAATGCTGGCTAAAAGTAACTGTAAATACTCCACAATTGTTATTCACGCCGGCATTAATGACATCCGTCTCCGGCAGTCGGAAGTCACGAAACTTAATATAGAATCGGTGTGTGACTTTGCAAAAACAATGTCTGCCACTGTAGTATTCTCTGGGCCCCTCCCCAATCTGACCAGTGATGACATGTTTAGCCGCTCGTCATCCTTGAACCGCTGGCTGTCTGTGTGGTGTCCTAAAAATGACGTGGGCTTCATTGACAATTGGAGCTCTTTTTGGGGAAAACCTGGTCTTATGAGACAAGACAGCATTCATCCCACTTTGGATGGTGCTTCTCATTTATCTAACAATCTGGCATCTTTTTTATCCAAATTTCCCAAACCCTGACTACTCAGAGTTGGGACCAGGAAGCAGAGTCGCAGTCTTACACGCCTCTCTGCAGCTCCTCTTCATCCGCCACCCCTCAGCTTAGCCCCTGTCTTCCCCATCAGAGAATCGTTGTCTGCTCCCTCCAAAGTAAATAAAAATATAATGCATAAGCATCCCAAAGTGATAAAGCAAAATATTGGTAAAATTCAAATTAAACATAAAGCCTCTAAATCGAATGAATTGGCCTCTGTTCCTCCTCATAATTTAAAAATTAAATGTGGTTTATTAAATATTAGGTCTCTAACTCCCAAGTCTCTGTTAGTCCATGATCTGTTAATTGATCATCAGATTGATTTAATTTCCCTTACAGAGACTTGGTTAGGGCAAGAGGATTATGTTGGTTTAAATGAATCAACTCCCTCTGGTTATTTAAACTGTCAAAATCCCAGAAGTTCTGGTTGTGGAGGAGGAGTAGCAACAATTTACCATTCCAAATTACTAGTTAATGTAAAGCAAAAAACATGTTATAATTCCTTTGAGGGCCTGGTCCTCAGTATTGGGCACTTTAGCAATTTTAGGTTAAACCCAATTTTATTTGCCATAGTTTATCGTCCCCCATCAACCTACTCAGAATTTTTATCCGAATTTGCTGATTTCTTAGCTGATTTAGTGCTGAAATCTGATAGAATAATTATAGTAGGGGACTTTAATATACATGTGGATGTAGATAGTGACTGCCTTAATGTGGCATTTAATTCAGTATTAGACTTGATTGGGTTTTCTCAGAAAGTAGGAAATTCTACTCATTACCTCCACCATACATTGGACCTTGTTCTGACATATGGCATAGAAATAGAAAATCTTGTAGTGTCTCCTCATAACCCTGTACTGTCAGACCATTGTCTGTTAACCTTTGATTTTACTATTTCTGACTATTTGGCTCCTAAAGAAAAATATTATCACAGTAGATGCCTCTCAGATGATGCTGTTACCAAATTTATGCAGATTGTTTCCTCTATGCCATGTGTCAACACAACGGAAATAAGCTATAGACAGCTTGCTCCTTCTGTAATTGATAACATGGTGGATAGTGTTTCAGCTTCTCTGCATCAGACTCTAGACTTGGTGGCCCCCTTAAAAAAGAAAAAGTCTAATCAGAGATTTCTAACTCCTTGGTTCAACACAGAAACTCGTAGCTTAAAACAGAAGACTCGTCCATTAGAAAGAAAATGGCGCTCCACTAATTTAGATGAAATCTATTTAGCTTGGAGAAATCATCTTTTAATTTATAAAAAATCTCTTAGAAAAGCTAGAACGAGTTATTACTCTGCATTAATAGAAGAGAACAAGAATAATCCCAGGTTTCTTTTCAGTACTGTAGCCAGGTTGACAAAGAGTCAGGACTCTGTCAATCCTAGCATCCCCTTAGAGCTTACTAGTCAGGACTTTATGAACTTTTTCAATAATAAAATTTCATCCATCAGAGATAAAATCAATCAGATTCTTCCCACAGTTAACTTAAATACTTAACTACTACAACTCCTTCTATTGATGTCTGTCTTGATGAGTTTACTCCAATCGACCTTTGTGAGTTAGACGAAAACAGTTTCCTCATCCAAACCTTCAACTTGTCTTTTAGACCCTATTCCTACCAGTTATTTAAAGAAGTCTTCCCACTTATTGGTAGCCATTTTCTTCATATAATCAATTCTTCATTAACTTTAGGCCATGTACCGCAGGCTTTTAAAACGGCTGTAATTAAACCCTTACTCAAAAAGCCAACACTAGATCCAGGAGCTTTAGCTAACTATAGACCAATCTCTATCTCCCTTTCATTTCAAAAATCTTAGAAAGAGTTTGTTGCTACGCAATTATTTGACCACCTGCAGGGAAATGGTTTACTTGAAGGTTTCAGTCTGGTTTAGAATCCATCATAGTACGAAAACAGCCTTAGCAAAGGTCACTGAACGACCTCACTCATTGACATCTGATAATGGACTAGTTTCTGTACTTGTCCTTTTAGACCTTAGTGCAGCTTTTGATACTATCGATCATAATATTCTACTTGTTAGATTAAGAAACACTATGTTGGACTTAATGGAACTTTGTTGCAGTGGTTTAGATCTTATTTATCTGATAGTTCCAGTTTGTTCATGTAAATAATGAGTTTCTTTCAACTCAAAGCTCAGTCATGGAGTTCCACAGGGATCTGTGCTAGGCCCTACTCTTTTTAGTTTATATATGCTTCCGTTAGGCAACATTATTAGAAAGCACTGTATACATTTTCATTGTTATGCTGATGACACACAATTATACCTGTCAATGAGCCAGATGATAGTAATCAATTAGCCAAGTTAGAAGCCTGTCTTAAGGAAATCAAAGCTTGGATGACTTGTAATTTCCTGCTATTAAATTCAGATAAGACTGAAGTCATTCTTGTTGGTCCAAAAAACCTTAGAAATTCCTTTCAAGATCAAACTTTCAGTTTGGATGCGGTTACTCTTTCTCTTAATAGCTCTGTGAGGAACCTTGGAGTTATTTTTGATCAGGATTTGTCCTTCAATTCACATATTAAATTTGTTTCTAAGACTGCCTTCTATCATTTGCATAATATTGCCAAGATTAGGAGCATCTTGTCTCAGAGTGATGCTGAGAATACTGATCCACGCTTTTGTTAGCTCGAGATTAGATTATTGTAATTCTTTATTATCAGGCTGTCCTAAAACATCTTTAAAAAGTCTTCAGCTGATCCAAAATGCTGCAGCAAGAGTTTTAACAGGTACTAGAAAAGAGAGATCATATCTCTCCGGTTCTGGCCTCCCTTCATTGGCTCCCATAGAGTTTAGAATTAAGATTAAAATCCTTCTTCTTACTTACAAAGCTCTAAACAATCAGGCTCCTTTTTATTTAAAAAGATCTGATACTACCGTATTATCCTAACAGAGCACTACGCTCCCAAAATGCAGGATTACTTGTAATACCTAGAATCTCCAAAAGTACAATGGGAGGCAGAGCCTTCAGTTATCAAGCTCCTCTCCTGTGGAATCAGCTGCCAATCTGGATTCGGGAGTCAGACTCGATCTCTGTTTTTAAGAATAGGGCTAAAACCTACCTTTTTGATATAGCCTACAGTTAGGGAGGGATCATGTGTTTCTGAATCCTCCCTTAGTTATGCTGCTAATAGGTTTAGTCAGCCGGGGGACCTCCAGTAATGCACTGGACCTCACTCCTTTTCTCACTCTCAATGAAATATTTTTTTTGCTGGTCATTAACATTTGTTTGTTCTCTCCCATAGATTGAGTCCCCATCGTGCTGTTTGCTCTCTACATGTCTGTTCTTTTCTTCTTCTCTATCCCCTCACCCCCCAGCCAGTCGCAGCAGATGACTGCCCCTCCCTGAGCCTGGTTCTGCTGGAGGTTTCTTCCTGTTAAAAGGGAGTTTTTCCTCTCCACCGTCGCCAAGTGCTTGCTCACAGGGCGCCTGATTGCTGGGGTCTTTCTGCAACTGTGGGGGTTCCCCCTACAGTTGATAGTGCTATGAGATGACTGTTGTTATGAAATGGCGCTATATAAATAAAGTTGAATTGAATTGAATTGAATGTGAAACTTCCCCCAAACCACAGTCTGGACCAAAGAGCTGAAATTTGGTCCCTCAAAAATATGTGGTCTCAGTCTGGATGAAACTGAACCTTGGTCCGGCTTGTTTATAGTGTGAAGCAATTTTCAGAAGGTTTGGACTTTTGGACCAAACACATGAATTTAAGGTAGCTGGTAAGAGAGAAAATTGGCTGTGTTAGCACTCTGAGAGAGGAAATATGGCCATTAGTGGTATAAAAAAGAAGAAATTATTAAAAAAAAAAAAAAAGCAGAAACCTACCAGTTATTTTCAGAGAGGATGCAACAGAGTTTTTGGGGGGAAAATAAATGGACAAGCAATATCACCTGAAAATGATGAGAAGGACAAATGTCCTTTTTAATGAAGACCTGTATATAATATTCTATCCTCGCTAAACTAGTTGACTAATATGATGGAATCTTCCCCAATTTCAACTTAAAATATGGTTATTGATATGTCCAGCGCTGTAGAAAACAGCTAGCTAGAGTAGCATATTTTCTAGCTACCGGTCTGTGCTAAGAACACAAATGTTGCCATGACAACAAGATGGAGGCGCATCACATGAAGTTGTTTAGTTCTCTTGGAAAAGGAGCAGTGTGAAACCAGACCTAACCAGACCAAATGTAGATGATGTAACAAAAATATGAACCTTGGTCCAGACTTTGGTTTAGACTTTCAGGTATAAAAATGCCGTCAGTTTTCCCTGAGTAACCCCACTACCCGCATATCTCATGGTGCGCCGGCTGCTGAGGAAAGTTCACAAACATTGTGCTTTTTGGGTTTCATCAGAGTTCATAAAAGGTTGCCTAGCAGTTTGCCAATAATTTTTAAGGTCACCAGCAGTTTTTCTTGTCACCAAAAAAACTGAACGTGTTCAAAAAATTTTTTGTAAAGGTATTTTTCTGCAAACGGTTGCAAAATAGTTGTAAGCATTTGCAAATGGTTGTCACGTGAATATTTATGAACATTCCTCAGCATTCGCCACTCCATGAGATGCTAGCTTGATTTTTGCTTATTTTTGCCAACATTCGTCAGAAAAGTGAGAATGCAAAAATCTCCACGTTCATCATCATTGGCCGCTCTGTGAGATGCCACTGTTATCATTTACCCATCTCAAAAAAGCAGCCATTGCAAAACTTAAATCTCAACTGTAGATCAAAGTTAATCCCTAGATAACGGTTAATTGGAGTTTAAAGTTTTAGTGCAACAGAATTAAATTTAATCTTGGTTTAAAGGAAAATGTAACTGAACTTAAAGGTGTACTGGATTGTCTTTTCATCAACAAAAGTTTTTATATTCTTCAAAAAAATATATTGATGAAAAAATACTTCTAAAAATTTTTATGGTTCCTAAGCAATCATAACATTTACATCTGAGCAGCTGGATGACGAGACTATGGCGGTTGATAAGGATGTCACAGCCAATAGTATAACTATGTTGATGTCATGTTTCGTCGCCTCATATTAAGTTCATACCACAAAAGAGTCCTCACTTAAGATGCTGTAACTTTTTTTGTAATCATCAAAGAACTGAGACTGTAGAATAGTCTGTGCTGTGTGTTGACGTTTATCTCTACCAACTAGTACAATATTATAGTGGGGCAAGAGCAGTGTTGGGAGTAACACGTTACAAAGTAACGCATTACTATAACGCCACTACTTTTACAGTAACATGCTGTGTAACGAAATTACTGTTTAAAAATTCAGTAACGCGTTACAGTTACTGAAATTTGATCAGATGCGTGACTCGTTTTATTAATATGGATAGATATTTTTAGCACAAATAAATACAAACTGACCCTACGTAGCCGACGCAGTCGTCAGTCAACGTAGCCTGTTGCATAGAGCCTTTTCACTACTGAGCGGAGGAAAAGATGAAGCTACTTTGTTTTTGTGGAAATAGATTATTTTTCCTTTGTCATGGTTAAGGACAAAAGCATATTGGTGGGTTGCAAGGTAAAGTGTGGTTGAGACCGACTGCAATCTTCAGAAGCGCCTGAGAACAGCAACAAGGTCCGACAAAGCTAGTGTTATGCTATGCTAACAACACTGTGTTAGTGGATCTACTGTATTCTGAACAGCCATGGCTGGATGTAAAGTGGAAATACTCTTTTCCGAACACCCACGGGTAGATTTCAAGCACAGGTATGCATCTGGGCAGTTTGTGACTCAGCAAGAATTAAGATAAGATAAGATAAGCCTTTATTAGTCCCACAATGGGGAAATTCCAGGATTGCAACAGCACAGGGATAGCAACACTCAGCGCAACAATCAGAAGGCAAGAAAAAAAACAAGAACAGCTAGTATACATATGTACATATTACTATAAATATATATATATATATATATATACACTACTGTTCAAAAGTTTGGGGTCACTTAGAAATTTCCTTATTTTTGAAAGAAAAGCACTTTTTTTTCAATGAAGATAACTTTAAAATAATCAGAAATACACTCTATACATTGCTAATGTGGTAAATGACTATTCTAGCTGCAAATGTCTGGTTTTTGGTGCAATATCTAGATAGGTGTATAGAGGCCCATTTCCAGCAACTATCACTCCAGTGTTCTAATGGTACAATGTGTTTGCTCATTGTGTCAGAAGGCTAATGGATAATTAAAAAACTGACTGATTGCCAGATAAGTTGTTACAGAATGAAGATCTGATAACAGTCATTTCCCATCAGACAGCTGAGACTGCGATCCACTGAAGTTACAACATATTTACTTGCTACCTAGATAAAGATTATTCAAAAATGGATCTCCAAAAGGAATTTGAGGAACTGGATCATCTCACTTTCACAGCAGACATTTGGACTGTGGATAATGGACATTTTCTTTGGATCACTGCACATTGGATTAAATCCATAATATAAAGGTAAGATAAACATTGACAGCTTTATGCAGTGTTGCCAACTCCCTCTTTTGGAGTGATTCTCACTCTTTTTCCCCTCTCTCTCACACCACAAATCCTATTTCTCGCTCCAAAATTAGGAAATTACTGGCAATTTTGTGTTGATTTTTTTTTTCCAGATTTTTCCCACAATAAGAGCTCTCAAGGCAGGATAAAGCAGACTGAACATGTTCTAAAAGTTCTGTCTGAAACAGTCTGTTTTCAGCCCGACATTAATAAGCCCATAGTTTTGAAATGTTTTATCCTGGTCTCATTTTTTTAATGTCACAAAAACCTGGCATTTGAACAGGGGTGTGTAGACTTTTTATAGCCACTGTATGTTTACTGCGTATGTCTGTACGTCAGCCACACGTCGATGTAACATATTTCCACCTTTATGAGTGTCATCCTGCTGTCCCCCTGTTCATCATATGCAGAAGTATGTGCTGCTGCTGGGCTTGTAGCTTCATTACAGAGACCAGCAGAAGCAAAAGTGCAGTCTGAACACAATACAGGTCCATTTCAAAAAGAGACAAACGAAGCTAGGTTTGTTTACATCGGACGTTGCTTCTTCTTCTACTGTTTCTAGAATGTCAGACAATTCTGTGCATGTCAAAATGATTTAATCTGTTTAAATGTGGGACGTGTGTAAACGCACATCATAATCAGATCAATTTGTTCGTGGTCCATGTAAACAGTAAAGTTCTGATTGGAACTGTAATCAGATTGAAGAAATTTTGTACATATAAACATGGCCAATGCTGTCTCACTCACCTTTAAGAGGATGTTTAAATTAGTCTTTCTTAATTTTAAACTAGTTTTGTGCACCAGAGTTCCAACTGATTTAATCTGGTTTAAAAGTTAAGCATCAGTGGTTCAGTTCAGTCTGGGTGCTTTATCATTTTTTGCTACTGAATAGACACCCTCAGCTAAATCATGAGGTAAAAACTTGGAATAGATGTTCAATTGCACTTTGGCATTAATACCTTGATTGTGACTTTCTCGTTTAATTCGGGGTGGGAGACAGATTCACCCAAGTAATCATACTAGACAGAGATCAATGCAATTCTGCTGAATTAGTGAAGTGTAAAATAAAAGTTCATCAACATTCCTAAAGTGTGACTCCTGAGTTGTGGTTCAGGTAATATGGGGTATGCTCGATCACCCACGCATATTTTTCCATCAGTCAGTGTCGGAGCACAACTCGGCGTGTTTATGCATTCGTGTGTGTGTGTGTATGCGTGTGGGTATGCCAGGGATTTTGCCGTGCATGGCCACGTCTGTTAGAGCCCTGGAAACGCAATGTATGGTTCTGCTGGAGTCCTGGGTGACAGTGCATCCAACAATGGAAGAGTGAGGGATTAGTGCTCAGCCCAGCGTACGAGGGAGCCCTTCCCGCCCTGAAACAGCCATTCATCTGTGCCCAGGGGCTGGAGATGACAATGCAGCCATTGCTCATCGCACCTGACGGAGCCATTAATAAGGCAATGATCCACACGGGGCCCGTGCTGACTTCGTTCTTTACACTACAATCACTCAATCCACAGAGTCCTCCTTACTTAACGCCACCTCTGCGTTCGCCATCATCATCATCATCATCATCATAGTCACACTATGCCAAAAAACTCCTTCCAGATGTTTTCGTATTGACTATACTTGCACACCCTGAATGCCAAATAACTGTCCAATTCCCCAAATTGCAATACACTCACGGGGTAATGGACTGTAGCCTGGCCATTTGAGCAGATAAAGCACGCTTCATACTGGGATTCCTGGCCTGAAGATTGGATTTACATTATTTTTGCCCTTTGCACTTTCAGATTTCTCCACAGCACAGCTTCCATTCCTTACCACCGAGTCATCTCCCGCGCCTCTCCATTTATCTGGATGTAAGATAACCTCTCCAGTACAGATGGGGGAGGAATACAAAGTGAGATCTGGTTTTAAATGTAATCCTTGAGCAATAACGAAACTCTGTGGCCTTCAGCACTGTCCATTCATCTGTCCGTGCCACGTAGATCCATCAGCAGCTACAATCTGTGCTTTCCTTTGCAGACTACTGATTCACATGTATTCTCCCTCTTTGCTGCTGGTGCTTCCTGCAACAGAGGAGTGGATGCTTGTTTAATTCAAGATGCAGGGTTATTAGCCATCGTTCAGTGCTCTTCACTCTGCTGTTCTGTTCTGTTGCAGGTTCATTTTGTTCTTTACTTTAATTTGCTGATTGCATGTAAGCAGAGAAAACTACTTTTCCTGGAATCTGTATATTAATAACATAAGTAGACTGTGTATATGTGTGATTGTGGTTGTCTGGTCAGAGCATCAGTCAAAGGATATTGTGCTCTCTGTACAGCATGCATGTTTTTGCATGGACATAGGGCATGAAATGATTGTGTTTTTGAAGCAGTGGCAGTCCTTAATCCATTCAGGCCCCGGACAATTGTATTGCCATTTTTGATAGTGCAGTGGTTAAGATCGTCGTTTGACATGCAGTAACTCCAGGTTTATGTCCCATCCACAATCATGTTTCTTTTATTTATGTGATGTCATTTTAAAGTGTAAATAAAGACATCTTGGACAGTAAGCAACTTAAAGAGATCCAATAAAAAGTATGAAAATATATGAATAAGTCTAAACATGAAAATGAATGAAACACAAATTTAAAAAATGAATAAAATTACAATAATTTGATAAAACTAAATAATAATAATAATGATGAATAAAATTAAAATAAATAATATGAATATGTAATAACATGAAGAAAAAAGCACCATCCCAAATCCTATGCAGTTCGTTTCTGTGCAAAGGCAGCTAGTTTTTGTACGTATGTTATCAAAATTTTGTCTGTCATTACAGTTTTCCAAATGACTTGGATACATTTAAGCAGGTTCAGTTCAACTTTATACAGCGCCATTTCACAACAACAGTCATCTCATAGCACTTTCAAACTGTATTAAAAACCCCACAATTGCAGAAAGGCCGCACCAATAAGGCAATCCCCTTTGAGCAAGCACTTGGTGACGGTGGAGAGGAAAAACTCCTTTTAAGCAGGAAGAAACCTCCTGTAGAATCAGGGTCAGGGAGGGGCAGTCATCTGCTGCGACTGGCTGGGGGGGGGTGAGGGGATAGAGAAGAAGAAGAAGAAAAGAACAGACATGTTCCACAGGTTTGTCTGCCTGGAGCATCAACTGAAAGCTGTTCTGTGTACAACATTCATTTTTTTTGCAGTGACATAACCATGACATTCGAGTGTTAATGCCAAAATTAAGACACTTCTATATCTTAGGTTTTCTCTTGTTTTTTTAGGACTGGGGCTGTGTTGGGTTAGTGCGCAAGCTATTTTGTATGTAAAAACCATCTGGATCAATAATCGTGCAAACACAGATGACTCAAACAAGGTGCAAACAACAACGTGAAAACAATGTATGGACTACATGAAGACATGCCAACAACAGTGAACAAAAAACAAGCAAGAAAATACAGTGCATAAAGAACGGGTAAGCAGTTCACAATCAATGCACAATCAACATCAAAATAGCCTGAAAATGTACAAATCATAAGTAAAGCATAAAAACACATAGAAGAGTGCAAATAATATAAACAATGTCCAGTCAAAGCATAAACAATGTTGAAGAAGAAATCCACACAAACATTAGGTAAACAATGTGCAGTCTGAAAATAATATGCAAAAAATGTTGAATGTGTAATCATTGCTCAAACAACATGAAAATTTGCATGAAATGCAAAATACAAACAGTGCATAAACAAGTATCAACAACATGCAAAACACGTGTAAACAACGGCCAAACAGCGTGAAAATGCACAATTGTTAAAAAAAAGCAAATGTCTCACATGTCATGAAAATTTGTTTACCTTCTGTACAGCGAAGACTGAAATAGAGACCATGTACACCAGAACTGGCATTTTGTGAGTTTATTCTCGCTGCAGAGAGGAGCAGTTCCACACAATAGCAGCAGTGAGAGAAGGACTCAAAATCCGAACAGCAACTCGGCGTGGGGGAAATAATTGTTGTTTTGTTTTGGGGTTTTTTAGATGCATCGAATCGCCAGTCGATGCACCACCATCAAACAATTGATTTTTAAATGTCCAGAGTTCAACTAAAAAAGAAAATGGTAATCACTTATATAGCGCTTTTTCTCATCCCTGGATGACCAAAGCGCTACACAGATTGGGCTATCTACCCATTCACACACATTCACACACTGTTGGCACCGGAGCTGCCATGCAAGGGGCTGGCCTGACCCACTAGGAGCAACTCGGGGTTCTGTGTCTTGCTCAAGGACACTTTGACATGCAGACTGCAAAGAGATCAGGAATCGAATCACCGAGCCTCCGGTCAGAGGTCGACCGCACTCTACACCGGCACCACAGCCGCCTCCTAGAAAAGGAAGTAACCAGGTACTGTAGTATCTGTGGTTGGTGATATGCAGAGTAAATGTACCATTCCAGTTGACTTGTCATACCAGTTGACTCTCTTATTTGTTTTATTAACAAAAGATACTGGAAGTAAATTCCATATGGGTCATTACAGTTACTTTGCTGTGAAAGTACCAAATAGTCCTACAGTGTGGAAAAATAAAAGAAATCCTGAATCGGGGAAAAAAAAAAGATGCATTGATAACCGGTCTGCAATTGCCTCGCAGCCCTCTAAATCATAATCAAATTGAATCATACCATCTTATGAGATTCCCACCCCTAACGGCACTACTGAGACATTTTTATAAACAGACTTCCCTTGGCCCTTATTCTGGTAACAGCCCAAAGACAGTCACAGACCAGTTGGAGTCACTGTCAGTGAAGGTCATCATGCCTTCCCACGTACAGTATCTTTACATGTACAGATAATGTTTTCTTTGAGAATCGTGAGATGCTTACAGTCACGGATAAACACTGAATAAGCACTAAACAGAGTCTAAGTGTTAAGCATTAAAAATTGCCACCACAGATGTCAGTTTTAGGCGACTATGAGTTGTCTGGCCAGTTGCCACACTTTGATCAGCTCAGCGTGTGAGCTCCCATTGGCTGATGAGCTTTGCGGTTCAGTCGTGTCTGTGCTCTATTTTATTTACCAAGATTCTCATAACATCTTTGTGTTTTTTGTTAAACTTTTTGTTTATCAGTAGTCTTTTTTTTGTTATATAAAAACATAAAAACCGTATAGAAAACTGGAAGTCTGTTGCTTAAAGAAATCAATCATTTTAAGTTTTGAAGCACTATTTAACAGTTTCTACCCTATAACCTAGTTTTATAACACCTGTCAGGTTGCTGGATTATATTGATGAAGGAAAAGTGTTCTTTTGCCACGGCTGACACATCGAACATTTTCTGTTTGGCATTGTCTTTGATCATATTGAAAGAAATCACTAGAAAACTAGTGGTGGTAAAAAAGCTAGTAGTGGGCAACTAGTAGCTACTTTATGAGCCATGATCTGCTGTGCCACATGGTGCAGCCAGAGGATCTCTTATTTGAAAATGAGAGAAGATTTGGTTTTAAATCAATAAATAAATAGAAATAAAATTGCAAATAAATCAGAAGTTATACAGATGATTTTAGTGCCCACAGGAGGACTCATCTGACTTTTCTTAATTCCTTTAAAAAATGTTAGCAAATGCATAATGAGTAAAAATTAAGTCTGGTGTTATGCTAATTTCTAAGCACATAGTAGTTCTGCTATCCTTTGTATTCAGCTCATTGCATCTCTGTGTTTAAGCACAGCCTTGCACATCAAGTGAGCACGGCTGTAGAGTCTTGCCACTGCTGCATTTTTCTTCTTTGGGACAGGATTGGAAGCTAAAGCAACTGAACAAGCTTTCCCGCAGTCATCAGGGTCACGCTTTGATTACAAAAGATCACATTGTGCCCCGCATGTGTGGAAAGTGCCAAACCGTAGATCGTATTATAAGCAAGGAGGGAAAGTAAGTCACATAAGTGTCAACAGGAGGGATACTTTATAATTTCATTTTTTTAAGATATTGCTGCGAACAGGAAAGGCCAAAAGGAGTGTCAAGCCCAAAGCGATGACTCATGAACAGCTTTGGCCCACATTTATGAGTTCCTTTTCCTGTGCCAGCAGCCTGATGGACTGTAGGTAAAAGAACGCCAGTTGGAAGCGTGGCCTCTTGATATTTGGGGCTCCTGTCGAAGCCAACTGCAGCAAGTTTTGCAGCTTCTGGGTTTGGGAGTTTTCTAATGAAGCCGAGCAGCTGCAGTTTTCCCCTTCACTCTTGAAACGGGAGGCTTTGTGTCTCTTGTCACCCTGTGTTAATTTAGGCCCTAATGTATTTTATAAACAAAGGGCTGCTCTCTAGCCTGACAGTCGTGACACCTTGATTCCAGTGCAGGATGCATGCAGGATGGGGTTACACCATTAATAATCAACTGGCAGCCATCACACCATTTTAACCACGATCATTATGATAAAGGGCATACACTTAATTACAGGCCTGCTTAATTATAGCTCTGTTGAAGCTCGTTTGTTTGGTCAAATGCTAATTATACCACCACGCTCTTGGCAAGTCCTCATTTCAATCCACTTTTTTTGCCAGCTGAACAGTGCGGCTTATTTTCATGCAAATTCGATATCTGGTGAATGTTTTGTCTCTCCTTTTTTCCACTTTTCTGTGCCTAGTGTGAGTGTGTCTTTGTCTCGGAGGTGAACATCCCTCAGACAAGACGGAATCGGGAATAATCAAGAGTAATTAAACTGGAAGAGGGCTGGGGAAAAGGGCCGGGTTGGCGGAGGAGAGTGGAGGTGCTCAAATACAGCGGAGAATAAAAAAGCCTTTCATCTTCTCTCCGTAGACAGGAAGAGGGGAGGTGTCAGGGTGGCTGGGGATGCTGATAGCTTTGCTGTTTTATAATCCCACATTTAGTCTTGTGGAGATGCTCAGGATCAAGAACAGTAAGTAATACTGTGGAATAAAAGACAAACTTCAGCTTTGTTTTTCTTCACTTCTTTTTTTTTTTTTGCAGCTTTGGATGATGTGCCCTTTATGATCTCTGAGAAGTTTTATGAAAGCCACGCAAAGGTAAAAAAAAAAAAAAAAAAGCATCTAATCACAAACTGATGTCTTTGTTGAAATGATATTAGACTGGTGGCTGTAGTTTCCTCTGATGTGACCTCTCAGCAGGTGAAGTCTTCCGTTTCCTTCTTCCCTTTTCTCTTCTTTCTTTTCCTTTCCTCCAGACTGAGTGATGAATGCGTGCACTCAGGCAAAGCTGGCTCAATGCAGTCCATTTGGCTGGCTTGCGGTGGTTGTCACTATAGCCCCGTTTGTATTGACACAGAGAGGGAGAGGATTAAAGATTTTAAGCATGCTTGCTTAGCCATGAGCCTAACCGCCATGTTTCTTGTGTGTGTTTTTCCTCCCCTCTTCCTCTTCTTCCTCCCCCTCCTTCCCCTTGCTTTTGATTTCAGATGCAGCAAGTCAATTTAATGGGCATTACGATCAAATCCCTGGCAGACATCGAGGAGGAAGTGAGTAGGGGCTGCAATGCTCGGCTGCCGCTGACGCCGCTGGCCCAGAATGCAAAAGCAAACGGTCTTGGAGTTGTAATTAAGTGTCTGAGACAGCGAGGCCCTGTTGGCTCCACTAAGCCCCAATTGAATAAAAGCACGGCCAAAGCTAGGCAGCCATTCTCTCTTAAAAGCTCCGTATCCTGTTCCAAAACACTTGACTTTTTATTCTCCGACTCTCCCTCTCAAACGGCTCAATCTAGCGTCTCACATCTGAGGGAGACCTTTTTCTTCTGGTCAGATTCTACACGTTTGACTTTTTAATTTTTAATTTATTTTTTTTTAGTTTAAAAAAAAAAAAAAGTTCAAGAGCTCATCTTGAGCAAATACTAAAAAGCGCTTCAAAGTTGTGGCCCGTTCTGATGAAACACTGTAGCCTACAGGCATTCGCATGAAGGAAATCATCGGTGTGCAGCTCCTTTTGGAAAGAAAGAGAGCCGGTGTGCCGCTCTCCGTGTGTGTGTGTGTGTGTGTGTGTGTGTGTGTGTGTGTGTGTGTGTGTGTGTGCACGCTTTAAGAGAGTGACAACCCCCCTTCTCTCTCATTAGCACGGTATCTCGGTATCAAAACTGCCAGGAAGTGACAGACCACTGTAAAAGAACAGGTGCTGTTGGGTTTGAGATGTGTTACAGAGCAAACACTCCCTCATCAAACCAAGTGTCTGTTCTGCACTCTGCCTCTGTCTTCTGTCATATACTATCCAAATCACAGAGTCGCCATCTTGTCATATGGTCATCTGAATGAAGCTTGTTGTCAGCACAGGTATTAATGGCACGTACATGCACGTATAGTGTGTGCGGTGTGCGCCCGGGGTGGAGACAGGCTGACTGCTCATCCTATATGTTCTAGTCCTCCCCCCCCCCCCCCCCACCTTCTCTGTTCTCATCCTTCCTCCTCCACCACCACCTCCTCCTCCTCCTTCCTTTCTTCTCGGGGAGTGTGATTAGCAGGAGGACACATGGTGAGCTGAGCTGGGGAAGAGAAGGGAAGGGCATGAGAAATCATTAATTACAGCCGCGCTGGAGCTGATGAAGTAAATGTGAGATAGTGTAACACACAAGATTTAGTGAAGTGGACGACAGCACAAGATTAATGGCGGGGCCAGGCTGATGAGGATGAAGTCACAGCTTAGCTTGATAATTAGTTTCCAAGTGGAAACATCCCTCACCATTGTGTTATTTTTACTTCTCTCCCCTTATTATTATCCCACAATGATATCTGCACAACGAGGGCGAAAATATCACCAGTGATTTTCTTGCACGCTTAGAAACACGCTGTCTGTGAGTTTTGTGTTTTCCTGTATCGGTGTTACATTATTAATGTAATTTTCCCCCCATGTGTTCTGAGCTGAAGGCTTATGAAGAGCTGTGGTTGTATCAAACCAAAAAGAAGTGGAGTATTTTATTTTAGAAAAGCTTACTTTAGTTTTAAAGGTCCCATTCCCTGCACTTTTCCCACATGTTGACAGCTCCCACAGGTATTAATGAAATGTTTGTGACATATTTTGGTCATATTGCCTTTGAATATTGTTATCATTATGAATCATCTTTTGGAGCCGTCCTCAGAACAGCTCATTTCAGCGCATGCCTCTTTAAATTCTTAAGAGCCACAGTTCACTCCTCCCTCCCTCAACTGTTGCTAATGTTTGCTGGCTAGCTCCCAGGCCTGAGCCAACTAATGTAAATTTGTCTCAAAGAATTAAAGTATTGCATCATTGGTAGATGGGGTGTCAGGTTTCAGTGGTTGATAGGATATGACTGGACACTGGAGTAGAATAAGCACTGAAACATTTGTGAATGAGTGGCTAAATTGCGAGCTTCAGCTAGCCAGCTTGGGTCTCAGTACTAAGAACAACGTATATTGTCAAGTGTTGATAGATGAATAAGGATTCCAGTGGGGGGGTGGGGGGTAGAATTTATAGAAAAAGGGGATCAAAAGGGGATCAAAAGGGGATCAAAACTGGCTGGGTTGACAGTTAAGCTAACACCAGGGGACCTGTCCATCAACCTGTCCCCACTGAGACAAACTTAATGTAGTTAGACCAACAATCACTGCCTAGCTAAGCTAATGCTAACGTATTGATGTCATATTAGATTAGATTAGATTCAACTTTATTGTCATTACACATGTATGAATACAAGGTAACGAAACACAGTTTAGCATCCAATCTGAAGTGCAAAGGGGCTGCACGGTGGCAGCAGAGTTTACCCTCGGCCGGGGGATCGCGGGGATCATGAGATCGTGGGTTCGATCCCAGCCCCCGACCAACAGTGAGCTGTGTGGAGTTTGCATGTTCTCCCCGTGCTGCGTGGGTTTACTCCGGGATTTCTCCGGTTTCCTCCCGCATACCAAAAACATGTAGGTTTAGGGCGCTCGCGCACGCAGCGACCGGCAGCCGGTGGCTTGTCACCAGACTGCAAACCAAATCTACCTACGGGTACAAATAAGTAACAAAAAAAAAAAAAAAAGGACAGCAGTGCAGTATATACGGTAATTAACAGTATGTGCAATTTAAGCAAATATATGCAAATATATGCAGCAGTGCATATATATATAGTGCATATCACAGCGAATGAATAACAAAATAAACCAGAGTGACGTGAGATATATTATCAACTGTGGAATAGTGAGCCAGTTGGAAACAGGGATGTTTATTAGTGTCACTGAAATCTAAAGAAAATAATATAAACAACGGTTGGTATGCTAACTCCCAGTAGCACTGTTAGCTCTGAAGTTAATGCCTTGGCTGGACTCCCCGCCATCTACAGTGGGGCAAAAAAGTATTTAGTCAGCCACCAATTGTGCAAGTTCTCCCACTTAAAAGATGAGAGAGGTCTCCAATTTTCATCATAGGTATACCTCAACTATGAGAGACAAAATGAGAAAAAAAAAAATCCAGAAAATCACACTGAAGGATTTTTAATGAATTAATTGGTAAATTCCTCGGTATAATAAGTATTTGGTCAATAACAAAAGTTCATCTCCATACTTTATATACCCTTTGTTGGCAATGACAGAGGTCAAACGTTTTCTGTAAGTCTTCACAAGGTTTTCACACACTGTTGCTGCTATTTTGGCCCATTCCTCCATGCAGATCTCCTCTAGAGCAGTGATGTTTTGGGGCTGTCACTGGGCAACACGGACTTTCAACTCCCTCCAAAGATTTTCTATGGGGTTGAGATCTGGAGACTGGCTAGGCCACTCCAGGACCTTGAAATGCTTCTTACGAAGCCACTCCTTCGTTGCCCGGGTGGTGCGTTTGGGATCATTGTCATGCTGAAAGACCCAGCCACGTTTCATCTTCAATGCCCTTGCTGATGGAAGGAGGTTTTCACTCAAAATCTCATGATACATGGCCCCATTCATTCTTTCCTTTACACGGATCAGTCGTCCTGGTCCCTTTGCAGAAAAACAGCCCCAAAGCATGATGTTTCCACCCCCATGCTTCACAGTAGGTATGGTGTTCTTTCTCCTCCAAACACGACAAGTTGAGTTTTTACAATAAGGTTCTATTTTGGTTTCATCTGACCATATGACATTCTCCCAATCCTCTTCTGGATCATCCAACTGCTCTCTAGCAAACTTCAGACGGGCCTGGACATGTACTGGCTTAAGCAGGGGGACACGTCTGGCACTGCAGGATTTGAGTCCCTGGCGGCGTAGTGTGTAGCCTTTGTTACTTTGGTCCCAGCTCTCTGCAGGTCATTCACTAGGTCCCCCCGTGTGGTTCTGGGATTTTTGCTCACCATTCTCGTGATAATTTTGACCCCACGGGGTGAGGTCTTGCGTGGAGCCCCAGATCAAGGGAGATTATCAGTGGTCTTGTATGTCTTCCATTTTCTAATAATTGCTCCCACAGTTGATTTCTTCACACCAAGCTGCTTACCTATTGCAGATTCAGTCTTCCCAGCCTGGTGCAGGTCTACAATTTTGTTTCTGGTGTCCTTTGATAGCTCTTTAGTCTTGGCCATAGTGGAGTTTGGAGTCTGTTTGAGGTTGTGGACAGGTGTCTTTTATACTGATAATGAGTTCAAACAGGTGCCATTAATACAGGTAACGAGTGGAGGACAGAGGAGCCTCTTAAAGAAGAAGTTACAGGTCTGTGAGAGCCAGAAATCTTGCTTGTTTGTAGGTGACCAAATACTTATTTTACCGAAGGAATTTACCAATTAATTCATTAAAAATCCTTCAATGTGATTTTCTGGATTTTTTTTTTCCATTTTGTCTCTCATAGTTGAGGTATACCTATGATGAAAATTGGAGACCTCTCTCATCTTTTAAGTGGGAGAACTTGCACAATTGGTGGCTGACTAAATACTTCTTTGCCCCACTGTATGTTTAAAGACAGACAGACACAAGACAGGTGTGCTGGCCAATAGTAGTAGTAGATTAGTTTATTTGACAGGGACAGTGCAATAAACATAGACAATTAATCAAAGACAATTAATCTGATGTGTTGCACATAGAGTGTATAGCTATTAGCTAATTTGCAACTCTTGTCCCTGGATGGGCTTTAGAAAAAAGAATCAAGATAAAAAATATACACAATAATCACATACATCAATGCAGAAAAATTATAAATACACAATTATAAATATTATATTATAAATACACAAATATAACAGCTTGACTCACATTTAACATAAATATTATAAATATTATAAATACACAAATATAACAGCCTGACTCACATTTAACACATATAACATAACTCACATTTGCCTATTTCAGGCCTTCCTCCCTCCGTCACTCACTATAAACAAACACATTTATTCCTTCCCTTCATTCACTCTCACTTTGCAGACAGTTAATTCATACATGAGTACATTCTTGTTTATTTTTCAGCCAGTTTTTAACATTTTTAGTGAATGTTTTAAAGTCCGTTATTATTTTAATTTCATTTGGCATTGTGTTCCAGATGTGACTGCCCTTTATAGAGAAAGCTGTTTGTCCAAATGTGGTTCTGCGGTGGAATATTTTACAGTTATTGTTAACAGAACTCCTGGTGGCTCTGCTGCTGTCCTGTCTTTGGACGAAACCAGCAAGTGGCTCGGGTGCTGATTTATGGAAACATTTGAACGTTAATTTCAGAAGACAGAGGTCAATGAAGCTCTCAAAACTCAATAGGTTGTATTTTTTTAAAACATTACAGTGATGCCACCTAATGGGCTTTTTGTCCAAGATTTTTAGGGTTTGATTATATAATGAACCTATATGTCTTATTGTGGAAGGGGCTGCTTGAGCCCAGACTGTCAAACAGTATGATATATGAGAAAAAACCATAGAATGCATATACAGTGCAGCTGCTTCGTAAGGTATGTAATATCTAATTAATTTAAAGCAGTTCAGATTTTTTTTTACTGTTTTTGAAATTTTCTTTATATGAAGATTAAATTTGAGTTGAGGATCTAGTACAATGCCAAGGTATTTGAATTCTGTAGCTAAACTGATGTCATGATCATGTATATTAACTTTAAAATGTTGCAGGTTACATTTTTTGATTGAAAAGCACATTGAGACTGTTTTCTGAAGGTTCAGCAATAGATGGTTCTTGAGGAGCCACTCTTGGACATCAACCATACTATAATAGAGCATGAGCATGTATCAAGGCTGGGTTTATCTTTTCTTGGCGTAGTGAAGCAAACCCAGAAGAC
This sequence comes from Pholidichthys leucotaenia, assembly GCA_020510985.1. Lineage (NCBI taxonomy): Eukaryota > Metazoa > Chordata > Actinopteri > Cichliformes > Pholidichthyidae > Pholidichthys > Pholidichthys leucotaenia. The sequence goes on from CM035838.1 coordinate 134,333,935, forward strand.
TTAAAACAGCTAATTGGACACAAAATTGATATAAAGGCAGTGTGTTGTTATGCCTCAGTGAAACGGAGGCATACAGTAATCAGTTAGTGTGTCTGTTTGTGGCTGTGTGTATCTGTCCACCTGTCTGTCTGTCCCCCTCTCTGTTTCAACTAACCCAGTCAAAATCAAGTGGAACTAAAGGCTTGTATCATTGAATTTTGAAATAACACTTTGTTTTTGAAATAAACACAAATTTCTGTCAATGCTGCAGCAAAAAAAAAGGCATTATAATAACTATCCCAGGCCACTAGAGGTTGGGGTGCCACTATTTTACAGCCGCGCATGCTACTATACCACAGGCACCGAGGCACAGCACCTTGGTGCTTTCATTTTTAGACAAGTGTTTAGTGTTTTTTTTTTTTTCGATAACCACATGGCCAATAGACACATTTCAGAAGGATTTTCCGATTTTTCAGTGGATGAGTCCTTCAAATTTTCCACCACTGCTTTCCCTAATACATTTCTGCTTCTGTTATCCAGAAGGGGTCACTGTCCGTACCTTTTTTTTTTTCCTCTCCCATCTCCCATCTCATCAGAAACAAGGGGGATAAAGCTAAATAAAAAAAGCTGCTGAAGTATACATTCATGAAAAAGACGTGCTTTCTAGAAATCCTCATATGCACATGTAATTGAGGAAAACTGTTGTAATCACAGCCACAGTTGTAGATAAGACCGTTTCCTAACAGGCATCACTTAAGCCATGTCTCGGATGATGTTGGTTCCAGCAATTAGGCATTCTTTTCATTTCCCAAATGACTTGCAAAACTTGCAGGATATTATAATTGCTTTTAGCCACGCATATCTAATTTGTGTCTTTTTAAGTGTTAATTAGTAAGCGATTTAAAGTGACATCTTTATGTAGTTTGCTCTGCTGAAAAATGTTGTTGGCGGCTGGCTAATGATTTTCCGAGGGAGTATGTTGGGGTGGAAAGAAGCGTGTATCCACACATGACAAGGTTTTCATTAGCACCTATGTGTGATTGGTTTTTAGTGCTTGTTGGGAATTATTTCGGTGTTTGTGCTCGTGTAGGTGTGTGCTTCCATGCGAATGTATGGAAGGACAGTAGTGTACAGGGGTGCGGGAGAGGGAGAGCTCCAAATAGAGGTGGAATTAATGAAGACAACATGTCACATATTTTTGGCAGTGGAGCAGGGACAGGAAATGAAGCCCGGCTCGTCTGGGTGACTGCCGCCCATGTTCTAGTGTGTCACTGTCCTGTCAGGCTGTGTGTAAAACTGGCAGACATTGATACATGCTCTCCCTGATAACACCCCATTCCCCCATCCATCATCCACACTCGCACACGTACACACTGGGATATTTATTTACTGTGCCAGATGTTGGAAACTGGATTTGTGTGTGTGTGGTGGTGGGTGGGGGGTCTGAATTCTTTCACAAGTAACGGGCCTTGTGATACGTGACAGCTTTTTTGGTGGGGGATAACTCATAGTTTCCCCCCTCTCAACTCGATGAAAATCAGGGAAAAGGTGGTGTTTCCATCCAGAAGCCAGGTTCAGCCAGAGACGCTCCTGTTGGCGATTAGCAAACTTGTTTCGGTGATCATACAGCATCACCTAGTGCTGTGTGGCAGTAATACAGCTGTCTCACACTGGTGAGTCACTGAAGTCCCCCCCCCCCCGTTCACCAGGTGGGACTTCACCCACTGCAAAAATGTGGGTGAATGGATGACTTTTAAAGAAATAAACTGGCTTATGTACTCTCATACGCCATGTGTTTGTTGTCTTTTATGATGCTGGTAATAACAGACCAACAGACCAAAAGACCAAGACTTTAAAGGCTCAAGACCAAGACCACCGTGTAACTGGGTCTCGGTCTTGTGTTGGTCTTGTGAGACTCTGGTCTTAACTACAGCACTATTAATGCCAGTATTTTTTTCCTTTTCTGTATTTCACAAGCCACAAATTGATGTCACTCAATAAAATAAAGCTAAAATTAAATTAAAAATAAAATGAATGAAGTGCTATCAACGGATGATGGAGACATTTCATTGGCTAATATAACTTTTAAAGATCTATGCAAAGATTTTTTATTAATGTGGGTCAGTCATAAGTCTATCAATCAAAAAATGACAGTTGTTACCTTTGACTGTCAATGTTGGCTGGTTATTTTTTCCAGATTATTCCAAAATAGCTGTTGGCTCTAACATTTTACATCTCTACAGTTTTTGGAGCTTGTTTGATAGTTAAATTTTAAAATCTGTGTAACAGGTTTTAATTAACCCATATCCACATTTTAATATTGCTCAAGAATGTTTGAAGAGGTTATGTCCATGTCCTGCCACAAGAGGGCAGTAGGTCCTCAGAGGTTTTTAGTCTTTATTATTGAGAGCTACTTTTTTTACTGTTCAAATGTATTTTATTATAAGGTAAAATTGTCGTTGTTTGTCCTAATGGTGTCCATATACCCTTTAAAATGTCCCAAAGGTTTATATTTTTGATGATGTTTAATTCTGTTTTGATATTATTCAGTTCTCAGGATGTTCTGCCTTTCTTCTTCTCCTCACAGTTTTCCTACAACTTCAGAACTGAGCTGAGCATTGGTCTGTGACTTCTCACTCAGCTGCTGCATCAAGAGTGGACGGATGACTGTAACTTCAAAATAATGAACTCATCAAGTGGCACCTCGATATTATGTGTTATGCAGGCCTAAAACTTTAAAAAAAAGTTTGTGCTCATTAAATTTCAGGCAGTAATTTTCTCAACTTTTAGTTGTGTCCTTTGATTAATGATTCAGACTGCATATGCCTGGTGCTTCAGATAGAGCAGACGAACCTTAACAAACTAAACAGATGCAAGCTGTGATTCAGGATTTGTTCACCTGGATGACGGTGCTGTGCTGACAGTTGGTAGGCAGCAGTCTGGGGGGGGGGGGGGGGGGGGGGGGCGAAGGGAACAGAGGAGCAGCTTCACACATGAACAGCCCCCCTCTGATGTTGGTTTTACAACAAGAAGTTCATCGTGAGTAACAAGGAGCACAGCGCTGTGACATGGGAGCAGTGTTGACTCCTCTCCTGAGTCAGCCCTCGGGGACCAGAGCGACAATAAGTGGCAGATGAGCTGGACTACATTTATATTCAATCTGGAAAAATGGGCAGTCTTACTTCCTGACCAGAGTTCTTAATTATGGAACATGGTATTCATACCCAAAATGCAAAACATCTTTGTTTATGAATTCTTTTTAAATTTATCAACAGCATGGTGCCACTTTGCTGTCCACAGGCAGAATTTACACCTGAATGCCAAAATATCACCATCTTCTCTTAGCTGGTCTGTCATTTGCCACTAATTAAATTGTGAGCATCAATTCTCACTTCTTTTGTGGTGTAATTAATATCAGGAACTTGTTAACAGATAAATGTCTGCATTCTTAATTGGAATCCCCCTCCATTAAGTTTGTGAAAATTCTGCCAACAGTGCAGTATTTTTGACCAAAATTCCCAGTTGGTTAATGAAGCTTTTGACAGATGACAACCCTCCCCGAGCGTCTGCATTAACTCCTCTGTTCTGCAGCTGAAATCAGAGCGACAGTCTGAGGAATGCTCTGCAGAGGGAGCAGCTTTCATGCTCCTGCACCAAGGTGACACTCATGTCAGTGATGCCCTACAGCACAGGGACAGGCTTCAACAGCCCTCCTACCGGCTCTGGATCTCTGCATGTAGGCAGTGTTACGCAGCGATTCCCAAGTAGACTGTACAGTCTGAAGTATTTAGAAAAGCCTTCCAAACACTTTTGAATTGGACTGTACATGTCTATTTATTGTATCTTCACTAATGTGTTACAGCACTTTCGACATGATCTTGTAAATGCTATTTTATTTTTATTACCTCCGCCAAAGAGGTTATGTTTTTGCCGGCATTGGTTTGTTTTTTGTCTGTCTGTTAGCAACATAACTCAAAAAGTTATGAATGGATTTTGATGAAATTTTCAGGAAAGGTGTGTAATGGCAGGGGGAACAGATGATTAGATTTTGGTGATGATCTGAGAGTGCATACCTCCACCAAGGGCTTTGTATTTGTACAGTAGGATTACACAAAAACTACCGGATGGATTTGGATGAAATTTTCACCAGAGGTAGTCCTTTGGCTAGAGAGGAACCCATTACATTTTGGTGATGATGATCCAAGAATGCATACCTCAGCCAAGGCTCTTATCTTCTCACAGAGTGTTAGCAACAATACTCCAAAACAAATGGACAGGCTTTGATGCAATTTTTACCAGAAGTGGCTCTAGGCCTACACACAAACCTAGTACACTTGAGGTGATCCATGAGGGATAGCAGGAGCCCTGGCGGAAGTATGCACTCGAGTGCTTTCCTAGTTTAACTAATGAAATTATATGACCAAAACCTGCAACACAGAGATATATCTTGGTATGTCAGAGGTTGGTTGTGCCAGTTACATTTACTGAAGTACTTGTGCTCGAGTAAATTTCGAAAAATTGTAATTTACCAAGTACTTTTACTGTAGGCTACTTTTTACTTACTTGGGTATTATGGAAAAAAAACTGTACTCTTACTCAAGTACATTTTAGTTGTACTCCATGAGTTATTTTTGAGTTTCAGTGATTTGAAAAACTGTTTAGAAATGTGCTTGTATGTACTCTAATACCACAAAAGGACTGCATTTTGGTAATTTATAATTCTACATGATTTGTATTATATGACAGGGTGGATGTGTAGAGTTGTGTTTCTCTTTAAAAGGAAACCCTCCCAAACTGGTGACAGTACTATGACAAATGTACAGGAAAAAAGTCTCAAAATTTGCAAGAAAAATGTCTCAGATTTTTGAGAACCACAGAAAAATTTTAAATAAAATATCAAATGTACAGGAAAATATAAAATTACAAGACAAAAATGTAATTTTTTATGAAACTAGAAAAACATTCAGAGAGCACAAACCTCCACCAAGGCTCCTTCCGTCCCCCATGGATCACCTCCAAAATGTTATGGGTTGTTTCAGAGGATTCTTGCTAATACAGTGTGAGAAGATAAAAGCGTTGGTGGAGGTATGCATTTTGGGATCATCACCAAAATGTAATGGGTTCCTCTCTAGCCCAAGGACCACCTCTGGTGAAAATTTCATTCAAATCCATCCAGTAGTTTTTGTGTAATCCTGCTGAACAAATACAAACAAGGTCCTTGGTGGAGGTATGCACTCTCAGATTGTCACCCAAATTTAATGGGCTCATCCTTGGCCTAAGGGCTACCTCTGGTGAAAATTTCATCAAAATCCATCCAGTAGTTTTTGTGTAATCCTGCTAACAGTCAGACAGACAAATGGATGGACAGACAGACAAAAAGACAGACAAACCACCCCGATTACAGAGCTGCCCGTTTTCCTGCTGGCCAGGCATGGCATACAGTCCTTCACCATGTTCCCCACGTCCTTATCGATGCCTGGCCACCAGACCGAACCTCTATTCCGTTTGACTCTGACGACACCCAGATGGCCCTTGTGTACCATGGTCAAGATGCAGCCCCTTAGTGCCTCTGGAATCATTGTGTATTGGCCTCCTGCTACACAGACGTTGTTCCAGCATGACAAATCATCCCTGACTCTGTGGAAGAGTGCCAGTTCCCCCGGCATGTCAGATGGCCAGCCCTCACGAATAGAAGTACGTAGTCGAGTCGAGGTTGGGTCTTGTTCGGATGCCACCTGGAGCTCTTGCAGAGAGACAGTGTTTTGGATTGGCTCATGCAACATATGGATCAGTTCCGACTCCAGCGGGTCTCGATCACTGTTCGGAGTGGGGTTAGGTGTGGCCCAGGACAAGAGGTCCACCACTACGTTTTCCCTGCCCAGCGTGAACTGGGTGTTAAAGTTGTATGCTTGAAGTCTTTCTGTCCACCTGTAGATGCACCGAGGTTTGTGCCCCAACTCCGATGTCTCCAGCAGCGCTGTGAGGGCTCTGTGGTCTGTCCGCAGCATGAAGTGTCGTCCATATACGTAGATACATGTGCCAGCGTTCACATGCCCAAATGCACGCCAGTGCCTCCCTCTCTCCCACTGAGTACTTCTGCTCAGTCGAAGTGAGTGACCTCGAGGCGAACACTACTGGGTGCTCAGTTCCTCCATTAGATTAGATTAGATTAGATTCAACTTTATTGTCATTACACATGTATGAATACAAGGTAACGAAACACAGTTTAGCATCCAATCAGAAGTGCAAAGGACAGCAGTGCAGTATATACGGTAATTAACAGTATGTGCAATTTAAGCAAATATATGCAGCAGTGCAGAAAGTTAAAAGTACTGTTATGTGCAAATAATGTGCAATAAGTTAGATGTAGTTATGTAGTTATGCAGTTATGTACAGGTGAGGATGGTAAAAGATGATTGTAAGAGAGTCAGCGGGGAACTAAGTTCAATAACGTGACAGCTGCTGGAAAGAAACTGTTCCTAAACCTGCTGGTTCTAGTCCGAAGGCTTCTGAAACGTCTTCTGGAGGGGAGAAGCTGGAACAGTCCATGAGCAGGATGGTTGGAGTCCCTAAGAATGCTGCGTGCCCGGCACAGACATCTTTTCCTGTAGACGTCCTCTATAGCTGGAAGTGGAGTCCCTGTGATGCGTTGGGCGGTTTTCACCACCCGCTGCAGTGCCTTGCGGTCAGCTACAGAGCAGCTCCCATACCAGAGTGTGATACAGTTGGTCAGGGTGCTCTCTATCACGCAGCGGTAGAAGTTGCCCAGGATGTCAGTTGACAGATGGTTCTTCTTCAATGTCCTCAAGAAGAAGAGGCGCTGATGGGCCTTCTTGATCAGGCTGGTGGTGTTAACTGACCAGGACAGGTCCTCCGAGATGTGGGTCCCCAGGAATTTGAAGCTGGGGACACATTCAACAGCTATGCCATTGATATGGATGGGGTCATGTGTCTCTTCCCTCTCCTTCCTGTAGTCCACTATGAGCTCCTTGGTTTTGCTGGTGTTAAGGAGCAGGTTATTGTCAGCGCACCAAGTAGCCAAGTGCTCAACCTCTGCCCTGTAATCTGACTCGTCGTTGTCCCTGATGAGTCCAATCACCGTGGTGTCATCTGCGAACTTTATGATGGAATTGGATCCATACATAGGCCTGCAGTCATGGGTGTAGAGGGAGTAGAGGAATGGGCTGAGCACACAGCCCTGTGGTACACCAGTGTTGAGTGTGATGACGGAAGAACGGTTGGGGCCTGACCTAACATGCTGGGGTCTGTTGGTCAGAAAATCCATGATCCAGTTGCAGGTGGAGGTACTGATTCCCAGGTCCCCAAGTTTGGTGAGCAACTTGGAGGGGATAACTGTGTTGAATGCTGAGCTGAAGTCAATAAACAGCATTCTTGCGTAGGTGTTCTTGTCATCCAGGTGTGAGAGTACATAGTGCAGCGCTGTAGAAACCGCATCCTCTGTACTCCTGTTGCTCCGGTAGGCAAACTGATGAGGGTCCAGTGTAGGGGGCAGGCCTTTTTTGAGCTGTGCCAAGACCAGTCGCTCAAAGCACTTCATGACTATGGGCGTCAGTGCCACAGGGCGATAGTCATTTAGGCACGATGGTGTTGAATGTTTCGGCACTGGTACTATTGAAGTGGTCTTGAAGCACGCTGGTACCACGGCCTGGGCCAGGGACAGATTGAAGATGTCTGTGAAGACCCCTGCCAGCTGCTCAGCGCATGCCCTCAGCACACGCCCAGGAATGCCGTCAGGGCCAGCAGCCTTACGTACGTTGACATGACTCAGTGCATTACGGACGTCGGTGTGGGTGAGTGTGAGGTGGTGGAGGTCATCAGAGGGTGGGAAATTGATGTTCATGTAGTTGCGACAGAACTGCTCCCACTGACGTATTCGAGGCGTCGCATGTCACGAGTGTGGGGCTTTGTGGGTCAAAGTGGGCAAGCACCAGTGGAGAAATGAGCTGTTTCTTCAGTTTGCTGATGGCGGCGGAGCGCACCGGGGTCCACACCCAGAATGCATCCGGCTTCAGGAGGGTGTGTAGTGGCTCTATCATCTCCGAGTACTGGGGAATGAAACACCCATAAAAATTCGCCGCACCCAAGAAGGCTGAGAGGTATGCGGGACATACAGGCTTAGGTAGCTGCAGTACCGCCTCAGTGTTTGAGTGTAGGGGACCAGAAACCCACAAACTCGATGGTCGTTGCTCCAAAGACACATTTCTCCCCATTGAGTGTGAGGCCATGTCTCTTTAGCACTTCCATAATCTTGTTAAAGCGGGCATCGTAGGAGGCCAGTGTTGCGCTGTGCACCATGATGTCGTGCAAGTACATTACCACCCCTGGGAGACCGGCGAAGATGGTAGCCATGATCTTTTGGAAACAGCTTGGGGCGGAACTAAGGCTGAAAGGCATGCGGGTGTACCTGAATACTCCCATGTGGGTGATGAAGGCTATTAGGCTGCGGCTGTGTGGGTGAAAGGGAATGTGTAGGTAGGCTTGGCGGAGGTCCAGTTTGGAAAAAACCTTCGAACCATGGAACGCCGCCATCAGCTCCTCCGTTGTGGGCAGGGAATATTTGTCGGGGATCACCGCCTTGTTCACCGTTCTGAGGTCAATACACGGTTGCAGGCTGCCTGTCTTCTTCTTTGCCACCACCAAGTTTGAGATCCAAGGAGATGTGTCGACCCGGCGTCTAGCAGCTTCTGTAGTTCTGCTGTGACACCATCCTGTAGTGCAAGAGGTAAATGGCGGAGAGGCTGAATTTTCGGGGACACTGTCGGGTCAGTGAGCAGTTGGTGGTTGAAAGAGGTGAGGCAGCCCAGCCCCGTGAAAAGCGCTGGCCAACGGTGATGCCAGGATGAGGCGACTGTCAGAACGGTGACACCCATTGGGTCAGTGATGGAGAAACCCAGCTCGCTGATCAGATCAATGCCCAGCAGATCGGCCCTCTTTCGCGTTACCTAGAAAGTGAACGAAGGAATGGCCTTGGAGCCATATTGCACAGCAAAGCTGACCCTTCCCACCTTACCCATTTTGGTGTTGCCATAACCAAATAAGTCCTCCGCATCTGCTGTGATTGTCTTCCTAGGGAACAGTTTCCTGACCATAGACATGCTCAGGAGGGACCTTGAGGCTGCCGTGTCCAGCAGCAGTGGCACGTTGACGGCGTCCAGTTCCACTTTGCACCATTTGAATGGCCAGTTTTTTGCACCAACTGAATGAATGGTGCCTGAGTCAGGTGAGTTGGCCGTCGTGTCTGTGGTGGTCGAGCGACAGACTCTAGCAAAATTGTTGAATTCATTACAGTGGTGGCATTTCAGCCCTTTGGCTGGACAGGTGGCAGATTGAATTTTGTGCCTAGATGAAACACAGCCGTTGCAGGCCGGGCACTCACTCGTGTCATCGCCCGTGTGACTTCCCACCCTTCTTTTTCCGGTTGTGGTGGGGAAAAATGGGACCGGGGCATCGAGTGGCAGCAGTGATGACCTATGTTTGTGGGGTCGGACAAGGTGCTTGTTGGCTAGGTGGCGTTAGCCGTGATAATAGCTCGTCTTCTGCCTCCATTTGGGATGCCAATCTCACAGTCTTTTCCAGTGTTAGCTTGTCTACCACTTAAAACAGCTTACTCCGCAGCCTCATGTTGTTAGTATTCTCTGCTAGCTTATCGCATATTATCTCTTCCATCATCCCTCCAAAATCACAGGTGCTTGCTAGGACCATGAGGTCTGCCACATAATGCCGGACTGATTCACCCTCATGCTGGCAGCGCCGGTTGAAAATCACTCTCCGTGCTGTTACAACGCTTTTGTCAACGTAAAGCGCGTTCATCGTGGCCACACAGTCTTTGTATGTGTCCATATGACATGTTTTTTGAGGGGGTCCAAAGCGTGTTATTTGTACTCTTGGTGAGATCCTCGGGTTGCCCTTGGGCCACAGATGAACCCATTAGATTTTGGAAGTTATCTGGGTCAGGATGCGGCTTCTGGATCACTGTTTTTACTTTCTTTAACATTGCGAGATAGGGCCATGGTGGAGGTATATGCTCTCTGAGTGCACCTGATTTGGGGAGCCATGTCATCTGCTGGTGTTGGTCCATTGTGTTTCATCAAGTCCAAAGCCAGCACAGCCATCTACCAGGAAATTTTAGAGCACTTCATGCTTCCCTCTGCTGACAAACTTAATGGAGATGCTGATTTAATTTTCCAATAGGATTTTGCACCTGCCCACACTGGCAAAAGTACCAGTACCTGGTTTAAAGACCATGGTATCACTGTGCCTGACTGGCCAACAAACTCTCCTGACCTAAACCCCATAGAGAATCTATGGAGTATTGTCAAGAGGAAGATGAAAGACCCCAGACCCAACAATGCAGATGAGCTGAAGGTCACTATCAAAGCAGCCTGGGCTTCCATAAAACCTCAGCAGTGCCACAGGCTGACTGCTTCCATGCCACAATGCATTCATGCAAAAAAAAGCCCCAACCAAGTATTGAGTGTGTACATGGACATACTTTTCAGTCAGCCAACATTTCTATTATTTTTTTAAATTGATCTTATGTAATATTCTAATTTTTTGAGACACTGAATTTTGGGTTTTCATTAGCTGTAAGTCATAACCATCAAAATTAAAAGAAATAAGCACTTGAAATATATTACTCTGTGTGTAATGAATCTTCATATGAGTTTTACTTTTTGAATTGAATTACAGAATAAATTAACTTTTTCAATGATATTCTGATTTATTGAAATGCACCTGTTTTCCTTTTTCTTCTACAGGCTTTATGCAGTCAAGCAAAGCAATATACAGTATAGCACAATATCTTTGTCTCCAGTATTTTCAGTATTCTCAACACTATCTTAAGCACTTGTTTCATCAGAATTGAGGGGCTAATTTTTTGATAATAAACAGCTCAGGAATATTACATTTTCAATATAAAATGATGTTCATTTTGTAACATGTTACAGTGGATATAAAAAGTGTACACACCTCTGTTCAAATGCCAGGTTTTTGTGATCATTTCAAAACTTTTTCCACCATTAATGTGACCTATAACCTGTACAACCCAACTGAAAAACAAACTGAAATCTTTTAAGGGCAAAAACAAAAAATAAAACTTACCTGGTTGCATAAATATGCACACCCTGTTATAACTGGGGATGTGGCTGTGTTCAGAATTAACCAATCACATTCAAACTCATGTTAAATGGGAGTCGGCACACACCTGCCACCATTTAAAGTGCCTCTGATTAACCCCAAATAAAGTTCAGCTGTTCTAGTAGGATTTTCCTGACATTTTTGTAGCATCTTACAGTATAATCCAGAGCTATTCAATTACAAAATCAGCTGGGCCACAATTTGAAATCAAGACATGTAACTGGGCTGCACATAGTGATGGTGAAACTGAGGCCTTATGAAACAATGAGCAACTTTGAGACAATAGCTTCATGATCGACACAGTGTTATGAAACATTTGAGAAAGAGTGCCATCTGCTGACTGAGTGTCAGAACTGCATCTTAGTGGAAGACCTGAAAAAAATCTTATTACTTTTTTTTTAGCATTTGGCCATCCGAGGTCTATTCAAAATTGGATGGCAGGAACAAACAATTCAAAGCAAACAAACAACAAAAAACTAATTCCCTTTTAAACATCCCGCGAGCCCTCAAGTCACGTGATGTGACCAACATGACAAGGCCTCACTTGCTAAGGTCACATCACTGTGGGCATGCTGAAACGGTGCTCAATGCACTGCTCATGACACTTCCGCTTTATATTGTTCAAATCAGTGTCGAGTGGTCAGTGTTGAGTGTAACATCACTAGCCACACATGTTCAGCGATCTGTTGAATATGACAAATTTCAAACAAACACATATCAGTATGATGAAAAATATGCACTTTTTATTCATTGTCTTAAGATAAGATAAGCCTTTATTAGTCCCACAATGGGGAAATTCCAGGATTGCAACAGCACAGGGATAGCAACACTCAGAGCAACAATCAGAAGGCAAGAGAAAAAACAAGAGCAGCAAGTATACATATGTACATATAAATATAAATATATATATATATATATATATACTGTATATATACACACAGTGCGGAGCATTGTAGCTAGATGGGATAGATACATAAATATATAAACACAGTACGGAGCATTGTAGCTGGATGGAATAAATATATGAGTATATAAACACAGTGCGGAGTATTGTAGCTAAATGGAATGAATATGTGAATATATAAACAGTGCGGAGCATTGTAGCTAGATGGAATAAATATGTAGATATATAAACACACACAGTGCGGAGCATTGTAGCTAGATGGAATAAATATGTAAATATATAAACACACAGTGTGGAGCATTGTAGCTAGATGGAATAAATATATGAATATATAAACACAGTGCAGAGCATTGTAGCTAGATGGAATAAATATGTAGATATATAAAAATACACAGTGCGGATAAGTCCTGGATAAGCCCTCTGTACTCAACTTCATCTCCGTTGGAGATGAGGCCAACAATCGCAGAGTCATCAGAGAACTTCTGTAGATGGCAGTGTGTTGTGTTGTGTGAGAAGTCCGCAGTATAAAGGGTGAACAAGAAGGGAGCCAAAACCGTTCCCTGGGGGGCCCCCGTGCTACCGATGATCGTGTCGGACACACAGTCCCAGGTTCTCACAAACTGAGGCCGGTTTGTGAGGTAGTCCAGGATCCATGATGACAGGTGCTGGTCCACCCCTGCGCACAGCAGCTTGTCCTTCAGGATCATCGGTTGGATGGTGTTGAAAGCACTGGAGAAGTCAAAGAACATGATCCTCACCGCATTCCTGGGCTTCTCCAGGTGGGACAGAGAACGGTGAAGGAGGAAGATCACCGCATCCTCCACCCCAATGCCATGCTGGTAGGTGAACTGGAGTGGATCCATCGCTGGTCCCACCAGGGGGTGGAGGTGAGCAAAGGAGCAGTCTCTCCAGGGTCTTCATCATGTGGGACGTCAAGGCCACTGGTCTGTAGCTGTTCAGATCTTTGGGGTGGGAAGTCTTTGGTACAGGTACCACACAAGATGTTTTCCACAGCTGTGGTACCCTCCCCAGCTTCAGGCTCAGATTGAAGATGTACTCCACAATCCCACACAGCTGGTCTGCACAGGACTTGAGGAGCTTTGCGCTGATGCCGTCTGGTCCCGATGCCTTCCTCACCTTGATCTTCCTCAGCTCCGTCCTCACCTGGGTCTTAGTCAGGGTCAGGTTGGGGGGCTGTGTGTTGGGAGTGGGGGGGGGGTGTTGGTGGAGTGGGGAGTGGGCAGCAGGACTTGATGTCTTTAGAGGCAGCAGAGGTTGTTGTGCAGTCAGGGGGGAGGGCGGTTGGTCAAACCTATTGAAAAACAGATTCAGATTGTTCGCCCACTCCCTGCCCCCCGTGGCCTGGGGAGAGGTATTCTGGAGCCCAGAGATGGTCTTGGTTTCAAATGTGCGCTTGGCACATGACAAAGGCACATTCAATTCAATTCAATTCAACTTTATTTATATAGCGCCATTTCACAACAACAGTCATCTCATAGCACTATCAACTGTAGGGGGGAACCCCCACAGTTGCAGAAAGACCCCAGCAATCAGGCGATCCCCATCAAACATGCATAAAACCACAATAACAGTGCTGGGGTTGAGCAGAACTGAAGTAGTAGAAATACTTTTCTTCTTGAACAACAAATAAATAGAATGGGAAAAAAAATAAAATTCTGTAAATAACCATTTTGGTCTCATCTTACTCAGGCATATCTCAAAGTGCATAAAAACTCAAAGTGCACTGATCGTAGCATTAACATCTGTTTCCCTTTTGAAATAATATATACTACAACCTAGTCATAACTGACCTCGGCACATCACAAAGTGCATTTAGCTGAATAAAAAATGAACTGTCAAACACTTCAGTGCACAAACCCCCCAAGAAAATTTATAACAGTAACAAACATTGCACATCCACTATTGCGGTTTGTTTTAAATCACCACATGTGTGAGTAGGAACCTCTTTTTAAGACCACACATTCCATTACACACACATATATCAGTCAACCAAAAATTTCTAGTAGAGTTAAGGATGCAAAAAGTACCCAATTAAAAACTTGAGTAATGACTTCAGTCTTGAAGGATTGAGGTTTTTCTTCAAAATTTATAACAATTTTTTTTATAGTCTTCTATTTTTTTCTGTAAATTTTTCTAAATTTGAAACCATTTTCCTCAAACTTGTAACTTCCTCTCGTAAAATCGACTTTTCTTGTACATTTGAGACTTTATTATAAATTTGTGGATTATTTTGTGGCTAATTTTTGTGTATTTTTTAATAAAATCACTGTTTTGGGGTTTTTTTTTTAAATAAATTTGAAACAGATTGTGGTAAAAATTTGACTTTTTTTTTTTCTTATACAGCTTACACTTTTGACCATAATTTTGAAGAGCCAGAACAGAGCAATAATTTAACTCTGATTCCAAAGAAAAAAAATAGTTATAAAATTAACATTTAATGAAATAAATTAACGTAAATGATCAAAGATGCAGTTATTTCTGTTAAAATTCCATATATTTATAGTTTTTTTAGAACTCTCCTCACCAGCCAGACAACAGGAAAAACCTCCCTTATTTTGAAATCCAAATGTTGGCACGTTTAGTTTGTCTGAAGGCTGCTGACGGATTAAAGTTACTGCCTTTGTGAATTTTGTGTCATCTTAACTTGCCAGGTACATAATAATGAACATAAATTATTGTAATGGCTGGTGAAATAAATCCTCAGCAATTCAGTCACTTTTGCCTCTTTCCCTGTGTATGAAGCTTAACCACACCTGTTTGCTCAACGACTCATTATTGTTCCTGTTAAAAACAGATTAAAAACACCATAAATGCTTCCGCTGCTTACAAACCTCTTCTGATTTTTTCCGCATTTAAAGTACTTTAATAAGCTCATGCTTCTCTTGGACAATGAGCGAGATGCTCTGCCTGCCGACTGGAACTGTCACGCGGGCAGGGCACTTCTGAGCTTCACGCAGATGATGGTCACGTGCGTTGTTCGTGTGCGTGCTTGCGGACCATCATTCCCTCATATTTTTGTCTTAAATTTATATTTCCTTGGTGTGGCCTGGCCCCGTGGGCCACTCGGAGGTTGCTTCTGGGCCACATGTGTCCCGTGGGCCACTAATTGAATACGCCTGGTATAAACCATGGTTTGCAGAGAGCTTCCAAAGCATCAGAGGGATCTCATTGTTCAAAGGTATCAGTCAGGAGAAGGGTACAAAAGAATTTCCAAGGCATTAAATATCTATCTATAAATTCACAAAATCTGTCTGCATGTGTGTTGTATGTGTTTGTCTGTCTGTCTGTTCCACGTATATATGTCTCTTGAACCGTTCCTCAGACTGACCTCAGATTTTAAATGTGCTTTGCTGAGGTTACGAGGGTATGCATCTCTGAATATGGAGTCACACAGTCAAAATATGTAATTTCTATCAATAAAAGTTTAACCACCGCTGTTGTATAGGGGTTTTAATGTGAAGTGAGGTGTGATGACGCCGCCTTCCTGTTGCGTCATCACACCGCCCTGTATTAGGGGGCAGCCGCCATGAGGACTTCCTCTTGCCCTGGATAACTCCTCCACGGTGTATCCTGTACAGTGTGTTCCAATATATAATAAAGCAGCGTTCAGTGTTACCTCTCTGTCAGCCTCCTTTTATCACCAGGTTTGTGGACATAACATTTGACGACTGAGGATTAAACCATGGGGACGTGCGGGACACCTCTACGGCCATTTCTGGATTACCCAGGAGAACCAGCAATACTGTGGCCACGATGGCTCGATGCATTCGAGACATACATTGCAGCGTTGGGCCTGGGTAAACTCAACACAGTAAGGAAGCGAGCATTTCTTGTCCACAAACTTGGTGTAGAAGGTCAGCAAATTCTCCACACGTTAGAACCGATGGAGTCATATGAGCATGCTGTCGAGCTTCTTGCCAGCTACTTTGCCGAACACACACGTAGCACGAAGCTGTGGGTTGAAATGCTAATGGCGCCAAAAGACACGAAGCTAGCTAACACGGGGGAGCTAACATCCCAGCTAGTAGCAACGGAGAAATTAGCCACGGTGCTAAATGGGCGCCAAACACAGAGGCTACCTGGACAGACGGCGTTAGCTGGCACGGTGAACACGGCAGAAAAGGGGGGTCCCAAGCATGCAGAGAGCCTCGAAGCACAGCAAAACACTCCAGACGGTGGAAGGGAAGAGCCGGACTGCTCCCATTCTCTCGCTCGGCAGGCTACGGAGGTTACAACTGAGCTGATGGGTGAGAATCCATTTTAATGACCAACACCGAAGCGCACATTTCATGCTCTCGGGAAGAGAGTTGCTCAGTGTAGGAGCCATACAGCTTCGGTGCCCGCACTCAGCCGGTTGTAGTGGGAGTGACCGAGTTGGCACTCGGTCAGTTGTGAAATCTATTTCTTCTTTCTTCAGTTACTGACCACTGTCTGCCATCTAGGCAGCTCCTAGATGCCACAGGTTCATCTAGGAGCTATGTAACTTTGACTCATATTCATTTAATTTGAAAAGTTGGATTATAAGATTGAAACCATTCTTAGTAGCATGGAGCATTCATGCTGGGGTCATCAGCTGAGCTTGGAATGAATACTGAAAACATTTCAATGAGCAACACCGGAGAGGTACCAGACTGCTTTTGTACCCGAGACAAGCCGCAGTCGACAACGGAGACAGTGGGTGAAGGGTCCGGAGCGAACATGGTGACAACGGAACCGCTGCAGCACGGCAGAGGTCCCGAGCCGAACCAGCATGCAGAGCCACTAGGAGCGCAACGACAGTGCATGAAAACAAGTAAGGTGCTGCTTCATGTTATGGACTGGGTTCGGGTTTGCGCCAGCGGGAGACCGGGACAGTGACTGACCGGGCCACAGCCAGCGAAACAACGGGCGCCGCTGAGGACTGTGGCTAAGCTGAGGACAATGTGTTTTCAGCTGACGGATGATTCGGTTCGGCACACGAACAGTCTACGGCGTGCCTAGGTGGGGGCTCCAGATGACGAGGCTCCACGGGAGACAGCTGCCACAGTGTGGGACCCAGGCCCCGGTGTCATAAAGATTGACCACGGGGGTCCAACAGCTCCAGGGAGGAGGCCACCACGAGCTTGTTTCAACAAGCCTCTCCCCTTGAGGCTTTGGAGCTCGAGGGGAGAGGCCCCCATGGGGCCGCCTCAAAAGCCCTCAGGCTGAACTGTTTTTCCCTGCCTGACCCACCATCTGCTTGAATGACTGTGCTGACAGACCCAGTGCTGTTTATAGTTCTTATTTTGTGTTTTAGTTTAGGAGCACGGCTGTTCTTAGTTTGTTCAAATAAAATAAAAGAGAGAAATAGTACCAGTGGCAGAATAACCCACTGCGGTGTGCGGGCCGTGGGGTACTCCACCCACCGGTCCAATTTTAGTTTTAGAGTGTCTTATGCCTTATTTTATTTGACTATTTTAGTTTGGTGTGCTTTTGTGTGATTGTGTTTCCAAATTTGGGTTGGTTCCATAAAGGTTTTAATGTGAAGTGCGGTGTGATGACGCCACCTTCCTGTTGCATCATCACACCGCCCTATATTAGGGGGCACCCACCATGAGGACTTCTTCTTGCCCTGGATGACTCCGCCACGGTGTATCCTGTACAGTGTGTTCCAATATATAATAAAGCAGTGTTCAGTGCTACCTCTCTGTCAACCTCCTTTTATCACCAGGTTTGTGGACATAACAACCGCTCTGTCACAACTCTGTGTCTCTTCATGCCTGGCTTCAAGAAGTGTGGGTGGGATTTTGGATTGATTCTGTGCTGATTGGATAATACATGGCATCACGGCCATGCTGATTGGATAACACACAGCATCACAACCTGTCGGTCACCACAGTGTTCCCTGGACAAAATAAGGAAGTGAAAAATGACAAATTTGACTAGAAAAAGATGATACTGAAGATTTAATGCTTAAAAAAAATTTAACCATAAAGTTGCTGTGGTTGCGTAGGTTTAATGGATAATTCGGCATGGAGAACATGAGGTTCACAGGTGCGCTGTGGGGGGGGGGGGGGTTGCTGGCTGGGACCCATGGTGCCGTAAAGGACATCACTGGCACACGGGTAAAGCAGCAGCCGAGACTCCAGTTAACTGAGCAGGCTGGGCTTGGCTCCCTGCGAAGGACTGATCCGCCAGTTCAGGTGCTGCTTCTCCAACACCGGTGTCCGACCGGATGCTCCACGATCGTTTGTAGGGAGGCATGTCCAGCCTGCTGCTTCACTGTGGAGCGGAATGGCCAGATCAACTGCATATCATATGTAGACACATATGCACGCTTTGACTAAACGTTAACAGGATGCAAAAATGGCCAAATAATGAAATAAATCATTTTTATTTAAATACTAGTGCATTGCCCGTAGAACGAAAGTATTCCCGTCTGAAACAGATATCCCAATCAGGCTTTACAGACCCAAATGTAGGCTGTGTTTGAAAATGGAATAAAGAGGTGTAGCCTATATGTAGGCAATCACATGTTAGACTTTGACAAATATGAAAGGGAATGAACTGAGATTTATTTGATTGTGTAAATATTAGTTACAGAATACCTAATTACTGAAAATGAATGAGACATCAAATATTTGCGACTGTTTCAGATCCCTTGTTTATTTGTTTGTCAGATCACTTATTTGTGTGATCTTTTATCACTTATATTCATAATAGTGTATCTTGCACTTTGGGGAATGGGAGTTGTTCAGTCATAATTATTTCAGTTTATGTCATCGTTTAGTGATGGAGTTCAGTGTAATATTGAATTTCTTCTGTGTGTTGTCAATAAATTCATGCAGTATTATAACAGGACACGTTTACAAATATTTGACACCCATTGTAGTGCATCATTTTATATTTTAGCTTTATATTTTATATTTCATATTTTGTTATTAAAATGTTTTTTAAAACTGTAATCAATCGAATTAACTGCAAAACAGCCAACATTATTATAAAAGGACCCATTTGACTGCAACCGTTGCATCAGTGTTGCCCATTTGTCAGTAAATATTTAACTAAAATGATTTATTTCATTATTTGGGCATTTTTGTGTCCTGCGTTTAGGCCCTGTCACATCGAGATGATTTAGGCAGTGTTTGCAAAACATGTGAAAAATTCGGGGAATACGCTGGCGTACGTCAAATCAGTTATGGCTAAGTTTTGTCTGAGTTAAGAGAATGCTGAAGCACCCTGAAGCATGCTGGTATACGACGTAGTTCACCAAGCTCCTCTGAAAATTTTCAGTACGCTGAAAATTTTCCGAAATATCCAGCGTATGGCTGATACGTCCCACTTTCACAGAGCAAAGGTTGTAGGGAAGTTATGCGTTCGTTTACACACTTCACTTGTCAGCAACTCATAGGCTACAGTCACACTGCAGGTCTTAATGCTCAATTCTGATTTTTTGCGGAGATCCAATTTTTTTTGTGTGGGCGTTCACATTATAATTTAAATGCGGCCCCCATCAGACCCCAGTGTGAACGATTTACAACTATGAAGTGACCCTCATGCGCAGAAGAAAACGTAACGTCAGACACAGCGTTGTGTTTACAGAAGTAAATATGAGCCCCCAACAATTGAGGGGGACAGAACTTCTTCACCTTGATGCAGCGCAACGAAATAAAATATTAAAATCATTCAGTAATTATTATGCAAAAAAAATAAAGAAGACCAGCTTCATTCCTCTACACGCCAGATGACCGCTGTGATCAGCTCGCTTTAACAGAACTTATTGATGAAACAGCTCTATTGAAAATGAGACCCTGGGTCTCAACAGGATTACCTGTATAAATAAGGTTAATAATAAATAATCCTAGTGATTGCAATAGGGCTCTTGCCCGAGAGCCCTAATAAATACCACGGCTAGTACCAGCGGCACTGGTCCCGCACGGGAAGGAGAAGGAGCCACAGACTCCCCTCTCCTGAACTGTGGGTCCTCTGGCCATTCCGCTCCACAGTCATGTCAGTATTAACTTTACATTTTAGATATTACAGCAGCCAGGACTCACGGTGTGCTGTTTAAAGGGAAAAAGGAATTTGCAGCACCCAGTAAATGTGCTGTTACTATGTGTCTGCTTGTCTGACAGTTTCAGCCCCGAACCCCCGAAATTTTGAAGTTGCTGTGCAGTCAGAGCCGACAAAATTATGATCCAGTGATAGAGGGAATAACTGAACAGGTTTCTAACTTGGAACTACCCTATAATGGCATATTTGCAGCGTTTGTTCACAGGAAAAACCCATACAGAGCTCT
This sequence comes from Pholidichthys leucotaenia, assembly GCA_020510985.1. Classification (NCBI taxonomy): domain Eukaryota; kingdom Metazoa; phylum Chordata; class Actinopteri; order Cichliformes; family Pholidichthyidae; genus Pholidichthys; species Pholidichthys leucotaenia. The sequence continues at coordinate 134,354,253 of CM035838.1, forward strand.
GCTCAGCTGCTGCCTGCAGCGCATACACACACACACACACACACACACACACACACACACACACACACACAGCTAAACCAGACCCACACTTCCTGAAGCCAGTGCATGAAGAGAGCGCGGTGGTTAAACTTTTATTGATAAAAATTACATATTTTCACTGAGCAACCCCATACTCAGGGATGCACACCCTTGTAGCCTCAGCAAAGCACTTATAAAATCTGAGGTCAGTCTGACAAACAGTTTGTGAGATATCTGAGGAACACACAGACAGACAGACAGACACACACTCATAGACACACACACAAACAAACAGAGATTTCTTGCATCTATAGATAGATTTACAGACAAATGGGCAACACTGATGCAACAGTTGCAGCTAAACGAGTTATTCTGTTCTCTGTGTGTGTGTGTGTGTGTGTGTGTGTGTGTGTGTGTGTGTGTGTGTGTGTGTGTGTGTGTGTGTGTGTGTGTGTGTGAATGGTGAAGGGATTGGTGTCGTACCGTGGATGCCCTGAATTTCCCTCTAGGGATCAATAAAGTATACAAGATACAAATACAAAAAAATAATAATAATGTTTGGTGTGTTGTACTTATAATATTGCTAAAATATAAAAGAATGCACTAGAATGGGTCTCAAATATTTGTAAATGTGTCCTGTTATAGTACTGCATGAATTTATTGATGATAGACTATAAACTACACATATAAACTAAATTATAATGGTGACTGAAAAACTCCCATTTCCCAAACTGCAGGATACACTATATAACTCGTAAAAAGATCACACAAATAAGTGATCTGACAAAAAAAAAAATAACCAAGCGGTTCTTAAACAATGGCTAATACTGGATGTCCCATTCATTTTCAATTATTCTGTAATTAATATTCACACAATCAAATAAATCTCAGTTCAGTCCCTTTCATACAGTATTTGTCAAAGTCTAACATGTGTGATTGCTGACATATAGCCTACACCTCTTTGTATTCCACTTTCAAACACAACCTACATTTGGGTCTGTAAAGCCTGATTGGGCTACCTGTTTCAGACAGGAATACCTGCTTTCTACGGGCATGCACTAGTACTATGGAACACAGTGAAGACAGTCATCATCAAGTAGAGAAAATATTGCGCAACAGTGACATAACCAAGAACTGGCTGTCCCTCCAAAATTGATGAAAAGACGAGAAGAAAATTGTTGAGGGATGCTGTCAAGAGGCCGACAGCAACGTTGAAGGAGCTGCAGGAATTTCTGGCAAGTACTGGCTGTTTAGTACATGTGACAACAGTCTCCCATCTTGTTCATATGTCCGGGCTATGGGGTAGCGTCGCAAGACAGAAGCCTTATCTTACTAAGAAAAACATCCAAGCCCAGCTACATTTTGCAAAAACACATTTGAAATCTCCCAAACGCATGTGGAAAATTGTATTATGGTCCAATGAAACCAAGGTTGAACTTTTTGGCCATAATTCCAAAAGGTATATTTGGCGCAAACACAACACTGCTCATCACCAAAAGAACACCATACCTACACTGAAGCATGGTGGTGGCAGCATCATGCTTTGGGGCCGTTTTTCTTCAACTGGAACTGGGGCCTTAGTCAAGGTGGAGGGAATTATGAACAGTTCCAAATGCCAATCAGTGTTGGCACAAAACCTTCAGGCTTCTGCTAGAAAGCTGAAGATAAAGAGGAACTTCATCTTTCAGCATGGCAATGACCCAAAGCAGACATCCAAATCAAGAAAAGAATAGCCCAGAGTCCAGACCTAAATCCGATTGAACATAGGTGATCTGAAGAGGGCTGTGCACAGGAGAAGCCCTCACAATCTGACAGATTTGGAGCATTTTTGCAAAGAAAAGTGTGCAAATATTGCCACATCAAGATGTCCCATGCTGATAGACTCTCCTACCCAAAAAGACGGAGTGTTGTAATAAAAGCCAAAGGTGTTGCAACAAAGTGCTAGTTTAAGGGTGTGCATATTTATGCAACTGGGTTATTGTAAGTTTTTTTTATTTTCCCCCTTAAGATTTCAGTTTGTTTTTCAATTAGGTTGTACAGGTTATAGGTCACATTAATGGTGGAAAAAGTTTTGAAATGATTTATCTTGGTCTTGTTTTTTTACATCACAAAAACTTGGCATCTGAACAGGGGTGTGTAGACTTTTTATATCCACTGTATATGTTCTTAACATAATGTCAGAGTATTCTTTTTTTTTTTTAATTTTACCTCACATATGATTTAAAAAAAAAAAATCTTTGAAAAGATCTGCTTCCACAGCGACTCCACTTTTCAGTCACTTCACAAGCTGAACCAAGTCTCAACTCTGGTAAAAATTTAAAAAAAAAATGTTTCCAATTGTTAAATAATCCTGCTATTTCACAATCAGACTGCTCACAAAATTCTTTTGGCAGAGGTATACAGTGTGTGGTTCCAGTGAGAAGTACTGCCAATCTCAAAAGTGTAATTATTCCTTGCCGCATGTTTTAAAATGTGGCAACTTTTTTAACTTACTCTACTCTCTGTTTAACAAGCATTCAACATGTCACACTGGCAGGTGGAACACTCTGTTAACAGTACGTCAGATATGAGTATTTTAAAGGGCCCGTATTGAGCAAAACTGTGTTAACCTAAGGATTGCAATTCCTGGTTTTATGACATCACAAACAAGCCCCACCTTTAGTTTTTTTTTTTCATAGTTAGCAAAACATTCTTTTCAGTCATTCTCTGAGCTGTTTAATTCTCTCAGGTTGTGTGTGTGTGTTGGGGGGGGGGGTGTACACCCTGGAAAGTTCACCAGTCCATCATGGGGCGTCTTACATTCATACACAAATTAGCAAAACAAATGCATCCTAACTGCCTTCGTCCTTGTAGTTGGCCCACTCAGAAAACCTTTAAATGACATTAGAGGCTAATTAACGTTGACAGAGCAGGATAAAAACTGACATTGTTGCTCAGAGATTTACAGTTTTTTAATGAGCTGTAAAACAATGGTTTGGGGTCTATAAAAATTAAAATGAATGCCTGGAATGGAAAATGCACAACGTGGGACCTTTACTGAAGCTAATCTGCAGTTTTGCTTTCAAGGTGCACTAACCACTGCAGCCAGATGGCCACAGAGGACTCCCATCAGTCCCACAACTCCCCCATGTACTAAAGGCATCTAAAGTCTACCTCACTTTGTTTCCTTCATCCTTTCACTCTATTCCACGATTTAGAAAATAAAGATTTGTAGAGACCACATGTAGAATTTAAACTGGAAACCTTTTGTGATTGCTGTAGTTTTTACTAAATGATAATGATGTACTTTTAAGCACTGTTGTCTCCAAGCCTTCCACATATGGCAAATCTGTTTCAAAGCCACTAAAACTCCCCTGCTATCTCTAACCAACTAGGCCCACTTAAGGCTCCTCAGTCATCCTGTGCTGCCTGGAGGATTTGTCTCAGCTGAAGCTGAAGTGAGCTGCAGAGCCGCACATCAAAGCCCCACCTTCTGTGAGCTGACCAGATGTCCCATGGTCATTTTTAAACTCACACCCCGGTGCATGACATAGAGCGGTGTGTAAGCATGTAGACAGAGGTAGATGGGCTGTTTGGAAATTGGAAGAGGAAGCCTGTATTTATGAGGTGGTTGGAGGTGCTGTGTTAAAACGGGCTTAGGCTGCCACTCTCCCTCTGACAGCCCAGCTTCCCCCAGAGCTGAGGTGACCAGAGGCCGAGCAAGGTGAAGGAGTGAAGGCAGGACGCCTGTCAGAGCAGGTCCGGTCCAAGCTGGACCCAAAACGATTACGCCCCCAGGCCAGTGATGCAGCCAGTCACAGAACCATTAGATGTAATGGCCCAATGAAGTTGCCTGTTTTTATAACAAGATCATACAGGACACATTAAAGTGGTGATTTCTTTAGTCAGTATGGGATACTCAACCAAGGCAAACATGTGAGATATTATTTAGTTAATAAGCACTTTCTAACAAAGAGAAATCAACAGATTTCACTGTTCTACAACTTACCTTTGGAGGTCTGTTTTCTTGTTGTTCCCTGTTGTCTACATCAAGCTCCGGGCCAGCGTACAGACGTGTGGTCTTCCCCGTACCACCACCTTAACAAGCCCCTTGGCTGCACTCAGAAGGGGGCAGCTCATCAAGTCAGTCTTTCTCTACCCCAGCTAGAGGTAAGGTGAGTGATCTCCCAGAGTAGCTCTCCCTCATGCTCTCTCCACCGTGGCGGCCAGCCCATGTGAGTCACATTATTGTAATTGAGCAGGGATGTAGTTGGGTGTGAGGTGATCTCTCTCTTCACCCCTCCCGACCCCCCCCCCCCCCCTCTCTTTCTCTCTCTCTCAGATTTTTCTTCACATGTTGTGAAATGACCAGCATCTCTTTTTGCACCCCCCCCCCTTTCCCTTGAACACTGCCTGCAACACAGAAATCAATTAACTCCTTTCAAGTCAGATCAAAGACCCAATGCACGTCCGAGTCCTTCCAAAAACCTGTGGGACAATTAGCTCTCCCTCTGGACAAGGACCAGGCCAGACAGATGAGGGGAGACTGCTGCTGCTGCTTCTGTATGTGTGAAGTTATTGTAGCCAAAGAGGAGATCCCTGGGCAGTTTTTCAGCTAACATGCACATCCTTGAAGGTCCCATATTATGCATTTTACAGTGATTAATTTTAAAATTTGACACCATTAAGGACAGTTTTGAAGATGAAAAAACATTTCAGTGTTGTGTTATAGCTCATCAGAAAAAGTTGTCAGCAGTCTGTTGGTTTTCAGGATGCTTGTTAATATTAATAATCCCCTAATCTGATTGGGCGAAGGTTTTTGAGAGGGCCAGAGACAAGTAAGGAGGTAATCAGGGCGTGTTTTATTTTGCTAACTTAGAGAAGTGAAGGCGGGGTCTGTTTCTGATGTCATAAACCCCAGGAAGTGCAATCCTCTTGTTTCTTTAAAGGTGACCAGTGCATGTCCGTAGAAAGCAAGTATTCTTGTCTGAAAACAGGTATCCCAATCAGGCTTTACAGACCCAAATGTTGGCTGTGTTTGAAAGTGGAATACAAAGAGGTGAAGTGTATGTGTAGGCAATCGCACATGTTAGACTTTGACAAATATGAAAGGGACTGAACACTAAGATTTATTTGATTGTGTGAATATTAATTACAGAATTATTGAAAATGAATGGAACATCCAATATTAGCGACTGTTTAAGAACTGCTTGTTTATTTGTTTGTCAGACTTATTTGTGTGATCTTTTATGACTTATTTTCATAATTGTTGTATCTTGCACTTTGGGAATGGGAGTTGTTCAGTCATTATAATTGTTTTAGTTTATATACTGTATGTAATTTATCTTCGTGTCTGACACCATCATCTGCAGTACAGGGGCCCCACAGGGAATAGTTCCTGTTCACCCTCTACAATGCTGACTTTTCACACAACACACCACACTGCCATCTACAGAAGTTCTCTGATGACTCTGCAACTGTTGGGCTTATCTCTGATGGGGATGATGCGGAGTACAGAGGACTTATCCACTACTTTGTGGACTGGTGCCTGCGGAACTGCCTCCAGATCAATGTGAGAAAAACCAAGGAACTGATGGTGGACTGCCACAGGCAAGGACAACCCCCCACAGCACCGGTAAACATCCAGGGAACAGACATCGAGATGGTGGCATCTTACAAGTACCTGGGTGTTCACCTGAACAGTAAACTGGACTGGTCACACAACACCAACGTGCGCTATAATTAGGGGCAGCGCAGGCTGTTCCTCCTGAGAAGACTCAGGTCTTTTGGAGTGCAGGGGGCACTCCTGAAGACCTTCTATGATACGGTGGTGACATCAGCTGTCACATTTGGAGTGGTCTGCTGGGGCAGCGGCATCACAGCAGCCGACAGGAAGAGACTGAACAGGCTGATCAAAAAAGCTACGGTAGCTCTGTTCTGGGGCGACGCCTCGACCCAGTGGAGGAGATAGGAGAGAGGAGGATGGTGGCTAAGCTGTCAACTCTGCTGGAGTCCGAGTCCCACCCCACACGGGACACGCTGAACACACTGAAAAGCTCATTTAGCGGTAGTTGTGCCATCCTAAGTGCTCGATGGAGAAGTTCCGCAGGTCCTTCCTACCTATGGCTGTCAGACTTTAGAACCTAACCAGGGCTGCTTGTAGTGGTCGTATTAAATGTACTAAATGTAACAACTTTGCACAACAGAGATCGTCCCCTCCAATACACAACTAAGACAATTACAATTATTATTGAGGGTGGCAACAACACTGTTGATTCAAATGTGAAATATGCTGTCCTGGTACATATTTAGTATATCCTGCCAGGTAACTTAACAAACCAACAGGATATACTGCCGGTTTGGTAAGTTACCGGACCGGACCGGGCGCATGTGCACGCAGCGACCGGCAGCTACATCTGTGTCTCTGTTTTTACGCACTTTAATGTGTTTTAACGAAATTCTCTGTGTCGTTTTTGTCCTTGAATGTTTGTGGACTATATAACGAAGAGCTCCCTGGTTCCATCAGTATGGATCTCCTCCTTATTTTTGCACTGTTGCTTCTTTCCTACCGGCTCTTTGTCTCTGAGGTCAGCGCAATCACGATCATGCCGGGAAGAATACAGTATTCCAGAGACATGTTACTCCATTTAAACACGGATAATGCAGCATCTGTGAGTGAGTCTGTGCCGCAACTGCCGGACTTTATTTTAAGAGATTTTCATGGACACAGCGATGAAAAGAGAGAGAAGAGGAAGAAACGCAGAAAGCATGGAGGCGTAAAATTAAGCCTGAGGAGGTGTCAGCTTAACAGCATTCCTCTTCCTTCCATGATTATGGGGAACGTACAATCCCTGAGAAATAAAGTGGATGAAATTCAAGGGAATGTACGATATCAGAAGGACTTCAAGAACTGCTGTGTCATGGCTTACATGGAGACGTGGCTTACGGTGCATGACCCGGATGCGGACCTGTGGATTGACGGCTTTGGAGCCCCACTTCGCTCAGATCGGCAGGAAGAGGTAACGGGAAAACGTCAGGGGGGCGGCGTATGTTTATATATTAATAAACAGTACTGCACATCCATCACGGTCAGAGAGCACATCTGTACACCCGATGTGGAGCTTCTGTCCGTATCACTGCGCCCCTTTTATCTGCCCCGCGAGTTCCCCCAACTTTTCATAATGACTGTGTACATTCACCCAAGGGCGGATGCTGACTCCGCCTCCAGCACCGTCTTTGATGTGGTCCAGCGGTTGCAGTCGATTTCCCCAGAGGCTCCAAACTTTATTCTTGGGGATTTTAACCATGTTTCTTTAAAGAAGACACTTAAAAACTTTTATCAGTATGTCTCCTGCCCAACCAGGCGAAAAAAGACATTGGACCTGTGCTATGGATCCATTGAGAGGGCCTATAAATCACTTCCCCTTCCTCCTTTAGGATCCTCAGACCACAACTGTGTACATTTGCTGCCCACATATAAAACTGCTCTCAGAAGAGGCAAGGTGAAGACCAGAGACATAAACGTGTGGACAGAGGATTCAGTGCACTGCCTCCAGGAATGCTTTAACTGTACAGACTGGGAGGTTTTCACACTGTCCTGCGGGGATGATTTGGACTCTTTGGTGGACGTCTCATGCTCATACATGGCTTTCTGTAGAGATATGATCGTTCCATGTAAACGTGTCAAAATATAACCCAACAACAAGCCATGGGTTACAAAATCAGTTAAATCCTGCTTACAGAGGAAAGCACTTGCCTTTAAACAGGGGTCTGTTTCTGAGCTACAGGTTGCCACAAAAGAGCTGAAGTCCGAAAGTTTAAGAATAAAACAGAATTATAAATCAGAGTTGGAAAGCAAGATGGCAACAAAGAAACTTGGTTTAGCCTGGGCCAGTATGAAAACTATTGCAGGCCTTCAGAGCACAGAGCGCAGTAATCGTGTGTTTTCAGATGGTTTTAATTCAGACACAGAGCTGGCTAATTCTCTTAATTGTTTTTATGGTCGTTTTGATTCCTCTGATTTTAGCACAGAAACCCAAGATTTGTTTGACTTCCGGTCTGGACACCATGGTGATAGCAGCTTAACGCTGAAGCTCCCAGACCCGATCCAGGAAAATACCTTGAAAATCAGATTTAACGGATTTTTGGAAGAGTGAAAATCAAAAGACAAAGTCATCATGCCTAAAGGAAAACAGAAGAAATCGACATTTACCAGGCCAGGACACGCATCGGCCGGAGAATCTGATCCGGAGGATTTCCATTCAGAAGACGAGGAGCTGAATGAAGCTAGCAAAAAGGTTAGCTTAAAAATGGTACTTAAAGAATTAAGACAATTTCGCCAAGAGTGTTGGGCCGAATTTCATGAAATCAAAGAAGAAATAAAAAGGACAAACAGCAGAGTGGACCAGGCTGAGGACCGAATCTTGGAAGCAGAGGAAAGAATAAAAGGGCTGGAAGATACCGTGCTGGAACTACACAAACGCCAATCAAGACTGGAGGCTAAGCTAACCGACCAAGAAGGAAGACTAAGAAGGGATAACATAAGAATTCACGGCCTGAAAGAAGGAGTCGAGGATGGTTTCACCACAACGGCGGCATGCGTGGAATCCTTACTGAGAGAGAAGTTGGATATTCTCCAAACCACCAACTTGAAGATAGAAAGGGCGCACCGTACATTAGCCCCTAGGCCGGCGGCGGAAGCGCCTCCACGATCGGTGGTGGTGAAGTTTTCCAACTCAAAAATAAAAGAAGAGGTTGTAAGACTGGCTTGGCAGAAAAAAGGATTTATGCACCAAGAGAGAAAAGTTTTCGTGGAACACGATTACGCCCCGGAGGTCCTTAAAAAGTGTCGGGAATACAACGACACTAAAATGGTATTACGAGAGAAAAAACTGCGCTTCCAGACATCATTTCTGGTGAAGCTGCGGGTTTTCTACGGGGATGAGACGTGTCTCTACAACTCGGCGGAAGAAGCAACCACGGATATGGCGAGAAGAGGGCTCCCGGTAACGGTGTATAAACCCGCAGCAGACCCGATCAAAAGAATCAAGGCTCAAACGTGGTCCACACAGAGACTCTCAAAATCCACGGGCCAGCAGCTGGAAACCCAGCGCCAGAGCTACAAGGAAAAACTGGCCGTTTACAGGAGGGAATAACGATATTTTTAGTCAATCTGCACATCCAACCCCCCTCCTACAAGGTAACAAACATTAAAGGAGATGCAGAATCTGCAAGTGGTAAAACATTTCATGGAACAGTCATAATATTAGAAACAAATAAGTCTTTAAAAAAAAAAAAAAAAAACTTGTTAAAATAGAAATGTGACAATGAACCACATGATCTCTCCACACTAACAAATACTGTATTAACGTGAATGTTTGCTGTGATGGTGGTGGGAGGGTGCACACAATTTCATAGGGTATAGGCATAAAAAAAAAAAAAAAAATCATTACAAGTTCGGATTGGGATCTGAAATTCACGTTTAAAACATGGGACAACTTACAGGGGTAAGAGAGGGCCCTCAGCACGTAACGGAATCTGAGGAATTTCCCTCAGAGCCAACACACCATCATGGCTCTTCTAAGGTCACTAAAAAGACCTCAGCTCAGGAAGTTCTTTTGTCAATTTTTTGTTTTAAAGTTTTATATACTATGTTCTTAATGTTTTTTATGTTCTTAATGTTCTTTCAGTTTCTGAGTAGCATAAAAGAGGGCCACCACACTGTTATACTAAATAAGACAATACAATGGAGAAACAGGGTGTAACCAAAATAATCTCATATAATGTAAAAGGGATCCTGAATCCAGTTAAAAGATCCAAGATTCTAGGCAAAATGAAAAAAGGCAAAGCATGAATAATATTTTTACAAGAAACCCACCTAACAGACGTGAAGCACACTAAACTTAATAGACAAGGGTTTAAAATGATCTCTTCATCTTCATATAAGTCAGGGAGGAGGAGGGGAGTAGTGACATTGATCTCAACCAAAATTATATTTGAAAAAAATCAGAACACAAAGATAAAGAAGGGAGATACAGTTTGGTACTTGGGCAGCTAGAGGGAGAAGATATCACCCTGCTGAATGTATATGCACCTCCAGGGGCTAACTGGAAATTTTATAAAAATGTATTTGACCTAATGATAACTAAAGCCCAAGGTTTAGTGATATGTGGTGGAGACTTCAATCTAAGACTGAATCCATACTGGGATGCATCAGGTAATTCTCCACATCAAAATAACACTCAAAGTAGGAAAACTCAGATGCTACTAAAAGAAATGGGAATCTGTGATGTGTGGAGGGAATTCAACCCCAGTGTAAAAGATTATACATTTTACTCAGCACCACATTCATCATACTCAAGGATTGACTATTTTTTATGTTTAATAGAGACATTGGAAGAGTAAAAACATGTAAAATAGGACTGATGGATCTCTCTGACCACAGTCCGATCTATATGGACTTAAGTATCCCAAAATACACAAATAATACATTTTCTTGGAGGTTAAATTCAAATGTGCTGAAAGGACCACTGAAAGATGAATTGGAATCAGATATTCTCAGATATTTGGAAGAAAATGATAATGGAGAAGTATCCCCTTTAATACTGTGGGACACATGCAAAGCTGTAATAAGGGGAAAGATTATTGCAAAACTGGCAACCCAAAAGAAACTGAGACAAGAAAAACTAACCACATTAGAGTCAGAACTTAAGAACCTAGAAAAAGAGCACAAAGACAACACTCATTCTAATGACTCGCTCAAAATTAAGGAAATTAAAAAACAAATAAATGAGATCTACACAATAGAAATCCAGAAGAAACTTACATTTCTGAAACAAAAATACTATGAAGCAGGCAGCAAATCGGCAAAATTACTAGCCTATAAATTGAGGAAACAACAAACGGAGAGAGCAATCTACAAAATCAGAGACCCAGTATCGAAGAAAATAAAATTTAGAATTCAGGATATTCTTAAAAGCTTCGAGAACTACTACAAGAACTTGTACTCCCTCAAAAAACATAAAAACGCATCCGAAGCATTCCTAAACACATTAAACCTTCCCCAACTTACTGAGTCACAAAATAAAACACTACTGTCAGAAATACAACCTAAAGAATTAGAAAAAGCAATTATGAAACTTAAAGCTAACAAATCCCCAGGAGCAGATGGCTATACAGCAGAGTGGTAAAAAACCTTTAAACAGCAACTATCTCCTTTCCTCCTGAAAACATTTAACTATGTCCTCCACACAGGGGAAATCCCCCCTCCTGGAGAGAAGGGGTCATTGCAGTCATACCTAAACCTGAAAAGGATAAACTAGACTGCTCCAACTACAGACCAATCAGTGTGTTAAATCAGGACTATAAGCTTTTTACCACTATCCTTGCCAAAAGGTTAGAAAATATACTGACAGACTTAATTCATTTAGACCAAACAGGTTTTATAAGACAAAGACAGACACAAGACAACATTAGACGCACTTTACACATAATTCATCATATAAAAAAATATAACTTAAATGCAGCCATATTGGGATTAGATGCTGAAAAAGCATTTGATTCGGTTGACTGGTCTTTCCTATATAGAATCTTATCCAGTTTCAATTTTCATAACAACTTCATTAGAACTATCCAGGCATTATATAAAAATCCAACAGCTAAAATAAGGATTAACGGTAAATTATCATCATCTTTTGAGCTGGAAAGAGGATGTCGTCAGGGCTGCCCCTTGTCTCCACTGCTCTTTGCAATCTTCATAGAACCTCTGAGCCAATGGATAAGACAGAATCAAAAAATTCAAGGTATTACACTTGGTCAGAAGGAACATAAAATAGCACTCTTTGCTGATGACATTTTAATATACCTGGGGCAGCCAGACACCTCTTTTCCAGAACTAATCTCAGTTTTTTCAGAGTATGGAGATTTATTGGGGTACGAATTAAACATGCATAAAACCCAAGTTTTAACATTCAACTATGACCCAAATCAATATTTACTAAGCAAACTCAAAACTAACTGGGAGATGGAATCTATGAAATATCTGGGGGTCAGTATCCCGAAACAACCCAACAAAATTATAACACTAAACTATGATCCACTGGTGGCAAAAATAAAATCTGATCTAGCAAGATGGAATATGATACCATTGTTGGGTACTGCACAAATAATTGAAGCAGTCAAAATGAATGAATGAATGAATGAATGAATTTATTTTGTATAATACAGTACAGGTTAAAAGAAACTGTATAATATAACAACAAGGTCAAATTAGACAAAGACTCCTTCTACTAAACAATTCCACGTGAGTTATCCGAAATGGGTGATGGCTGAAGCTGCAGCTTATATTGCCCACCCATATTCCATCCAAGAATTCAAAAGACAAAAAAAGAGTAAACAAGACAAGAGTGATTACAATTTAAAACAAAGCTAAGACAAAGTGTGACTGAGAGAAAAAAAAGAAAACTAAGCTAAGCTAAGTTAAGCGGTTACTATTCAAAACAAATCTAAGACAGAATGTCACAGAGAGAAAAAAAAAAAAAAAAAAAAAAACTAAGCTACAACACAAAACAGGCTGGAAATGTCAATCCTTATGTGAGTTTACATGTCGTCTTGTAAATATGTTTGGAGTATTTCTTCCTTTAGTTTTTGTTTAAATTGTCCAAGCATTATACATGATTTTAATTCAGGTCCATAATCGTTCCATAATCTGACTCCTTGCACTGAAATACAGTGTTGCTTGGTGGTTGTTCTCACTGTAGGCTTTTGAAATATACATGTTCCTCTGAAGTGATATCGTTTCTCCCTTGTTTGGAACAACTTTTGGATATTTGCGGGCAGTGATAAATTCTTCACTTTGAACATTATTATTGCGGTTTTAAAGTCAACCAGATCTTTCAACTTGAGAGTTTTTTGTTTAAGAAAAAGTGGGTTTGTTGGTTCCCTGTAAGCTGCTTTGTTTATTATTCTAATAGCTCTCTTTTGAAGCATAAAGAGTGGATATATGTTTGTTTTGTATGTATTTCCCCATACTTCATTACAATATGTCATGTATGGGAGTATTAATGAATGATACAAGGTGTATAGTGTGGGTTGATTCAGCAAATATTTCACTCTGTGTAATATTGCAATTGATTTGGAAACTTTACCTTTAATATAATTAATATGTGACTTCCAACACAGTTTATCAATTATTACTGAAAAAATGAATAAAATGAATATACTTCCACGTCTTCTATATCTTTTCCAAACAATACCGGTAGAACCTCCCAAAAAAACATGGCAAGAACTGGACAGAAGGATCTCAAGATTCATATGGCAGGGCAAGAGACCTAGAATCGGATATAGAACCCTACAGCTAAACAAAGAAAAGGTGGGCTCGCGCTGCCAAATATCAGGGACTATTTTAAAGCCGCACAAATTAAAACTTTAGTAGAGATATGTAACCCAGTCTACACTGCACAATGGAAGGAGATGGAATGCCAAATAACAAGTGACATCCCCCTACAGGTGATAATAGGGAACAATGCCTTACCTAAACTTTTGAATAACACTAACCCGTGAATAGAGACCCCGTTAAAAATTTGGTTTAAGATAGTCAGAGAGAATCAAACTAAAGAGCCCTATCGATTTCTGCAATGGATTGCCTATGATCAAGACTTTACTCCTAATAAAATAGACACTAGATTTAAAAAGTGGAAAGAGAATGGACTGATAAAATATTACGATTTTTTTAAAGGGCAAATTTTAAGAAGTTTTGAAGATTTGAAAAAACAAGGTCTAATAAATCAAGACCTTTACAGGTTCTTTCAGCTTAGACACCACATAAACAATATACTTAAAAAGGAGGATTTGGAAAGGGCCCAGTCAGGTGTTCTGAAGGTCTTCTTAATGGCATATAAAGGGATCCCAGGGATCAGATACATTTCTAAAATATACCAAGGTCTTCAAGACTTAAAAGGAGACAACACATCATATATAAAAGAGAGATGGGAAAAAGAGGGGAATTTCACTTTACAACTGGAAATATGGGAAAAGTTAAATAAACAACAATGGAAAAGTACCTCATCCCTGCAGTGGAGAGAATTTGGATGGAAAAATTTGGTAAGATTTTTCAGAACACCTGCACAAAACAAATTTACTCGTAAGGGGTTGAATTGTTGGCACTTGTGTGGTGAAGAGACTGCAAATCATTTTCATGTGTTTTGGTCATGCCCAGTTATCCACCAATATTGGACCAATGTACAGACAATATTGGGGAAAATATTCAAAATAACAGTTCCCTTTTCTTTTGTAACTTTGTATTTGGGTTTACTACAGGATTCACTGGAAAGACGAGGAGAAAAATACTTATTCACTGTTTTAATATTGGCAAGTAAAAAAGCCCTAACTAAAAAATGGATGTTGAAGGACTGTCCTACACCTGAAGATTGGATTAACGTGATCCAAGACATTTACTCAATGGAAAAGTTGACATTCGCACTGAGACAGGACATGGATGGGTTCTTGAACTTTTGGCAACCCTGGATCGCATATGTGTCTTCCATTAGATCTAATCTTTGACAAATACCATTTCAATAATGGCACCGCTCTTTGTTCCAATGCTACTCAGATGCTCTTTTATTTTTATTTATTTATTTTTATTTTTTTGTTTTTTGCTCTTATGTTTTGTTTTTTGTTTGTTTTTTTTGTTCTTTCTAGTTTTGTTTTTTGTTTGTTTTTTTTGTTCTTTCTAGTTTTGTTTTTTGTTTGTTTTTTTTGTTCTTTCTAGTTTTGTTTTTTGTTTGTTTTTTTTGTTCTTTCTAGTTTTGTTTTTTGTTTGTTTTTTTTGTTCTTTCTAGTTTTGTTTTTTGTTTGTTTTTTTTGTTCTTTCTTTAATTTCTCTTTTTCTTTCACTTAAAAAAAGGGGGTGTTGTAATAATTATTCTTCCAATGTTGTCAAAAAACAAAAAAAAGGGAACATGTGATGAAAATGTAAACAATGCAATGCTGTAATGACGTGTATACCCTTTACAAAAACTTAAATAAAAAAAAAAAAGAAACCCAAGATTTGAAACAGAAACTCAAAGACAATCAGCACTTTAATATTGAGGTGCAGGATATTAAAAGGGCGTTCTGTGCTGTAAAAGTGAACAAAAGTCAGGGCCCTGATAATATATGTGGGCGATTGGTAAAGTCCTGTGCACATGAATTGAGTCCTGTATTTCACTACATTTTCAATAAGTCCTTACAGACACAACAAGTGCCTAAGATCTGGAAAGATGCCATGGTTGTCCCTGTTCCAAAATCCAGCTGTCCTAAAACGGTAAACGACTTTAGACCAGTTGCTTTGACTTCAATTTTAATGAAAATTTTTGAAAAACTGGTCAGATTTGAGGTCCTAAAGCAGACTGAGCATGCATTGGATCCTTTGCAGTTTGCCTATAGGCCTCACAGAGGAGTGGAGGATGCCACTGTCACTCTGTTGAACATGCTTTTTAAACATCTGGATTTTAATGGGACACACGCCAGGCTTTTATTTGTGGACTTTTCTTCCGCCTTTAATACAATCCAACCTCATATTTTAGTTGAAAGGCTCCTGCAACAATTTGATTTGAGCAATAATCTGGTGGGTTGGATTCTGGATTTTTTAACCAACAGGACACAGAGAGTAAGGGTCAATGGTACATTGTCTGACCAAAAGTGCTCTTCTACTGGCTCTCCTCAGGGGTGTGTGTTGTCACCACTACTCTTCATCCTGTACACAAACATGTGTCAGAGCAGACATGACAACAGACACATTATAAAGTATGCTGATGATTCAGCTATTGTCAGTCTCCTCCAGGATGGTGAGAGTGGCCACGGCCCAGTAGTTGATGATTTTGTTCACTGGTGTGAGGATTCCTACCTGCAGCTGAATACGAAAAAAACTAAAGATATGATTATTGACTTTAGGAGGAAAACTACCAGGCACGAAGTCACCGTACTAAAAGGCCAGACCACTGAATGTGTACAATCCTACAAATATCTTGGGACGATTATTGATAGTAATTTAAACTTTGAAGAGAACCGTGAAAGGGTGTGCGAAAAGGGTCAGCAACATATGCATTGTTTAAGGAAACTTGCACGCTTCCAAATTGACCAAACCATAATGACAATGTTTTATCGGGCTTTTATTGAATCTGTTTTATCCTTTTCTTTAGTTTCATGGTTTGGTCAGATAAAACTGAAACAGAGGAAATCCTTGGATCAGGTAGTTAGATGGTCCAGTCGTTTGCTTGGTGAGTCACAGCTGAGCCTGACATCCCTGTACACCAGACAGGTACAGAGGATGGCTACCTCCATTTTAAATGATGACTCCCACCCTTTGCACTGCCACTTTCAGCTTCTTCCCTCAAGACGGAGGTTTGCTGTCCCAAAAAGTAAAACCCAGCGCTACAAAAACAGCTTTGTTCCTGCTGCTGTCAAAGAGTTGAACAAGTTGTAACAATATATTGCACATAATTTAGTTACCTATTTATTAATTTCATTTTATATTTAGTTATTTTTGTAGGTTTTTCATTTGGGTTCTAAATCTTTTATTGGGTTTTAGACTTTTGAGTTTTTAACCTCTTTGACTAGTCTTTAACTTTTTAATATGACCCTTCTCTCTTATCTCTGGTTTTTCTCTCATCTCTTTGTCTTATATCCTGACTGATGGAGCCTTGAGTATTTTTATCATGTTTATAGTCAGCTTCACGTGTGCCTGTGTTTGTGTTTGTGTTTATGTTGAATGTAATTGTGGTTTGTAAATATGGATGTCACCTAACTGCAAAACAAATCTACCTACGGGTACAAATAAAGTAACCTGAACCTGAACCTGAAACTGTAATGCTGTTGATACCATCTAGCTGCAATGCTCCTGCACTGTCTATATAACTGTGTACATATGTGTAGTTATTTACTGCTTTGGCTAACCAGTTCTTATCTTATTTACCATTGCTCTGAGTGTTGCTATCCCTTTGCTGCTGCAATCCTGGAATTTCCCCATTGTGGGACTAATAAAGTCTTATCTTATCTTATAGTGTATCATCAATTAACTCATGCAGTACTATAACAGGACATATTTACAAATATTTGAGACTGTCAGGGCATAGACTGGGCCTCATGTCCTCACTTTGAATTATAATTTTGTTCTTTGTTCTCAGGACAAGGGCCCGAGTCCACATTCTCGCTTTGAGTTTGTATTTTGGGTTTTTTTATTTTTGTTTATCATTGTCTCTGTTTTTTGTATTCCTTAGCTTGATCTCTGCTGGTCCTTGGTTATTATTGGTATTATATCATGCCTCCTATGTTTTGTATCTTTAATAGTTCTTATCATTCAGTCTTGTGTGTTAGTTTTATTGTTATTATAGCCATGTTATGTTTCCCCTGTTATTTCTGTCATGTCCTGCTGTCTTGGTTTGGCTTTATTTTGTGATCGTTTTCAGTTCTCTTTTGCATTGCCTGATTTAGTCTTGTTGATTTGTTAAGTAGATACACCAGCTTGTAATTATGTTCTTCTGTTTCTCCTGTTATTTAAGGGACGCAGCCCCTCACCTGGGTGCTGTGTTCTTTTTTTTTTTTTTTTTTTTTTTTTTTTTTTTGTTACTTATTTGTACCCGTAGGTAGACATGGTTTGCAGTCTGGTGACAAGCCACTGGCTGCTGGTCGCTGCGTGCGCGAGCGCCCTAAACCTACATGTTTTTTTTTGGTATGCGGGAGGAAACCGGAGAAATCCCGGAGTAAACCCGCGCAACACGGGGAGAACATGCAAACTCCACACAGCTCACTGTTGGTCGGGGGCTGGGATCGAACCCACGATCTGATGATCCCTGCGATCCCCCGGCCGAGGGTAAAACTGTGCTGTTACAGTGCTAAACCACTGCGCCACCGTGCAGCCCCGTTCTCGTCATTATTTGACATTTAATCACACTCCTGTCTAGCCTGATCCTGCCTGTCTGGATTATTTCCTGCATTGTTTGCCTGTCTTACCTGCCAGTTTGGATTTATTATTTTACACCCTCAAACTGGCCAGAGTTTGGACCAGCTCCAAATAAAACAATTGGAACTACAAGTCTCACGTTTTTGTTCAGCTCCTTCACTCACCGTGACAGAGACCCATTGTAATGTATCATTTTATATTTTAGTAATATAAGTACAAAACACCCAGCATTATTATGCACAGCAGAATGACCCATTTGGCTGCAACTGTTGCATCAGTGTTGCCCATTTGTCAGTAAATAAAAAAAATATTTAGTTATTTGGGCAATTTGTGTGTTTGGTCACGGTTGTCGTTTAGTCAAACCATATATACACACATGGACAAAATTGTTGGTACCCCTCTGTTAATGAAAGAAAAACCCACAATCGTCACAGAAATAACTTGAATCTGACAAAAGTAGTCATAAATAAAAATTCTATGAAAATTAACCAATGAAAATCAGACTATGCTTTTGAATTGTGGTTCAATAGAATTATTTTAAAAAACAAACTCATGAAACAGGCCTGGACAAAAATGATGGTACCCTTAACTTAATATTTTGTTGCACAACCTTTTGAGGCAATCACTGCAATCAAACCATTTCTGTAACTGTCAATGAGACTTCTGCACCTCTCAGCAGGTATTTTGGCCCACTCCTCATGAGCAAACTGCTCCAGTTGTCTCAGGTTTGAAGGGTGCCTTCTCCAGACGGCATGTTTCAGCTCCTTCCACAGATGTTCAATAGGATTTAGATCGGGGCTCATAGAGGGCCACTTTAGAATAGTCCAATGTTTCGCTCTTAGTGTTATGGCGGCCTCTGGGCCGTCATTGGCGTCATTAACTCCAGCTGCGCACAGATCCACAGGTGTTAATCAACAGCTGTTAAAAGCCAGCGTTGCTGACAGCCCAAGACGGAGTCGTCTGTCCTCCTCGTCGGAGAAAGAACCTGAACTCCGCTCTCTGGCCTCGTCAAGGTATTCTCTTGTCTCGTCAGAAACTGTTTCGTCAAAAACTGTCTCGTCAGGAACTTCTTTGGTCTCGTCAAGAACTTCTCTGGCCTCGTCAAGAACTTCTCTCACCTCGTCAAGGACTTCTGTTCAGAGTCAAGCACGTAAGAGAGCTGTTTGCTATTCAACTCCTAACCTCTACCCCTGTGCATAGGTGGACTCCCTTGGCGGCGGACCTGCGTCCCCAGCTGACGGGGTTACGCCAACACGCTCACGTAGCGGTTCACTACCACCACGACTACCGGTACGTCTTGCTCCACAAATTCCTGAATTATTGCTATATCAGTTGCAGGAGTACTGGCCACCGTTACCGGTGGAGTTTTCGTCATCAGCATCAGTTGTGTCATCGTCACCACGTTCTGTGGAATCACTCACCTCGTCATCATCTGGATTGTCATCGTCACCACGTTCTGTGAAATCACTCGCCTTGTCATCATCTGGATTGTCATCGTCACCACGTTCTGTGGAATCACTCGTCTTATCATCTGGATTGTCATCATCCCGGTCTGTGGTGTCACAGCCGGAGTCTCTGGAAAACCTGCCCTTGTCACAGTCACGGGTGAAAGCCTCAGCACGTTCACGGATGCCTTCACCTCCACGTTGCACGGCCGCTGGTTCTCAGCAGGACGTAACCTGCACTTCTCCCAAGTAAGCCTTACTACTTGTAGCTTGTCATTTGCGTGGGACAAAAGTAATTGTTTGTGCTTGTATGTTCCAGGGTTGCCGGGTCTCCGTCCAGGGTGCTCAGCTCCAGTGACCAGAACTCTATCCACGCACTCACACTTGCACTACACACACTTTCACTCTAATAAAGATTATTGTTCACTAATTTGCCCGTGTCAGTGTCTGTCTCCTGGGTCCCGAAACATGACAGTACGACTCCGTCACGTTGACCCAGCGGACAGCTCACTGTCGCGCTTAATTAACACTCTTAGCGCCCGGGTAGATTTGCTAGCCCACCAGCAGACAGTAATCTTGAATCAATTAACTCAAATTAATGGTCGGCTGGATCGTTTGGAGGGACACCAAACGTTTCCCCCGACCGCAAATACCTCAACCCCTGCAGGCTTAGCGTCAGGACTAGCTAACACCTCCTCGTCCTCTCGCCTCACTCCTATTCCAACACCTGCCCGGTTCAGCAGAAAACTCGGGGAAGCCCGAGGATTCATTTTACAGTGTGAATCAGTTTTTCTGCGTGTGCCGGGGGATTTCTCTCTCGACTCCAGCCGGATAGGCTATGTCATAAATTTGCTGGCAGGTAGAGCCTTGGACTGGGCATATTCGATCATGGCTAGACCTAGCTATTCTCTGCTTACCTACCAGGAGTTTGTGTCTGAGTTTCTGTCTGTATTTGATCACACGGATAGGGGAGAGGTGTTGACAGAACGTTTTTTAAGCCAACAGCAGGGAAAGAGATCAGCTGCAGATTACGCCATTGACTTCCGGGTCTTGGCCGCAGAAATTGGGTGGGGGGAGCCATCTCTTTGTGGTATTTTTCTACGTAGTCTCAACGACGAGCTAAAGGATGAGTTAGCGGCACGGGATAAACCAGATAACTTGCAAGATTTAATTGCTTTGGCGGTTAGTATCGATAGTAGGTTAAGGGAACGGGCGGCTGGTCGGCGAGTTACTTCCCGTCCGGTTAAACCCCGCCCTCGTGTCCCTGACTCTCTTCCTCTCGCTTTACCCGCGTCAGAAAAAGCCCCGGATCAGGAAGCCATGACTGTTGGCCATTCTAAGGTGTCAGCAGCTGAGAAACAACGCCGTAGGGATCAAGGCCTGTGTTTCTATTGTGGGAAGGAGTCACATGGGGTTTCCGAATGTCCTAGTAAGTTAAAAGGGAAGGCCCGTGGATCGCAGTAGGGGGATTCACGGGCAAGAACACAGAGGAACCCCTTACTTGTTGTCATTTACCCCTCAGACTCATTCATACTCACACAGAACACTCCACACTAGCGTTAGTTGATTCTGGAGCTGAGCAGAATTTCATTTCTAGAGACCTGGCAACCCGGATGGGCCTTAGTTGTCAGACTTTAGAACCCCCTGTCAGATTGATCACCCTGTCGAAGGCGTCGTTGACTACCATTAACCTTCAGACAGCGCCTGTGTCTATAATTGTCTCAGGGAATCACAGGGAGGAGATTTAGTTCTTAGTGCTGCCCGTTTCCTCTTCGCCCGTTATTCTGGGATACCCCTGGCTGCGCCTACATAACCCCACCATTGATTGGCAAGCTGGGAGAATAACGGCAAGGAGTACGTTCTGCCTTAGTGCCTGTCTCCAATCAGCGGCGTGCGCCCCATCCATGAAAGTGCCTCTGCCCGATTCATCTCCACCGGATTTATCTAAGGTACCTGAGGTTTATCACGATTTGGGGCAAGTGTTCAGCAAATCTCGGGCGTTGTCTTTACCCCCCCATCGTCCGTATGACTGCGCCATCAATCTGAAGGCTGGGGCCCCTCTACCTGCTAGCCGCCTTTACAGCCTATCAGCCCCGGAGCGCGAGGCCATGGATACATACATTAAGGAATCCTTGGCCTCTGGTATCATCCACCCGTCATCTTCGGCCGTGGGGGCCGGATTTTTCTTTGTTGGAAAGAAGGACGGTTCACTGCGCCCCTGTATTGACTTCCGGGGGCTGAATGAAATAACGGTCAAGGATAAATATACTCTGCCCTTGATGAACACTGCGTTTGACTCCCTCCAGGGGGCATCATGGTTTACTAAACTGGACCTCAGGAATGCCTACCATCTAGTGCGCATTAGAGAAGGAGATGAGTGGAAGACGGCTTTCCAGACCCCCAGCGGTCATTTTGAGTACCTGGTAATGCCGTTTGGGTTAACTAACGCCCCAGCCGTTTTCCAGCGTTTGATTAATGATGTACTACGGGATTTTTTGAACTCATTTGTTTTCGTTTATCTTGATGATATCCTCATCTTCTCCCGCACACTAGAGGAACATCGGGTGCATGTCCGCAGGGTATTACAGCGCCTCCTGGAGAACCAGCTGTTCGTCAAGGCCGAGAAATGTGAGTTTCACACTGATCAGACCTCCTTCCTTGGATTTATTATTGCTCGGAACCAGGTGCTTCCTGACCCTGCCAAGGTCAAAGCAGTGGTGGAATGGCCTGCACCCACCTCCAGAAAGCAGCTTCAAGGGTTCCTGGGGTTTGCTAATTTTTATAGGAGGTTCGTGCCTAACTTTGGTAATATTGCCCGTCCTTTGACTGCTCTCACCTCCCCTAAGATTCCATTTTGCTGGAGTAAGGAAGCAGCCGATGCATTTGAGAAGCTCAAGAGGGAGTTCGCCTCGGCCCGAGTCCTTACCCAGGTGGACCCGAAGCTTCAATGCTTGGTGGAGGTGGACGCGTCTGATGCGGGAGTTGGAGCAGTACTCTCCCAACGATCTCCTATGGATGGTAAGATTCGCCCTTGTGCTTTTTTCTCTCATCGTCTCTCCCCTGCAGAAAGGAACTACAGCATCGAGGACAGGGAGTTACTGGCTGTGAAATTGGCCTTGGAGGAATGGAGACAATGGCTGGAGGGGGCTGCTCAGCCGTTTGTGGTTTGGACTGATCACCGTAACCTGGAGTATCTCAGGACGGCTAAGCGCCTGAATGCACGCCAGGCTCGCTGGTCCCTCTTCTTCGGCCGGTTTAATTTTACCATCACGTACCGGCCAGGAAGCAAGAACGGTAAGCCGGACGCTCTCTCCCGGCAGTTTGACCCCCATCCTCCGAGGACCAGGAGACCCCTATTCTGCCGCCTTCCTGCGTCGTGGGCGCCCTGTCCTGGGGAATCTGCAAGACGGTTCGCCAGGCCCAGAAGACTGAGCCGGACCCTGGGGGGGGGGGGGGGGGGGGGCGGGCCGCTTGTTTGTTCCACGCGCTGTCTGAGGCAAGGTGATTGAGTGGGGTCACGCTTCCAAGTTGGCCTGTCATCCTGGAGTGGGTCGGACTGTGGATCTTCTCCAAAGGACCTTCTGGTGGCCAGGGTTGCGGAAGGACGTTGTTGACTACATCCGGGCCTGCACTCAGTGCGCCACCGGGAAGACGACGTCATCTCCCCCGGCGGGCTTACGACATCCGTTACCAGTTCCTTCACGCCCTTGGTCTCATGTAGCAATGGATTTTGTGACTGGGTTACCCACCTCAGATGATTACACCACAGTGTTAACCATTGTAGACCGGTTCTCGAAGGCGGCCCATTTTGTGCCACTTCGGGGTCTGCCTTCGGCCCAGGAGACTGCGGACCTCCTGGTGCAACACGTGGTCCGTCTTCATGGCATCCCTGCGGATATTGTGTCTGATCGAGGACCCCAGTTTGTATCTCAAGTTTGGAAGGCCTTCTGCACGGCACTGGGAGCCACTGCCAGCCTCTCTTCTGGCTATCATCCCAAAAGTAATGGTCAGTGCGAGAGGGCTAATCAGGAGCTGGAGGCCGCCCTCCGTTGTGTCATCTCCTCCTGCTCATCCTCCTGGAGCAAGTTCCTGCCCTGGATTGAGTATGCTCACAACGCCACGATCTCCACGGCCACGGGCGTCTCCCCGTTTAAAGCTTCTTGTGGGTTTGATCCTCCGTTGTTTCCTGAGGAGGAGAAGGAGGTAGCGGTTCCTTCAGTCCAGGCACATATTAAGCGCTGCCAGCGAGTTTGGCTCCTCGCTCGCCAAGCCTTGTTGAAGACCACTGAACGTAATATCCAGGTGGCCAACCGGCATAGGAGACCCGCCCCGGACTATAAGGTGGGTCAGAAGGTTTGGTTGTCAACCCGGAATATTGGTGTGCCGGCTGAAAAACGTAAGCTTACTAAACGCTTCATTGGTCCTTACACCATTAATCGTATTGTTAACCCTGTGTCTGTGCGCTTGTCTCTCCCCTCTTCGATGCGTACCCCACCTTTCATGTCTCCCAGGTCAAGCCTTACGTCTCTGACCCCCTGTGTCCTGCTCCCACGGCACCCCCACCCCCAAGGATGATCGATGGCCATCCGGCCTGGGGGGTGACTGCCATCTTGGATGTTCGCAGGCGGGGTCGTGGCCTTCAGTATTTGGTGGACTGGGAGGGCTTTGGACCGGAGGATCGGTCTTGGATTCGCCCAGCGTTGATCTTGGATAAGCAGCTGATTCGCGACTTCCACCGGGCGAATCCAGGTAGGATTGGGCAGGTGCCTGGAGGCACTGCTAGAGGGGGGAGTACTGTCATGGCGGCCTCTGGGCCGTCATTGGCGTCATTAACTCCAGCTGCGCACAGATCCACAGGTGTTAATCAACAGCTGTTAAAAGCCAGCGTTGCTGACAGCCCGGGACGGAGTCATCTGTCCTCCTCGTCGGAGAAAGAGCCTGAACTCTGCTCTCTGGCCTCGTCAAGGTATTCTCTTGTCTCGTCAGAAACTGTTTCGTCAAAAACTGTCTCGTCAGAAACTGTCTCGTCAGGAACTTCTTTGGTCTCGTCAAGAACTTCTCTGGCCTCGTCAAGAACTTCTCTCACCTCGTCAAGGACTTCTGTTCAGAGTCAAGCACGTAAGAGAGCTGTTTGCTATTCAACTCCTAACCTCTACCCCTGTGCACAGGTGGACTCCCTTGGCGGCGGACCTGCGTCCCCAGCTGACGGGGTTACGCCAACACGCTCACGTAGCGGTTCACTACCACCACGACTACCGGTACGTCTTGCTCCACAAATTCCTGAATTATTGCTATATCAGTTGCAGGAGTACTGGCCACCGTTACCGGTGGAGTTTTCGTCATCAGCATCAGTTGTGTCATCGTCACCACGTTCTGTGGAATCACTCACCTCGTCATCATCTGGATTGTCATCGTCACCACGTTCTGTGGAATCACTCACCTCGTCATCATCTGGATTGTCATCGTCACCACGTTCTGTGAAATCACTCGCCTTGTCATCATCTGGATTGTCATCGTCACCACGTTCTGTGGAATCACTCGTCTTGTCATCATCTGGATTGTCATCATCCCGGTCTGTGGTGTCACAGCCAGAGTCTCTGGAAAACCTGCCCTTGTCACAGTCACGGGTGGAAGCCTCAGCACGTTCACGGACGCCTTCATCTCCACGTTGCACGGCCGCTGGTTCTCAGCAGGACGTAACCTGCACTTCTCCCAAGTAAGCCTTACTACTTGTAGCTTGTCATTTGCGTGGGACAAAAGTAATTGTTTGTGCTTGTATGTTCCAGGGTTGCCGGGTCTCCGTCCAGGGTGCTCAGCTCCAGTGACCAGAACTCTATCCACGCACTCACACTTGCACTACACACACTTTCACTCTAATAAAGATTATTGTTCACTAATTTGCCCGTGTCAGTGTCTGTCTCCTGGGTCCCGAAACATGTCACTTAGCCATTCTTGGGTGTTTTTAGCTGTGTGTTTTGGGTCATTATCCTGTTGCAAGACCCATGACCTGCGACTGAGACCAAGCTGTCTGACACTGGGCAGCACATTTCTCTCTAGAATACCTTGATAGTCTTAAGATTTCATTGTACCCTGCACAGATTCAAGACACCCTGTGCCAGATGCAGCAAAGCAGCCCCAGAACATAACAGAACCTCCTCCATGTTTCACAGTAGGGACAGTGTTCTTTTCTTGGTATGCTTCAGTTTTGTGTCTGTGAACATAGAGCTGATGTGCCTTGCCAAAAAGTTCCAGTTTTGTCTCGTCTGTCCATAGAACATTCTCCCAGAAGCTTTGTGGCTTGTCAACATGCAGTTTGGCAAATTCCAGTCTGGCTTTTTTATGATTTGTTTTCAACAGTGTGTCCTCCTTGGTCGTCTCCCATGAAGTCCACTTTGGCTCAAACAACGACGGATGGTGCGATGTGACACTGATGTACCTTGATCTTGAA
This sequence comes from Pholidichthys leucotaenia, assembly GCA_020510985.1. Lineage (NCBI taxonomy): Eukaryota > Metazoa > Chordata > Actinopteri > Cichliformes > Pholidichthyidae > Pholidichthys > Pholidichthys leucotaenia. The sequence continues at coordinate 134,380,081 of CM035838.1, forward strand.
GTTCACCATGAATGTGTTTCGAGGTTGTTCTGGGCTCTTTTGCTACCATTCGTATTATCCGTCTCCTCCTGCAGCCACGTCCAGGGAGGTTGGCTACAGTCCCGTGGATCTTAAATTTCTGAATAATATGTGCAACTGTAGTCACAGGAACATCAAGCTGCTTGGAGATGGTCTTATAGCCTTTACCTTTAACATGCTTGTCTATAATTTTCTTTCTAATCTCCTGAGACAACTCTCTCCTTTGCTTCCTCTGGTCCATGTTTAGTGTGGTAAACACCATGTCACCAAACAGCACAGTGACTACTTGTCACCCTTTAAATAGGCCGACTGACTGATTACAAGTTTGCAGACACCTGTGATGTTAATTAGAGGACACATCTTGGTTGAACATGTCCCTATGGTCACATTATTTTCAATCTTTTCTAGGGGTACCATCATTTTTGTTCAGGCCTGTTTCATGAGTTTGTTTTTTAAAGTAATTCTGTTGAACCATAATTCAAAAGCATTGTTTGATTTTCATTGGTTAATTTTCATAGAATTTTTATTTATTACCACTTTTGTCAGATTCAAGTTATTTCTGTGACCATTGTGGGTTTTTCTTTCATTAACAGAGGGGTACCAACAATTTTGTCCACGGCTGTATGTGTCCGCATATCATATGCAATTCATCTGGCCATTCCACTCCACAATGATGGTGGTATTATTATTAATTGTTAAATTTTAGATAGCCATGCGAGCACACCGGGAGGAGTACCATGTTGAACCCGCAGTGCCGCAAAGGACAGCGGTGGCACACAGGTGAAGCACAGGTAAAGCAGCAGCCAAGACTCCTGTTAACCAGGCAAGTTGGCTTGGCTCCCTGTGAAGGACTGCAGTCTGGCTGCCCCCCCCCCCCAACCACCACCACCAGCGCACCTGCACACCTCATGTTCTCCACACATGCTGAATTGTCCATTAGAGCTACACAATCACAGCAACATTATAGTATAAATTTTTAAGCATTAAATCTTCGGTATTATCTTTTTCAGGTAAAATTTGTCACTTTTCACTTCCTTGTTTTGTTTACAGAGCGCTCTGCTCTGCTCATGATGCCGCGTGTTATCCAATCAGGATGGAGTCAATCCGAAACCCCACCAACACTTCTAGAAGCCAGAGCATGAGGAAACGGAACGGCAGCTAAACTTTTGATAAAATTACATACTTTGATTAGCAACTCCATACTTGGGGATACACACCCTTGTAACCTCAGCAAAGCATTTATAAAATCTGAGGCCAGTCTGACGCATGGTTTGGGAGATATCTGAGGAACACACATACAGACAGAGATTTGGTGCATTTATAGACAGATAGAAACAATATTCTGACCTCCTGGCCAGTAGATGTCACACTTACCCAGAATTTACACTGACTCTGGACGCAGCCCGTTGCAGATGCCGTACGGATGGAACCTTATGTCTGTCCCTACCAACCAGTTTGTGTTTTGCAACGACATGGATAAGAACAGAGTTCGAAATACAAGATCGCGTGAGAATTATACAAAATAACGTGAGATCTCGAGAAAGACCCCAGAGTGACTGAGATGAACCGATCGTGATCACGTGATGACAACAAGGAAGTGTGATGTAACGGCTTTCCACCTGGATTTTTGTGCTCTAATAATACGTAAGTAGCCCATTAAATTTAATTCTATGAAGTCTTTGTATGTTAAGTCAAGTTTTTACCTTCTCTGACACAGTGGTGGAGGAGTAGACCTCAGAAAATAATGGACAATCCTTAAATCGTTTTTAATGAACAAATGGCTGTTATGTGTCTCTCTGTGTTGGCCCTGCAATGGACTGGCGATCTGTCCAGGGTGTACCCTGCCTCTCGCCCAAAGATGCTGGGATAGGCCCCAGCCTCCCCGCGACCCGAAAAGGATTAAGCGGAAGAAGATGAATGAATGAATGAATGAATGAATGAATGAAATGGCTATTAAATACCATGGCATCTCCTTGCAGATTGGATCTGGTATCTGGCAAAAATAGACTTGTTGCATTTCATTAGCAAACCAAATCTAATGAACTGGGTTCGTTCCTCAGTAGTCTGGACCAGGTGGGGATTAGAAAATTGACGAGAATGCGAACTATTTGCTGCGGAGACCGGATTGAATCCGTAACGGACTGCATCTGGAGTCAGTGTAAATCCAGGGTTACCTTTGCCCTAAGTGCTTGGTAGAGGCACATGACATCAACCCAGTTATGCTATTGGCTTAGACTGGCTGTGACATCTTTATCGGCCATAGATATATATAAACATTAGTTATGACATGGCTAGCCACTAGGCTAATCACATTCCATACACATACAGTAGCTTATTTACATAATTACAATAAATACAGTAAGTGTTTAAGTATCCTGTTATCACAATGTTGCAGGTGCTGTCAACCATTATAATTACCTACAGAATATGGAACCTCCATTTGCCATAAAATATCCGCCATGTCCTATCGAGGGTATCATATATCCATGTTACCGGCCACCAAGGTCTCGTCATGCAACTGCTCACATTGTAATAATATCAGGTATAATTTTTGGCACAGATTTTGTGTAATTATTAATTCCTCATTTTATGCATTAATATTTAGTTCTCTTAAACTATTACAACTATATGTTATATATAAACAACTATATGACTGACCATGTTATAAACGCAGAGAAAAAAATGAGTAATTTATTCTGTTTCTCTGTACTGACCAAGTCTGATGGATTATTTACTGTTTTATTTTGAAAAATTACTGTATATTCTCTCTCTTCCTATGCCTGCATGTCCTGTCTGTGCCATCTTGACACACACCTGTATCAAGTAATTAGTGTTGTGTCCATAATGTTGAGAATGACGAGTAAGGCTGAACTCGGTTAACAGGGTTTATTCAGGATAACAATAACTATGTACAAAGGCTTACGGCACTCGCCTGCATGCCAGGTGGCTCCACGACGAAAGAGGCAGAGCCTCCTCCGCCCAATTCCTTTTGACCCTGGGTGGCGTCACTACCGGAAACTGGCAGTCAGCCACCCTCAGTCCACCCATGTCCAACCCAGCCGTCATCTTGCTAATACCAGCCTGTTTCTATACATAACACTCCTCCCCCCCTTTTAAAAATTGTCAGGCACACAAATAACACACCCAAATTTATCACCTGACTCACACATTAACAGGAAAACATCCATCCATCCATCCATCCATCTTCTACCGCTTTTCCGGAAGTCCGGGTCGCGGAGGCAGCAGTTCAAGCAGAGAAGCCCAGACTTCCCTCTCCCCAGCCACCTGCTCCAGCTCTTCAGAGGGGATACCAAGGCGTTCCCAGACTAGCTGGGAGACATAGTCTCTCCACCGAGTCCTGGGTCTGCCCCGGGGTCTCCTCCCAGTGGGACGTGCCTGAAACACCTCAAGTGGGAGACGTCCAGGAGGCATCCTAATCAGATGCCCATACCACCTCAACTGACTCCTTTCAATGTGGAGGAGCAGCGGTTCTACTCTGAGCCTCTCCCGGATGACTGAGCTCCTCACCCTATCTCTGAGGGTGAGTCCAGCAATCCTACGGAGAAAGCTCATTTCAGCCGCTTGTATCCGCGATCTCGTTCTTTCGGTCATTACCCAAAGCTCGTGACCATAGGTGAGAGTAGGAACGTAGATTGACTGGTAAATCGACGGCTTTGCCTTAGAACTAAGCTCCCTCTTCACCACAACAGACCGGTACAACGTCCGCATCACTGCAGATGCTGCTCCAATCCGTCTGTCGATCTCTCGCTCCATTTTCCCCTCACTCGTGAACAAGACCCCAAGATACTTAAACTCCTCCACTTGGGGCAGGAGCCTGTCCCCAACCCGGAGAGGACAATCCACCTTTTTCCGGCTGAGGACCATGGACTCGGACTTGGAGGTGCTGATTCTCATCCCAGCCGCTTCACACTCAGCGGCAAACCGTCCCAGAAAGAGCTGTAGGTCATTGCTGGATGAAGCCAACAGGACAACATCATCTGCAAACAACAGAGATGAGATCCTGTGGTCACCAAGCATGACACCCTCCATTCCCTGGCTGTGCCTAGAAATCCTGTCCATAAAAATTATGAACAGGACCGGTGACAAAGGGCAGCCCTGGCGGAGTCCAACTCTCACTGGGAATGACTCCGACCGAGTGTTGGCAATACGAACTAAACTCTCACAACGGTCGTACAGAGACCGAATAGCTCGTAACAACAAGCCCGATACCCCATACTCCCGAAGCACCCCCCACAAAAATCCACGAGGGACGCGGTCAAATGCCTTCTCCAAGTCCACAAAACACATGTAAACTGGTTGGGCAAACTCCCACGAACCCTCAAGAATTCTCGAGAGGGTAAAGAGCTGGTCCGATGTGCCACGGCCAGGACGAAAACCACATTGCTCCTCCTGAATCCGAAGCTTGATCCGAAGCCTGATCCCAAGCTTTCTAAACTGGCTTTTGGTAGGAAAACATATGTACAAAAATAAATAAAACACCTATTCACTCACACAACTAAGGCTGGGGGGCCGGGTAGACTACCAGCACCCCCTACACAGCTGAGCGGGTTATTCTGCCGCTAGAAGAGAACAATGAAACAAAATAACAAGAAGCCGTGTCTCTAACTATAAATTAATCCCCATACTTATCCTACACACACAACCATATTACATATACTATCAGCCCCCCCCCCCAAAGTCCCACCCCACATTGGGTATGCAAAACAAAACAATGTTGGGACATTCAATTAAAACAGGTCAAATTAACCAGGTGGCCTCTAATTTACCACTGCAATGATCACTTACAGAGTCGCCACCGTTCTGACTGTAAAATTTAACACATAAGTGCCAATCAAATAAAACACTCCCAAATACAGTGCAAAACAGGCATAACCCCATACAGGCCACTAAAATTATCATGCAAATACACAAATCAGGTTCACAACTAAACGACACATCATGCCTACAGCACTCACTCTTTTCTTTTCTTTTTTTTTTTTTTAAATCAATTTATCGGGGCACCAAATAGTAAATAACACACAGGACTGAAGAAAACACGACAAACGAACAAAACCAAAACCCTCAGTCCTTGGATGGATCCCTCTCCAGGTGTCTCCATCTCTTCACCTCAGGACTCCTGCTGCGCCATCTCCTCTCTACCACTGGCAGCCGCAGATCCCTCGGGTGTCTCCAGACACGAATAGACCCACGCCGATCTGCCTCCATCCAGCCGGGCTCCACCTGGAACCGCCTCCGGTCGTCCTGCTGCTCGCGTGGACTGTGATCTTGTCGTATTTGAGCATCAACCTTGGTCTTCGAGGGAGCCCTCTTCCTTTTATCCAGATCACCAATCCTGCAACAGGCCTCCATCACCGATCGCTCCAGCTCGTGGGCTTGTCTATGTCTCCTCTAGGCAGGCCATCATTGGGAGCGCTTTACGATCACCATGCTCCGCGGTCTAGTCCTGTTTTCTCCTGGCGTTGGCGCCTCGTCCTCATGAGGCGTCCCTTCATCAGGGTCCCCGTCGTGCCGTCCGGCACCCTCGTCCAGGGCAGCCTGCGTGACAGCATCGGGTCCAGCCTGAGATGGCTCCGCGTGGTTCCGCGTGTGCTCTCCCTCTGTCACTTTGTCCAACCAGTCTGAATCCCACACCTCAGCACCCTCCACGACTGGAACAGGTCGGCCCCACAGTCTACACCGAGTCCATTCTTCACCCGAAACGTTAGCAATGGAGAACCCAAGACTGTAAAATAGGTTACAACCCATAATGTTAACCCCGGATGCTGAAACGTTGATGCGAACACTGGGTGCCACACTATCCTTATATCGGGCCTCCATTTCCACATAGCCCAAAATAGCCAACCTGTTCCGTCCATAACTGTAATACTCTTCATATTGCCCTCTAATCTGCCGGTGGGGAAACAGTCTCTCCACGGTTTCCAGATTCAGGACGGAAATCACCGCTCCAGTGTCCACCAAAAGCGGGATCTCAACGGCATCTAGCGTGACGGTGCAGCCAATCCTCCCTGTTGTCTCTGGGGAGACGGTATGCACAACTGTTGGAGTCTTCTGTGCAGCACCTGGTTCACCCCTATGGCTCCTGTGTACAAAGTTTTTGCACACCCTGGTAAAATGGTTCAAAACACCGCACTTGCCACAACACTTTCCTTTCGCCGGGCACACCCTGGAATTATAGTGGTGCTCAGTGAACCCACATCCATAACATTTCGGCGTACCAGGGGCAGACCTTATCCTGACCATGGAGGCAAAATCAAAATCATCCTCTCCACACTCGTCATCACAAGGGTCCATGATCAGTGCCTTAGCGCAAGACTCATTCTTTACCAGAGAAGCCCCTTCAGTAAGGCCCCTCGCGATGGTCTCTGCCACCTCGAACTGTTGGGCAAGCTCGACAGCTTCAGCTAATGTCAACTCCCCTGGATGTGTCAACAACCTGGATCGGGCCGCCGGACAGCAGATGTGCTCTGCTAGCTGGTTCCGAATCATCTCATCCTCCAGGGCCCCAAATCTGCATTCCCTCGCCAGCTCGTGGAGGTCCGCCACGAATCTTCTTACCGGCTTTCCCGACTGCTGGCAGCGCTGTTGAAACTGAATGCGCCTCACGGTGACGTTCTCCAGCGCCCTAAAGTACCACGCCATTAGCTGCACCACCTCATCAAAACTGTCAGCACCGCCAAGGTTCTCCAGAATCCTCTGCCCTTCCATTCCCAAATTATGGACCAACACAGCTCATGCTCGGAGCTTCTCCATCTCGCCCAGGTTTAAGACAACAAGATAGTTAGTAAAAACAGCAAACCAACGAGGCCACGGCACGGGTGGCTCGCCTGGGGCCTCGAGAAACAGCCGAAAGCTGGCAACGGAACGCTCCATTACCGCTTTTACCTCGTCGCCAAATGTTGTGTCCATAATGCTGAGAATGACGAGTGAGGCTGAACTCGGTTAACAGGGTTAATTCAGGATAACAATAACTATGTACAAAGGCTTACGGCACTCGCCTGCATACCAGGTGGCTCCACAACGAAAGAGGCAGAGCCTCCTCCGCCCACTTCCTTTATACCCCGGGTGGCGTCACTACCGGAAACCGGAGTCAGCCACCCCCGGTCCACCCACGTCCAACCCGGCCACCATCTTGCTAATACCAGCCTGTTTCTATACATAACAATTAGCAGTTATGTTAAAAAATTAAATGCATATTCAAGGCCAAACTGCGGCTGTGGGGACGACAAGTGGACAGAGGGATATTTGACACGTTTCCAACATTAGCGGCGGTTTTGGAAGAAACTAAGTTTGGGCCTTCCTTCAACCAGTTGGTGGGTGAGCTTTGCTTTCAAAAGAGGTTGAGCGTTACTTCCTGACAGACTGCGAAGGAGTGGATTTGTGACTGTCAACCCTGCCCATCAATGGCGCCCCCAGGTGGTGGCACAGGGTGGCAATGGCCATGTGTTCAACAATGTTCAACAACCCCTCCCCCAGTTGCCACCCTGCGACTGGACAGTCTAAATATAAATTTCTCACTTATTTTTCTATGTAATATTTTACATGTAGAAATGTTAATGTTTCATAATAACGTCTGCTACATATTATTAACAAATATTAACAAAATACAGCAAACTAGGACAGATCACTGTCACACTCTGAAGCCGTCACTTCCCACCACTCTGGTAGAACGCCTGGTGGCGTGAAAACGTTAATCAGGTGATGTTGAGAACTGTGCCATGAGTGCTGAGATCAGGTTCAAGGCCTCATTGCCTTAGATAAGTTTAGAGTGTACAGTAGCTGGTTAGGTGCCAGATTATTTGGATGCTGAGAGACGCTATACTAATGGGAATGCTACATAAGTCATTTAATATTTACTTAAAAACATGTTCATAGTTTTTCTGGTTTTGTCTATTGTTTGTGACGGTGTTACATTTACCACTAAGCTATCGCTAGTAGCATTAGCACACTACCTTATTTTTTTGCTTACAATTTATATGCATCTCTCTGAGTAATATGAACAATTTAGTTTTATTTTCTAACCAACTGAAAACAACTCACCCAAATTCCAAGTCAAAATATTGTCATTTAGAGCTGTGTCTCCCAACCTGGGGGGGGGGGGGGGGCATGGACCATCTGTTTTGAGGTCATGAAATGCGTGGGTAAAAAAAAAAAAAATGCATGAATGACATCAAATAAAGAAAGAGGACGGTGTGGTGGACACAACATACATGGCACTCCACCCAGTACAGGGGGTTGGTGGAGGAGAAGATAGAGATGCTAATGGAGAAAAGGTGAGAGGAGTGAAACAAACAAAGATGTGTCTTTCACCCCCACAGCACCAGGTTTGCATTTGAGGATGCAGGGGTGTGAATGTATTGTAGCAAGACCTGCTTTATGACATGTGTGTCAATGTTATGTTAATGTCTGTACATGTCTTTCAGTGTGTATGTTAATGTGCTTACCCTGTGTGCCGGAGGCGGGAATAAAAGTGTATAAAGGAGTTTGATCAAGGACTCAGCGTTATTCTGTTCTATTCTGTGTTGGAGAAGAAATAAAGTTCTGTGTCATGCAGCTCGCTGTCTTGTCTGATTCCATCCTCCACAATGGCTGAGAAATGTAAACATGCGGAGGAACCCGTGGAGTTAAAAAAGAAAAAAAGACAATATATTGACATATTCTCCTCACTCTCCTGAGCTTTGGGTTAGCCACTAGCTATGGCTACTAGCTCTCCTTCCTCTCCTCCTCTGGTGTGCTCTCTCTGTCAGATGTTTAGCTACACCTCTGCCTCTTTTAGTGATAACGGTAAATGTAATAAATGTTGTCTTTTTGAGGTGCTCGAGGCGAGGTTGTCTGATTTGGAATCCCGGCTTCACTGCATTGAAACACCGTCTGCGCCAGTTACTCTCGATGGACGTCCCCTAGCTGCAGCGGAGCTAGCTAGTATAGGCCCCGTTAGCGGTCCTCCGGTTCTCCTCAGCAGCGAGGAGACTGGGTGGGTAACGGTGAGAAGGAAGCCTGGTTGCAAAGCCCCGGTACACCACCAACCTGTTCACGTTTCTAATCATTTTTCCCTGCTCAGCGACACACCCGCTGAGGAAAAAACTCTGATCATTGGCGACTCTGTAGTCAGAAACGTGAACCTAGAGACTCCAGCGGCCATAGTCAAATGCATTCCTGGGGCCAGAGCAGGCGACATCGAGTCAAATTTGAAAATGCTGGCTAAAAGTAACTGTAAATACTCCACAATTGTTATTCACGCTGGCATTAATGACATCCGTCTCCGGCAGTCGGAAGTCACGAAACTTAATGTAGAATCGGTGTGTGACTTTGCCAAAACAATGTCGGACTCTGTAGTATTCTCTGGGTCCCTCCCCAATCTGACCAGTGATGACATGTTTAGCCGCTCGTCATCCTTGAACCGCTGGCTGTCTGTGTGGTGTCCTGCAAATGACGTGGGCTACATTGACAACTGGAGCTCATTTTGGGGAAAACCTGGTCTTATGAGACGAGACAGTGTCCATCCCACTTTGGATGGTGCATCTCATTTATCTAACAATCTGGCATCTTTTTTATCCAAATTTCCAAAACCTTGACTACTCAGAGTTGGGACCAGGAAGCAGAGTCGCAGTCTTACACGCCTCTCTGCATCTCCTCTTCATCCGCCACCCCTCAACTTAGCCCCTGTCTTCCCCATCAGAGAATCACTGTCTGCTCCCTCCAAAGTAAATAAAAATATAGTATACAAGCATCCCAAAGTGATTAAGCAAAAAATTGGTAAAACTCAAATTAAACATAAAGCCTCTAAATTGAATGATTTGGCCTCTGTTCCTCCTCATAATTTAAAAATTAAATGTGGTTTATTAAATATTAGGTCTCTAACTCCCAAGTCTCTGTTAGTCCATGATCTGTTAATTGATCATCAGATTGATTTAATATCCCTTACAAAGACTTGGTTAGGGCAAGAGGATTATGTTGGTTTAAATGAATCAACTCCCTCTGGTTATTTAAACTGTCAAAATCCCAGAAGTTCTGGTCGTGGAGAAGGAGTAGCAACAATTTACCATTCCAAACTATTAATTAATGTAAAGCAAAAAACACGTCATAATTCCTTTGAGGGCCTGGTCCTCAGTATTGGGCACTTTAGCAATTTTAGGTTAAACCCAATTTTATTTGCCATAGTTTATCGTCCTCCATCAACCTACTCAGAATTTTTATCCGAATTTGCTGATTTCTTAGCTGATTTAGTGCTGAAATCAGATAGAATAATTATAGTAGGGGACTTTAATATACATGTAGATGTAGATAGTGACTGCCTTAATGTGGCATTTAATTCAGTATTAGACTCGATTGGGTTTTCTCAGAAAGTAGGAAATTCTACTCATTATCTCCACCATACGTTGGACCTTGTTCTGACATATGGCATAGAAATAGAAAATCTTGTAGTGTCTCCTCATAACCCTGTACTGTCAGACTATTGTCTGTTAACCTTTGATTTTACTATTTCTGACCATTTGGCTCCTAAAGAAAAATATTATTACAGTAGATGCCTCTCAGATGATGCTGTTACCAAATTTATGCAGATTGTTTCCTCTATGCCATGTGTCAACACAACGGAAATAAGCTGTAGACAGCTTGCTCCTTCTGTAATTGATAACATGGTGGATAGTGTTACAGCTTCTCTGCATCAGACTCTAGACTTGGTGGCCCCCTTAAAAAAGAAAAAGTCTAATCAGAGATTTCTAACTCCTTGGTTCAACACAGAAACTCGTAGCTTAAAACAGAAGACTCGTCAATTAGAAAGAAAATGGTGCTCCACTAATTTAGATGAAATCTATTTAGCTTGGAGAAATCATCTTTTAATTTATAAAAAATCTCTTAGAAAGCTAGAAGCTCCAACTGATGTTGACAAGTTTTTTGTTTATTTTGTCACAGCAAATCTTCGCCCTTAAACACCGTGAAAAACTAAAAATACAGACATAAAAAACATGAATACAAAAAAAATTATAACACTTAACAAATGTTCATAAACAAAAATAATCACATACCGTGTGCGCCTTCTGCCTAGAATTTAGGAGTTGTTAGTCATGTCACAAATTTCCCAAAATCCTCTCTCCAAAGTCCTCTCTCCGCATCTGATTGTGGACAGCCTCCAGCAGCCGTGTGACTCTTCTAATCAGGCATGTGAACAGCGCATGCCTACCACCCATATTTGCATCATATCAGATCCAGGTTTGCCGCTGGTTTCCTCACAAACATGGAGAACATTTAACAGTCCGGCTGCCTGCAGGAAAAAACACTCCGTCCTCTCTCCGACACTCGCTCACACAATGGCGCTGATAGGCGGGGCGAGACACCTGCACAAGCCCCCTTCACGAGCTCTCCGACTCACCTGCGAGCTCGGCAGCACGAGCGCATATGTGCCGCGATATGGAGGGACTGAAGGCGGAGAAAAGGACACCGCTAATGTCCGCACACTGGCGCACACACCCATAAACAAACATTATTTCAGAAAAAGAACCAAAAATACATAAACCTTTTCACTGTGACAGCTACACTGCCACCAAAATTACAAAGATTTACATTCACTCAACTTTTAACAAACAAAATTAAATCTTGTAATTTTCCTTGAAATAAATGTAAACCTTCAAATCACATATTGCTTTAATAGCATTGATATTATTCACTTTCTAGACTTAAGCGTTTCTTTGCCATTACTGTATCATCTGACTTTAGTTTTATTATGTCCTCCCTTTGTAGTCTAGGACTCATTTTCAACTAGAACTATTAGTTTCTGAACAGGTCTCTCAAGAACTGAGACTTGCTTTAAGTGTTCACCTTTTTTCCCTAGACCTCTTTCTCAACCTCCCTCCAACTCTAAGGAGGTTATCTACAAGGACAGGATCAAGCTGATGCATTTTGTGAGTTTTTGGTAGTTTAGCTGATTTTTGACTGAACCATTTCAGCTCATCTTCAAATGCCTCAGGCAACTCTTCTCTCCTCTTTTAATCCTTGCTACAACATTGATGGCTGTATTCCAGTCAGAAAATCTTGAAAACCTTTCAAGAAAGTTGTCTCTTTCAACAGCAGCTGTCTTCAAAACCTTTACTTCAGGGTCACCTACAAGAAGCTCTGGTGAATGCTGAACTGTGACAATTTCACGTTCCCATAAAAACTCAGGCCCAGTGAGCCAGTTTGAGTCAATCAGCTCTGCCACCTTGAGACCTCTAGAAGCATGGTCTGCTGGATTTTGATTGGTTTCAACATAGAACCATTGCTTTGGATCTGTAGTGTTTCTTATTTTCTGGACGCGATTGGCAACAAACACATGGAAGCGCCGGGCTTCATTCTTGATGTACCCAAGCACCACTTGAGAGTCTGTCCAGAAAAACTCTTCGATCTTCAGCTCGAGCTCTGCTTTGAGAAAGTTACTCACACCAGCTGAAACTGCTGCAGCAGTCAGCTCAAGACGTGGGATGGTGACTATGCTTGTGGGTGCCACTCGGGCTTTACCCATGACAAGAGCACAATGAACTTGCACATCAGAAACAATCCTGATGTAGGAACACTGTCCATAACCACTGCTGCTACCATCTGAAAAGTGATGCATCTCAATTTTTTGGATTGTGCCGAGGTATTCAGGAATGAGGCATCTTGGTATTTTAATGTTTTGAAGATTTTCCAAATCCTGGAGCCATATTTCCCACTTGGCCTGGATTTGAGGGGAAACAGGCTCATCCCATCCAACACCCCACCTGCACATGTCTTGCAGCAGTTGTTTGCCAGTCAAGATGTAAGGAGAGAGAAATCCTAGTGGGTTATACACACTCACAACTGTTGCTAGAATTCCTCTTCTTGTGGCTGATTTTTCTTTGAGGACAACACTGAATGAGAACACATCAGCTTCCACATTCCACTTTATCCCTAGTACACTCTGCATTGGAACCACAGTGTAATTCAGATTTACATCTTTCTTCTCACTTGCATGTTCTGTTTCTGGTATCACCTCCAGGACCTCTTTGTACTTGGGATTTTTTCCTTCTCTTGGATTTGTGTCCAAGAAATCTCGTTCCAGGACTTTGATCACAGAGGAAGGTGTGATGGATGGAAACTCCTTTACAGAGACACGATTGCAGACTCCTATTACCTCCATTAGACCAGTCCATGGTTTGATGGAACCCACGATAGTCCAGCCTAAGTCTGTTTTGACTGCATATGGATCATAATCATTTCCTGGTATGACCTTCCTTGGTTTTAATGCTCTTGCACAGTCATAGCCAATCAGGAGCCCTGCGGGACAGTCTAACAGATCTGGCATCTCTTCTGCAATGCTTAGAAGGTGAGTCCACTCTTTCGTTGTCTCACGAGTTGGGATACTGTTTTTCTCAAGTGGATTGTATTCCCGTGTATAAGTAGGTGGCAAGACAACATACTCTTGTAAATGGTAACCTCTTACTTTGAGCCCATCTACTCTTTGGCAATGTACAGTTGAACCCTGGTCAGTCATTGTTGTCAACCTTAATTTAACAGGTTCTGTTTTTGCATGAATTTTCTCAAAAATATCTTGATCAATGAATGTATTGCTGCTTTGAGTGTCCAGAAGTGCATACACCAAGGTCTCTGGACTGTTTCCTGCTGCACAAGAGAGCCATACTGGAACAATCATTGAAGTGTGATCACTGTTGCCCACCTTTACACTACATGCAACTGTGGAACTGCTTTCCTCTTGTGGTGGCGTTTCTGGCTTTTCTCCTTGAGGACGTTCCTCGTAAAGTGGAGAGGGGTGGCTTCGCCTGCAAATATTACAAGTGACCTTCTGTCGACAGGTTTTGGAAATGTGACCAACTCTAAGGCAAGCAAAACACATGTTATTATCAATGACAAATTTTTTCCTGTCTTTGAGAGGCATTGCTGCAAACTTGTCACACTTATAGATAAAGTGATCTTGCTGACAGCAAATACACTTAATCTGCTTCTCATTCTGAGATGCTAAAGAGCTGGGCTTGGAACCTCTGCCACTTTGGGATGTGGCCTTTGAGGTTTGTTTTGGATAATTGGGTACATTTGTTGAAGCTACCAGGACACTGGCCTTGACACGTTTTTGTTCCTTCTCTAGTTTTTCACTTGTATGCTTTAGCGCATAAAGAGAAGAAATAGGATTGCATGCTATGCGCGCTTCTTCTGCCACAAAGTGTGCAAACTCCTCGAAACCTGGATATGCCTTCCCTTCATCCAGTGTTTTAGTGACATGTCTGTTCCAGCGAGTTGTTGCCCAGTCTGGAAGTTTCAGCAGTAATTTCTGATTTTCCTCACAATCATCCAAAACTCCAAGTCCTTGCACATGGGGCATGGCATTTTTACAAGAGATGAGGAAATCACTGAACTCTCTTAGTTTAAGGGAGTCTTTTGGTCCAATCTTCGGCCAGGAACTCAGTTTTCCCCTGAAAGCTCTTTGGACTACAAAGGGGTGGCCATAGCGCTTGTTTAAGGCATCCCAAGCCTGTGTGTACGCTTCTTCATCACTACGATAAAAGGTTCCTTCTAACACTGAAAGCCATCCATCCATCCATCCATCTTCTACCGCTTTTCCGGAGGTCCGGGTCGCGGAGGCAGCAGTTCAAGCAGAGAAGCCCAGACTTCCCTCTCCCCAGCCACCTGCTCCAGCTCTTCAGAGGGGATACCAAGGCGTTCCCAGACTAGCTGGGAGACATAGTCTCTCCACCGAGTCCTGGGTCTGCCCCGGGGTCTCCTCCCAGTGGGACGTGCCTGAAACACCTCAAGTGGGAGACGTCCAGGAGGCATCCTAATCAGATGCCCATACCACCTCAACTGACTCCTTTCAATGTGGAGGAGCAGCGGTTCTACTCTGAGCCTCTCCCGGATGACTGAGCTCCTCACCCTATCTCTGAGGGTGAGTCCAGCAATCCTACGGAGAAAGCTCATTTCAGCCGCTTGTATCCGCGATCTCGTTCTTTCAGTCATTACCCAAAGCTCGTGACCATAGGTGAGAGTAGGAACGTAGATTGACTGGTAAATCGACAGCTTTGCCTTAGAACTAAGCTCCCTCTTCACCACAACAGACCGGTACAACGTCCGCATCACTGCAGATGCTGCTCCAATCCGTCTGTCGATCTCTCGCTCCATTTTCCCCTCACTCGTGAACAAGACCCCAAGATACACTCCTCCACTTGGGGCAGGAGCCTGTCCCCAACCCGGAGAGGACAATCCACCTTTTTCCGGCTGAGGACCATGGACTCGGACTTGGAGGTGCTGATTCTCATCCCAGCCGCTTCACACTCAGCGGCAAACCGTCCCAGCAAGAGCTGTAGGTCATTGCTGGATGAAGCCAACAGGACAACATCATCTGCAAACAACAGAGATGAGATCCTGTGGTCACCAAGCATGACACCCTCCATTCCCTGGCTGCGCCTAGAAATCCTGTCCATAAAAATTATGAACAGGACCGGTGACAAAGGGCAGCCCTGGCGGAGTCCAACTCTCACTGGGAATGACTCCGACCGAGTGTTGGCAATACGAACTAAACTCTCACAACGGTCGTACAGAGACCGAATAGCTCGTAACAACAAGCCCGATACCCCATACTCCCGAAGCACCCCCCACAAAAATCCACGAGGGACGCGGTCAAATGCCTTCTCCAAGTCCACAAAACACATGTAAACTGGTTGGGCAAACTCCCACGAACCCTCAAGAATTCTCGAGAGGGTAAAGAGCTGGTCCGATGTGCCACGGCCAGGACGAAAACCACATTGCTCCTCCTGAATCCGAGGTTCGACCAACGGCCGGACTCTCCTCTCCAGTACCTTGGCATAGACCTTCCCAGGGAGGCTGAGGAGTGTGATCCCTCTAAAGTTGGAGCACACCCTCCGGTCCCCTTTTTTGAAGAGAGGAACCACCACCCCGGTTTGCCATGCCAAAGGCACTGCCCCCGACCTCCACGCAATGTTGCAGAGGCGTGTCAACCATGACAACCCAACAACATCCAGGGCCTTGAGGTACTCGGGGCGAATCTCGTCCACCCCCGGGGCCCGGCCACCAAGGAGATTTTTAACCACCTTGGCGACCTCAGCCCCTGTGATAGGCGAGTCATCCCCCTTGTCCCCAAACCCTGCTTCCTCTGTGGAAGGCGTATCAGTGGGATTGAGGAGATCCTCGAAGTATTCCTTCCACCGCCCGACGATATCCCCAGTTGAAGTCAACAGTGTCCCATCCGCACCATACACAGTATGGACGGGGAGCTGCTTTCCCCTCCTGAGCCGCCGAACAGTTTGCCAGAATCTCTTTGAAGCCGACCGAAAGTCTTGTTCCATGGCCTCACCGAACTCCTCCCATACCCGGGTTTTTGCTTCAGCAACCACCCGAGCTGCACTCCGCTTGGCCTGCCGGTACACCTCAGCTGCTTCGGGAGTCCCACAAGCCAACCAAGCTTGATAGGACTCCTTCTTCAGCTTAATGGCCCCCCTCACCACTGGTGTCCACCACTTGGTTCGGGGGTTGCCACCACGAGATGCACCAACCACCTTGCGGCCGCAGCTCTGGGCCGCCGCTCTGGGCCGCTCTGGGCCGCCGCTTCAACAACAGAGGTGGAGAACATGGCCCATTCAGACTCCATGTCTCCAGACTCCCTCGGAATGTGGTTGAAGTTCTTCCGGAGGTGGGAGTTGAAGACCTCCCGGACAGGGGCCTCAGCCAGACGCTCCCAGCACACCCTCACTATACGTTTGGGTCTACCAGGTCTGAATGGCTTCCTCCCCTGCCATCGGATCCAACTCACCACCGGGTGGTGATCAGTTGACAGCTCTGACTGAAAGCGCTTCTCCATTTATGTATTTTTTCAAATAGAACAGCTTATGCGCTGGATCTGTACAACTTGTTTCTATCAAAGCCTTGAAGCAAGTGCTCCACTCTATGAATTTAAGTGGGTCTCCTGTAAACACAAAAGGCTCTGGTGTTGGAAGTCTTGTCATAGCAAGGGATTCTTTGAGCGCTTGGACTAGTGAGACTTTGCTCTCTCTGGGCTCAGATATCCTGCCAGAGTTGTGTGGGACTGATGCACTGTGGGGAACATTGATGTGTTTACTCTCAGAGTAAGGAGGGGCCGATACATTTTGTGGAACTTGAGTGCATGGAGGGCTACTATGCTGCATTGGAAGCTGACTTGGAGGCAAAGTACTTTTTACTTCAACATCCCTTATTTCAGCATTAAACCTTAATTCCTCTTCAGCATACACATTGTATTCACGATTCGTATACACGAATGGCACTCCCTGTCACACAGGTTGCATTTGTGGATGGTCTCCGTGCTGCTGTGTCTGTGGGGCTCTTCCTGCGTCCTTTTTTGATCCGCTCCAGCAGCCAGTCTTCACCCAGCCTTAAAAAAAAACAGCTCGCGAACTTCTCTGCTTCAATTGGCTCACTGCATTCAAAGCGTTGGGAGGCGGGTCCTTCTGGCTAGGTTTTCATTCATTGGTTCTTCAAGGTTTCAGAAACCCAATTCAAAGCTCTTATTAGTCGAATGAGAGGTCAATCAGATGAACTAATCTGTTCGCGGCTGTGTCTGCAGCTTTTATTTTCAGTGCGCGCTTGGACACCACTACATCACCATCACCACCTACATCACCATCTACACCATGCGTCCTACAGCGCACGAGAGCGCCCTCGTGAACTCTCGTGCGCTCTAGGACGCAGAGACTTGCCCGCCCGTGGTACAACGGAGCGCAAGAGGTTAACAAATGTTCATAAACAAAAATAATCACATATCGTGTGCGCCTTCTGCCTAGAATTTAGGAGTTGTTAGTCATGTCACAAATTTCCCAAAATCCTCTCTCCAAAGTCCTCTCTCCGCATCTTATTGTGGACAGCCTCCAGCAGCCGTGTGACTCTTCTAATCAGGCATGTGAACAGCGCATGCCTACCACCCATATTTGCATCATATCAGATCCAGGTTTGCCACTGGTTTCCTCACAAACATGGAGAACATTTAACAGTCCGGCTGCCTGCAGGAAAAAACACTCCGTCCTCTCTCCGACACTCGCTCACACAATGGCGCTGATAGGTGGGGCGAGACACCTGCACAAGCCCCCTTCACGAGCTCTCCGACTCACCCGTGAGCTCGGCAGCATGAGCGCATATGCGCCGCGATATGGAGGGACTGAAGGCGGAGAAAAGGACAGCGCTAACGTCCGCACACTGGCGCACACCCATAAACAAACATTATTTCAGAAAAAGAACCAAAAATATATAAACCTTTTCACTGTGACAGCTACAAAGAATAATCCCAGGTTTCTTTTCAGCACTGTAGCCAGGTTGACAAAGAGTCAGGACTCTAAATCCTAGCATTCCCTTAGAGCTTACTAGTCAGGACTTTATGAACTTTTTCAATAATTAAATTTCATCCATCAGAGATAAAATCAATCAGATTCTTCCCACAATTAACTTAAATACTGTAACTACTACAACTCCTTCAATTGATGTCTGTCTTGATGAGTTTACTCCAATCGACCTTTGTGAGTTTGACAAAATAGTTTCCTCATCCAAACCTTCAACTTGTCTTTTAGACCCTATTCCTTCCAGGTTATTTAAAGAAGTCTTCCCACTTATTGGTAGCTTTATTCTTCATATAATCAATTCTTCATTAACTTTAGGCCATGTATCGCAGGCTTTTAAAACGGCTGTAATTAAACCCTTACTCAAAAAGCCAACGCTAGATCCAGCAGCTTTAGCTAACTATAGACCAATCTCTAATCTCCCTTTCATTTCAAAAATCTTAGAGTTGTTGCTACGCAATTATTTGACCACCTGCAGGGAAATGGTTTACTTGAAGAGTTTCAGTCTGGGTTTAGAATCCATCATAGTACTGAAACAGCCTTAGCGAAGGTCACTAACGACCTCCTCATTGCATCTAATAATGGACTGGTTTCTGTACTTGTCCTTTTAGACCTTAGTGCAGCTTTTGATACTATCAATCATAATATTCTACTTGATAGATTAGAACACTATGTTGGACTTAATAGAACTTTGTTGCAGTGGTTTAGATCTTATTTATCTGATAGGTTCCAGTTTGTTCATGTCAATAATGAGTTTTCTTTCAACTCAAAGCTTAGTCATGGAGTTCCACAGGGATCTGTGCTAGGCCTTACTCTTTTTAGTTTATATATGCTCCTGTTAGGCAACATTATTAGAAAGCACTTTATACATTTTCATTGTTATGCAGATGATACACAATTATACCTGTCAATGAAGCCAGATGATAGTAATCAATTAGCCAAGTTGGAAGCCTGTCTTAAGGAAATCAAAGCTTGGATGACTTGTAATTTCCTGCTATTAAATTCAGATAAGATTGAAGTCATTCTTGTTGGTCCAAAAAACCTTAGAAATACCTTTCCAAATCAAACTTTCAGTTTGGATGCGGTTATTCTTTCTCTTAATAGCTCTGTGAGGAACCTTGGAATTATTTTTGATCAAGATCTGTCCTTCAATTCACATATTAAATTTGTTTCTAAGACTGCCTTCTATCATTTGTGTAATATTGCCAAGATTAGGAGCATCTTGTCTCAGAGTGATGCTGAGAAACTGATCCACGCTTTTGTTAGCTCGAGATTAGATTATTGTAATTCTTTATTATCAGGCTTTCCTAAAACATCTTTAAAAAGTCTTCAGCTGATCCAAAATGCTGCAGCAAAAGTTTTAACAGGTACTAGAAAGAGAGATCATATCTCTCCGGTTCTGGCCTCCCTTCATTGGCTTCCCATAGAGTTAAGAATTAAGTTTAAAATCCTTCTTCTTACTTACAAAGCTCTGAACAATCAGGCTCCTTTTTATTTAAAAGATCTGATACTACCGTATTATCCTAACAGAGCACTACGCTCCCAAAATGCTGGATTACTTGTAATACCTAGAATCTCCAAAAGTACAATGGGAGGCAGAGCCTTCAGTTATCAAGCTCCTCTCCTGTGGAACCAGCTGCCAATCTGGATTCGGGAGTCAGACTCGATCTCTGTTTTTAAGAATAGGGATAAAACCTACCTTTTTGATATAGCCTACAATTAGGGAGGGATCATGTGTTTCTGAACCCTCCCTTAGTTATGCTGCTAATAGGTTTAGTCAGCCGGGGGACCTCCAATAATGCACTGGGCCTCATTCCTTTCTTCACTCTCAATGAAATATTTTTTTTTTGCTGGTCATTAACATTTGTTTGTTCTCTCCCATAGATTGAGTCCCCATCGTGCTGTTTGCGCTCTACATGTCTGTTCTTTTCATCTTCTCTGTCCCCTCACCCCCCAGCCAGTCGCAGCAGATGACTGCCCCTCCCTGAGCCTGGTTCTGCTGGAGGTTTCTTCCTGTTAAAAGGGAGTTTTTCCTCTCCACCGTCGCCAAGTGCTTGCTCACAGGGGATCGCCTGATTGCTGGGGTCTTTCTGCAACTGTGGGGGTCCCCCCTACAGTTGAAAGTGCCATGAGATGACTGTTGTTGTGAAATGGCGCTATATAAATAAAGTTGAATTGAATTGAAGTTACCTGAACTATAGATTTATAGAAGCACAAGACTCTTTTCGGCCAGAATGTGTTATTTGTGGTGAAAAGCTAGCTAATGACAGCATGAAGCCCAGCAAACTGAGACGGCATCAGGAGACTTGACACCGAGAGACCATTGGTGCAAATCAGGATTTTTTTGAGAGGAAACAGCACCTGGAGCTTTCAAGGAGACACGGGGATATCAGAAAATCCTTTGAATGGGCAGGTAGTGATTTACTCAGAGCCACTGAAGCATCATTCGACTGTGCGCTGCTCATTGCGAAGGCAAAAAAGCTGCACAATATTGGTGAGCAGCTGATCAAGCCCACATGCCTAAAATTTGTGGAGAAAATGTGTGCAGCACAAGCAATTGATAAAGTCAAGACTGTGCCCCTCTCTGACAACACTATCAAAGACAGAATCAATAAAATGGCTGCAGATTGCCAAAACCAGCTGCACAAGAAACTTAGAATGGTTCCCTTCTCCATTCAATTGGATGAGACAACCACGGTGGCAGACGAGGCTCTGTTAATTGTGCATTGTCAGTGTATTGATGATGGCGACTTAAAACAAGACATTCTTATGTCAACAAATCTAGCAACAACAACAACATGTGGATTCATATTTTACATCCCACAATCTGCCCTATGAGAACCTGGTGGTGTGCTGCACTGACGGAGCCGCAGCGATGATGGGAAAAAATAAAGGATTCAACACACGGTTGAAAGAAAAGGCTCCGGAATGTGTCATTTTTCATTGCATGCTCCACCGCCAAGCATTGGCAGGTAAAAAACTTTCAGAAGACCTCAGTAACACTCTGTCAACTGTTGTCAAAATTGTGAACTTCATTAAAACACGCCCTGCTAATAAGCGACTTTTTGCACTACTGTGCGAGGACGAGGCACACCAAACATTCCTGCTCCACAATGAAGTACGATGGTCGTCAAGGGGACAGGTGCTTGTCTGTTTTATTGAATTGCAAGACAAAGTTAAAGAATTCTTCCATGACCACAGTTGGCCATTTTATGAACAGCTGACAGACACGTTTTGGAACCAAGCGGCATACCTGGCAGACACATTCGCACTTTTCAACGAAACAAACAAGCAGATGCAGGGATCTGAATCAAACGTCCTACAATGCAAAGACGCACTGGATGCTTTTGTGCAAAAACTTGAGTACAGGGTCGCTAAAATGTCAAAAGGGGAGTTGCAGCCGCTTCCACTTCTGCAGATGCAGTCCAGTGGCACCGTGCGTGCGTCTTTACGCACGGACGTCACGCGCCACATGAGTCTGCTGTGTGACGAGATGAGGAGTCGCTTTGCCAACATCAACGAACATTTATCCAAGGAAGCATGGGTGATGGACCCCTACATTTCCAGTCACAAAGATGTTGAATACTTGGGCTGTGAAGATGAGCTGTGTGACCTTGGGCGCATGTGCACGCAGAGACCGGCAGCTGGTGAAATAGTGCGTGTGTGTGTGTGTGTGTGTGTTTTATACTTTTATACGTTTTTATAAAATCCTCTGTGTCGTTTCTGCCTTGGAGGGCGTGTGGAATATATGGCGAAGAGCTCCCTGGTATCTACAACATGGATTTATTCTCCTTTCTCGCACTGCTGCTTTCTGTGCTCTGGCTCTTTGTCCCTGAAGTAAACGCGTTCGGCTCCATGGCGGGCAGAATAGCGGGCAGAATACAATATTCCAGGGACGTGTTGCTGCATTTAAATACAGCTGATTCAACGGCTGTGATTGAGCCTAAGCTGCAACTGCCGGACTTTATTTTGAGAGATGGACACAGCAGAGAAAAGAGAGACGGGAGAGACAGCAGAAGGAAGCGTGGAAGGCGTGGAGGTGTGAAATTGCACCTTAGGAGACGTCAGTTTGGTAACATTCCTCTTCCTTCGATAATTTTTGGGAATGCACAGTCTGTGAGAAACAAGGTGGATGAAATTCAAGGGAACGTACGCTACCAGAAGGATTTTAAGAACTGCTGCGTCATGGCTTTCACTGAATCTTGGCTTACTGCGCATGATCGAGATGCAGACCTGTGGATTGACGGCTTTGGAGCCCCGCTGCGCTCGGATCGGCAGGAAGAGGTAACAGGGAAGCGTCAGGGGGGCGGAGTATGTTTATACATTAATAAGCAGTACTGCACATCTGTCACGGTCAGAGAGCGCATCTGTACACCCGATGTGGAGCTGTTGTCTGTGTCACTACGCCCCTTTTATTTGCCTCGCGAGTTTCCCCAACTTTTCATTACGACTGTGTACATTCACCCGAGGGCAGACGCTGACTCCGCCTCCAGAACCGTCTTTGATGTGGTCCAGCGGCTGCAGTCAATTTCCCCAGAGGCGCCAAACTTCATTCTTGGGGATTTTAACCATGTTTCTTTAAAGAAGACACTTAAAAACTTTTATCAGTATGTCTCCTGCCCAACCAGGCGAAAAAAGACATTGGACCTGTGCTATGGATCCATAGAGAGGGCCTATAAATCACTCCCCCTTCCTCCTTTAGGCTCCTCAGATCACAACTGTGTACATTTGCTGCCCACATATAAAACTGCTCTCAGAAGAGGCAAGGTGGAGATGAGAGACATAGATGTGTGGACAGAAGATTCAGAGCACAGCCTCCAGGAATGCTTTGACTGTACAGACTGGGAGATGTTCATAATGGCCTGCGGGGATGATTTGGACTCTCTGGCTGAGCTCACATGCTCATACATGGCTTACTGTCAAAATAAGATTGTTCCACGTAAACGTGTCAAAATATATCCCAACAACAAGCCATGGGTTACTAAATCAGTTAAATCCTGCTTACAGAGGAAAGCACTTGCCTTTAAACAGGGGTCTGTTTCTGAGCTACAGGTTGCCACTAAGGAGCTGAAGTCCGAAATTTTAAGAGCAAAACAGAATTATAAATCAGAGTTGGAAAGCAAGATGGCAGCAGCAAATAAACTTGGTTCGGCCTGGGCCAGTATGAAAACTATTGCAGGCCTTCAGAGCACAGAGCGCAGTAATCATTTTAGATGGTTTTAATTCAGACACAGAGCTGGCTAATGCTCTTAATTGTTTCTATGGTCGTTTTGACTCCTTTGATTTCAGTACAGAAATCCAAGATTTGAAACAGAAACTCAAAGACAATCAGCACTTTAATATTGAGGTGCAGGATGTTAAAAGGGAGTTCTGCGCTGTAAAAGTGAACAAAAGTCAGGGCCCTGATAATATATGTGGGCGCTTGGTAAAGTCCTGTGCACATGAACTGAGTCCTATATTTCATTACACTTTCAATAAGTCCTTACAGACACAACATGTGCCTAAGATCTGGAAAGATGCCGTGGTTGTTCCCGTTCCAAAATCCAGCTGTCCTAAAATGGTAAACGACTTTAGACCAGTTGCTTTGACTTCAGTTTTAATGAAAATTTTTGAAAAACTGGTCAGACGTGAGGTCCTAAGGCAGACTGAACATGCATTGGATCCTCTGCAGTTTGCCTATAGGCCTCACAGAGGAGTGGAGGATGCCACTGTCACTATGTTTAACATGCTTTTTAAACATCTGGATTTTAATGGGACACACGCCAGGCTTTTATTTGTGGACTTTTCTTCCGCCTTCAATACAATCCAACCTCATATTTTAGTTGAAAGGCTCCTGCAACAATTTGATTTGAGCAATAATCTGGTGGGTTGGATTCTGGATTTCTTAACCAACAGAACGCAGAGAGTAAGGGTCAATGGTACATTGTCTGACCTAAAGTGCTCTTCTACTGGCTCTCCTCAGGGGTGTGTGTTGTCACCACTACTCTTCATCCTGTACACAAACATGTGCCGGAGCAGTCATGACAACAGACACATTATAAAGTATGCTGATGACTCAGTTATTGTCAGTCTCCTCCAGGATGGTGAGAGTGGCCACGGCCCAGTAGTTGATGATTTTGTTCACTGGTGTGAGGATTCCTACCTGCAGCTGAATACAACAAAAACGAAAGATATGATTATTGACTTTAGGAGGAAAACTCCCAGGCACAAAGTCACCATACTAAAAGGCCAGACCACCAAATGTGTACAATCGTATAAATATCTTGGGACAATTATTGATAGTAATTTAAACTTTGAAGTGAACTGTGAAAGGGTGTGCAAAAAGGGTCAGCAAAATTTGCATTGTTTGAGGAAACTTGCACGCTTCCAAATTGACCGAACCATAATGACAGTGTTTTATCGGGCTTTTATTGAATCTGTTTTATCCTTTTCTTTAATGTCATGGTTTGGTCAGATAAAACTGAAACAGAGGAAATCCTTGGATCAGGTAGTTAGATGGTCCAGTCGTTTGCTTGGTGAGTCACAGCTGAGCCTGACATCCCTGTACACCAGACAAGTACAGAGGATGGCTGCCTCCATTTTAAATGATGACTCCCACCCTTTGCACTGCAACTTTCAGCTTCTTCCCTCCAGACGGAGGTTTGCTGTCCCAAAAAGTAAAACCCAGCGCTACAAAAACAGCTTTGTCCCTGCTGCTGTCAAAGAGTTGAACAAGCTATAAAAATATATTGTACATATTTTGTATTTACTTATTTCGTATGATGTCACTTGGGTTCTAAATACTTTATTGAGTTTTAGACCTTTGAGTTTTTTAACCTCTGACTAGTTTTTAACTTTTAACTTTAATATGACCCCTCTCTCTTACCTCTGGTTTCTCCCTCATCTCTTTGTCTTTTTATACCCTGTTTGATGGAGCCTTGAGTATTTTTATCATGTTTATAGTCAGCTTCATGTGTGCCTGTGTTTGTGTCTATGTTGAATGTAATTAGTGGCTTGCAAATATGGTTGTCACCAGACTGCAAAACAAATCTACCTACGGGTACAAATAAAGTAACCTGAACCTGAACCTGAACCTTCAATCTGATTCAGTGTCAAAAAAATATTTCCAGGAAAATGGATACAAAATGTTTTGGATGGTCAAAGGACACACCATCGCTCCTACACTGGCCAAACACACAATCAAGAGGGCCATTCTTCCTTTTGGTACTACGTACCTGTCTGAGACAGCTTTCAGTGCCCTTCTAACTATAAAAACAAAAGTAAGGAACAGGCTGGATGTCCACCAGGACTTTAGACTGGCTGTCACCACCATCACTCCAAACATCACATCCCTGGTCAGAGACATGCAAGCTCAAGGTACACATTAATGTATTTTTTGAATCAACACACTGGAGAGAATAAAAAGCAAAGAGTCATTGAATTATTTTTTGCAATGTTAATTGCTGGGTAGTGTTATGAGAAAGAGCAGTCAAGGATATTTGTTTGTCGTGTATGGCAGGGTTGTTTGTAGGCCTACTGCCATTAGGCCCATGCTGACTGACTTTTAGGCCTTTACTGATTTATGCAGTCATGTGTGTGTAAACCCACTATTTTGGTTGTTAGAAATGTTTGCTTTCACAAGGGACATGTCCTTGTTAACATTTCTGTTTCATACCTCTGGCAAAGATGAAAACTTCATGTTACTGACAATGAACAATGAAGACTCAGGACTGCCTTCTGGTGTCAAAAAGGTCATGTTTAACAGTAATGCTGTCTTAAAACAAAAGGACAAATATTTTAATACCATTGCAGTCATTTGCCACATTTATTTTTTGCCTGTGTGATACACATGTTCATATAATTCAATTTAGTTTAAGTATAAATGAAAACAAATCTACATTTCAAAACAAATGGAATAGGTTAAGCACAAAACTGATGTGATTTTTTTTCCTAAATAAATGTTCTAAAATGACTTAATTCCTCTGGCGTGATTGTGTGGGCTCGGGGGGGGGCGGGGGCACTTCTGTGACACAGGCAGGGGGGGCTCCTGGGAAAAAGGTTGGGAACTACTGAGCATTTATTAATAAAAAAAAAATGACAACTAGCCAAAACAACAAAAAAGATGTTGCTTTTAGATCAAATAATGCAAAGAAAACAAGTTCATGATCATTCTTAAACACTACAATGCTTAAGTTTTAACTTAAGAAGAACGCAAATCTGTATTTGTGAAATGACTCTGATTATTCTTTACAGCCTTCATGCATCCTACCATGCTTAGATGATTGCCTCATCAGTACCTCCTTAAGTAGATTGAGGTGTCCTTGTGTTGGAATTCAACTGATACTCAAGTTGAATGGCCACCATTGATCTAGAGATGTTAATTTAGGAAAGATGTTGTAGTGGTCTCTTAATTTTGTCCTGAGCTGTATAATCTAAATGGATAGAAAGCATCCATCCATCCATCCATCTTCTACCGCTTTTCCAGAGGTCCGGGTCGCAGACGCAACAGTTCAAGCAGAGAAGTCCAGACTTCCCTCTCCCCAGCCACCTGCTCCAGCTCTTCAGAGAGGATACCAAGGCGTTCCCAGACCAGCTGGGAGACATACTCTCTCCAGCGTGTCCTGGGTCTGCCCCGGGGTCTCCTCCCAGTGGGACGTCCCCGAAACACCTCAAGTGGGAGGCGACCAGGATGCATCCTGATCAGATGCCCAAATCACCTTAACTGGCTCCTTTCGATGTGGAGGAGCAGTGGTTCTACTCTGAGCCTCTCCCGGATGACTGAGCTCCTCACCCCATCTCTAAGGGTGAGTCCAATAATCCTATGGAGCAGGGGTGTCCAACCATGTGCCATGGAGAGCCAAGACCCTGCAGGTTTTACCTCCAACCAGTGTCTTCAACAGCAGATTTCAGTGAACTTCTTCCCACTGATTGCTGATAAGTGAAAACACCTGCTGAAGAGACTGGGTAGAAGAGAAAACCTGCAGGGTCTTGGCTCTCCATGGCACATGGTTGGACACCCCTGCTATGGAGAAAGCTCATTTCAGCCGCTTGTATCCGTGATCTCATTCTTTCGATCATTATCCAAAGCTTGTGACCATAGGGGAGGGTAGGAATTTAGATTGACTGATAAATTGACAGCTTTGCTTTAGAGCTCAGCTCCCTCTTCACCACAACAGACCGGTACAACGTCCCCATCACTGCAGATGCTGCTCCGATCCGTCTGTCAATCTCCCACTCCATTCTCCCCTCACTTGTGAATAAGACCCCAAGATACTTAAACTCCTCCACTTGGGGCAGGAGCTTGTCCCCAAACCACAGAGGATAATCCACCCTTTTCTGGCTGAGGACCATGGACTTGGACTTAGAGGTACTGATTCTCATCCCAGCTGCTTCACACTCAGCAGCAAACCATCCCAGCAAGACCTGTAGGTCACTACTCGATGAAGCCAACAGGACATCATCTGTAAACAGCAGAGATGAGATCCTGTGGTCTGAACATGACATCCTCCGTTTCTTGGCTGCGCCTAGAAATCCTGTCCATAAAAATTATGAACAGGATCGGTATCAAAGGGCAGCCCTGGCAGAGTCCAACTCTCACTGGAAACAATAATGCATATATGGTTTTCTCCTTAAAAAGAGCTTGGGGGGGCATGAAAGTAGGAAACCTGATAACTCATAATCTAATGACAGATGTCTTTTCTCTGGAACAAAGCCTTATTAAATCTTGGTTATAATGTAAATGTACTGTTGTGCTCATAAGTTTACATACCCTGGTGGAATTAGTGATTTTTTTTAGCCATTTTTCAGAGAATATAAATGATAATACAAAAACTTTACTTTCACTCATAGTGGTTGGGTGAAGCCATTTATTATCAAGCAATCGTGTTTGGTCTTTTTAAGTCATAATGACAACAGAAACTATCTAAATGACCCTGATCAAAAGTTTCCATACCCTGGATGTTTTGGCCTGGTAACATACACACATGTTGACACACACAGGTTTAAATGGCTACTAAAGGTAACCATCCTCACCTGTGATCTGTTTACTTGTAATTAGTATGTGTGTATAAAAAAAATCAGTCAGTTTCTGGGCTCCTGACAGATCCCTGAATGTTTCATCCATTGCTGCACTGATGTTGCCAGATTCCAAGCCATGGGAAAAGCAAAAGAATTATCAAAGGTCCTGCGGGAGAAGATAGTTGAGCTTTATAAAACAGGAAAAGGATATAAAAAGATACCCAAGGAATTGAGAATGTCAATCAGCAGTGTTCAAGCTCTAATTAAGAAGTGGAAAATGAGGGATTCTGTTGAAACCAAGCCATGGTTAGGTAGACCAACAAAACTTTCATCCACAACTGCCAGAAAAATTGTTTCAGATGCAAAGAAAACCCCCTCAAATAACTTCAGCTGACATACAGGACTCTGAAAAAAAGTGGTGTGCCTGTTTCAAGCTGCACAATAAGATTCAAGATTTTTTTGTCAATACTACTATACGTACAGGACATACAGGAGAATTGAAATGGCGTTTCTCTCTCTCTCTTCAGTGGTGTGCGCAATATAAAAAAAAACAAAAGGAATACGGCTGGAAAAACAACAACAACAGCAGTCTATGGACAATAATGCTACCCGTAGCACAAATAGCAACAAAAGATAGACCCAGACATCCCATAGTGCAAATAAAGATAAAACATAAGATCCAGCAATCCTATATACAGAAAAAGTAGAGCAGTAATACTCGTAGTTGCAAGTTCAATGCGGTAGTGTAGGTGCAGTGACAGATGGGACTGCACATGAACAGTATTGCAAAACAGACAGCAGCAGATATGGCATTTGTGCTGATGGTTGCAGTAAAGTGCAGAAACATACATCAGCAAATGTATTACTGTTGATGTTCCAGTCTTTCTGTGCCAACAGCTGAGGTAGTTATTGTGCGAGTGAGTGCATTATGGTCGGGGGGAAGGGGGGGTGGACAGAGTTAGCAGTCTTGTAGAGCAGGCTCGGAGGCTCTGGTATCTTTTCCCAGAGGGCAGAGGGCTGAAGAGGGAGTGTGAGGGGTGGGAGGTGTCACCTGCAATGTTGCTGGCTCTGCGGGTGAGGCAGGTAAGGTAGATGTCTGAGAGCGGAGGCAGAGGGGTACCGATGATCTTGCTGACTGCTTTCACTGTGCATTGTAGTGTCTTCCAGCAGGAGGTGGTGCAGCTTCCATACCACACCGTTATGCAGCTGGTGAGGATGCTCTCAATGGTGCCCCGGTAGAATGAGCACATGATGGGGGGTGGGACTTGTGCTCCCCTCAGTTTGCGGAGGAAATGGACGCACGTTTGAGCTTTCTTGGCCAATGATGTGATGCTGTTGAACCAGGAGAGGTGCTGGTCCTGGTTCCTGTGTACCCCCAGGAACTTGGTGTTGCTCACCCTCTCCACAGCTGCTCCATCGATGATCAGAGGAGGATGCTGTGTTTGTCCCATCCTGAAGTCGACCACAATCTCCTTGGTTTTTCCCATGTTCAGGAAGAGATTATGGTCTTTACACCACTGAACCAGTTGGCTCACCTCATTTCTGTAGTTGGCCTCCTCGTTGTTGGTGATGAGGCCCACCATCATTGTGTCATCCGCAAACTTGATGATGTAGTTGGTGCTGTAGGCTGGTACACAGTCATGGGTCAGCAGGGTGAAGCGCAGTGGGCTGAGCACGCACCCTTGTGGGGCCCCTGTGCTCAGTGTGATGGTCTTGGATGTGTTGCTGCCAACCCGCACATTCTGTGGCCTCCCTGTGAGAAAGTCCAGCACCCTGTTACAGAGAGAGGTTTTGAAACCCAAGTGTTTGAGTTTTTGTATTAGGTGGTGGGGAATAATTGTGTTGAATGCTGAACTGAAGTCCAAGGACAGCATTTGTATGTAGGAGTTCTTTGAGTCCAGGTGAGTGAGGGCTGGATGGAGAGCAGCAGCGATGGCATCTTCTGTGGATCTGTTTGACCTGTATGCAAACTGAGATGGGTCGTGGGAGGGAGGGAGGATGAACTTGATGTTCTGCATGACCAGCCGTTCGAAGCACTTCATTATGATGGGGTCAGTGCAATGGGCCAGTAATCGTTGCAGATGGATGGGATGGGCTTCTTTGGGACTGGTATTATGGTAGCAGTTTTGAAACATGTGGAGGCAACAGCTTGACTCAGGGAGATGTTGAAGATGTCGGTCAGGACATTCTTGAGCTCCTCTGCACAGTCCTTCAGAACGCGACCCGGTATATTGTCTGGTCCAGCTGCCTTATGTGGGTTGATCCTGGAGAGGGTCCTCTTCACTAGCCGGATCCAGACTTATGACCTGCTCATCTGGAGGAAAAGTGGTTTTCTGTACTGATGTGCTGTTTTGTGTTTCAAAGCGGCCAAAGAAGTCATTTAGGTTGTTAAGCAGTGTGATGTCACTCGCACAGGTCTGAGGTGGAGGGCCTGTATGCCATGCCAGAGAGAACGTGCATCTCTAGTGTAGCTTAAGTGGCCGGATATTTTCTTGCTGTACTGTCGTTTTGCCTTCTTGATGCCACGGGACAGGTTGGCCCTAGCCGTTGTTAGTCCTGCACTGTCGTCGGTCTTGAAGGCTGCATCCTGAGCCTTCAGGAGCCTGTGGACCTCTGCTGTCATCCATGGCTTTTGTTTAGCACAAACAGTGATGGTTTACAGTAAGTGACATCATCAATGCATTTAGCTATGTATGCTACAACAACCTCAGTGTACTCCTCTAGGTTTGTGTGTCCATTGTGAGTGTCACAACTCGCTCTCGCCCATCATCAGCTCCAGCGGCGCGCACACCTGCATCTCATCAGCCGCGGATTATTTAACCCGCTCTGCCTACAGCCTCAGTCTGGAGCCGTCTGCTCGTCTACGCTCCCAAACTCCAGCGCATGACCGACTCTCCCCGGCCTGTGCCATCCTTCACCCAGCAGGTAAGCTGTTTGTTTCCTTACCTGCTCTTCAGTCTCTCCCCTGTGCACAGGTGGACCCTCCAGGCGGCATATTTCCCATCCTCGCTTTAACCTCCGCAGCTCTCTCCTCTTCTCGCCGAGTGCGCACTGGAGCGCTGTCTCCCAGGCAGAAGTCCTGTGTCAGCCAACGCCAGCCACCACAACACCTGCACGTAAGCAATACACCGAGTGTTAACCCCACGGGGTGTGAGACTGTCTCTAACCTGCGTCTCTGCTCTGCCCGTAGGGTTGCCTGGCTGCACGGCGAACTGTTCCACTCTCGGCGCTTCCTGTCCACCATCAATCCATCCACATCCCTCACACACGCACCCACACACCCACTGTTGCTGAATAAAGCTTTGAATCTAACTCAAGCCTGTGTGCGTGTTCCCTGACCCCAATATCATGTCAGTGAGTGGCTGCATGCTTGAAAGTGTCTCAGTCTGTAGTGCTGAAGCAGTCTTTCAGAGCATCAGAGGCCCCCTCTGGCCACACATGTACCTGCTTTTTTGTTGATCTGATTGTTTTCACTCTGGGTTTGTATGCCGGCCTTAACAAGATGGTGATATGATCAGAGAGACCCAGGCGGGGAATGGGGTTGGCTCTGTATGCTTTCTTGTGAGTTGTGTACACCAGGTCCAGCAAATTGTCTGCTCCTGTTGGAAAGTCTACATGTTGGTGTAGTTTTAGTAGGAGGGCCTTTAAATCTGCCTGGTTAAAGTCTCCTGCTGTGATGAGGAATCCGTCTGGATGCGCTGTTTGTGTCTCACTGGTGGCCTGATAGTGTTCATTTAGTGGTTTACTCCTCTCGCCGATGGCAGTGGGCGGGGTATACACAGCGACTAGTAGGACAGATGAAAATTCTCTCGGAATGTAAAAGGGTCAGCACTTGATGATCATAAACTCCGCAAATGGAGAACAGTGTTTATGCACAACAGCTGCATCATGGCACCAAGCGTCACTGATGTAGACACAGGTGCCTCCACCTCGGCTTTTTCCTCCTTCCATGAGCAGCCTATCAACTCGGCAGCATGTTAGCCCCGCTAACTGAATGGCAGAGTCCGGTATATGGTCATTTAACCATGTTTCCGTAAAGATAAAAACACAGCAGTTCTGTGCACCATGTTGCGTAGTTCTCAGGAGCTGTATGTGGTCTATTTTGTTGTCTAGTGAGCGTACATTGGCCAGAATGAGGGACGGAATCGGGAGTCTGTGTGTGGGCTAGCGATTAGCTTTGTTCGGATACCGCCACATTTACTTCTCTTTTGTCGCCACTCACACTGTCTATGGCGTCTCCATTTGGGATGAGACACAGCAGTCGAGTCCGGGGGTATGGAGGTCTGTTGTAACACTCTGATCCAAGACGTAATGTTTAGACATATTTCTTATCTCCAGAAGGCTGTGACAACTGTAGCTTGTGCGCAGCATCATATACAGACATGAAGCACATGAATATACACTTAGGCATAATTTAAAGAACACTGAATGGCACAAAAACTCAAAGAGAGAAGGGAGGCAGCTATGTGTTCATGCGCCACATAGCAAATTAAAGCTAGGTGGCAATAAGGAGGCACTTCAAGAAAAATGGTCGAGTCGCCAGAAGAAAGCCATTACTACGCCAATGCCACAAAGCAGCCCACTTACAATACGCCAAACAGCACACAGACAAGCCTCAAAACTTCTGGAACAAAGTTATTTGGAGTGATGAGACCAAAATTGAACTTTTTGGCCACAACCATAAATGCTACATTTGGAGAGGAGTCAACAAGGTCTATGATGAAAAGTACACCATTCCTACTGTGAAACACGGAGTTGGATCGCTGATGTTATGGGGATGTGTGAGTTACAAAGGCACAGGGAACGTGGTCAAAATTGATGGCAAGATGAATGCAGCATGTTATCAGAAAGTACTGGAGGAATATTTGCACTCATCAGCCTGGAAGCTGCGCATGGGATGTACTTGGACATTCCAACATGACAATGATCCAAAACACAAGGCCAAGTCAGCCTGTCATTGGCTGCAGCAGAAAAAAGTGAAGGTTCTGAAGTGGCCATCTCAGTCTCCTGACCTCAATATCATCAAGCCACTTTGGGGAGATCTCAAACGTGCAGTTTAGGAAAGACAGCCCAAGAATTTACAGGAACTGGAGGATTTTGCCAAGAAGAATGGGCAGCTTTATCATCTGAGAAAATAAATTGCCTCATCCACAACTACCACAAAAGACTTCAAGTTGTCATTGACACTGTTGTAAATTGCCCTTTCAGGGGCAGAACTGAAGACGACAAACACAAGCTATAGGTTTGCACATTTAATAACGAAAAATACAAGTATACACAAAAACACTATACTACAAAGGCAGGAATAACGGGGAAAAGCATGGATACTAAGATGCATGGAATGCCAGTCAGGAGACAAAACAATGGGCAGAATAACAATCAGATTACTCACATCTGAAAACTAAAGAGAGGTGCAGAAAAGCGTCTGGGAATGAGAATGGTGCTGCAACGACTGTGTGGCAGCACAGCTTAAATAGGCACAGAATACATCCAGGTGTGGGCACGAGCAAGGAGTAATTAACCTACCAGGCGACAGCTGTCAAAGCCTGTGAACAGGCCTTGACAGGAAGAATTCAACAACGACTGTTAAAGTAAAAGCACCAACTGTGAAGAAAGAAAATCAGGAACAAATACATGAACAATAATACACTAAGAATAATAACTAAACACAGACCGGATAGAAGTAACAAATACACTTAAGGAGAAACTGAGGTAAGTTAATAATACAAACTAATAAATACTGAGACTACAAAAGGAGAACTAAGACAGGGGCAAATATAAACACAGGGAAATAAATTGGAAAACAAGATAATACATAAATACATAATCAACCACAATAATACAAAATAAACAGAGATGCGGAAATACAGAAAATGACTTGAACCAACTAGAGGCTGAGCACGGCTCTCACCCGTGCTTGGAATCATGATTCAAGATTCAAAGGCTTTATTATTTTGTGCACAGTTAAAAAATGCTACATTTCCTGAGCAATGAAATTCTCACTCTGCTCTCCGAACAAATGCCAAGGCAATAGGTACAGAAACAACAATTCTAATAAGGTCATAACACACTAACACAGTAACTCAATCCTAATACTAATGGATGCTAATAACACACACACCAACACACAGTTAGGCAGTTAGGACTTCTTAAGCACACCTTGATACTAAATACTAAAACTAATGAGTACTAATAACACACACTAGGCAGTTTGGACAGTTAAAACAGTCAGACAAGAGGAAAGAAATTGAAAATTCACTGGATGACAAAAGTGATAGTGGTATATTCATATCAGAGATGATGTGAACCTGAGATGGCATGAACCTACACTACTGTTCAAAAGTTTGGGGTCACTTAGAAATTTCCTTATTTTTGAAAGAAAAGCACTTTTTTTCAATGAAGATAACTTTAAACTAATCAGAAATACACTCCATACATTGCTAATGTGGTAAATGACTATTATAGCTGTAAATGTCTGGTTTTTGGTGCAATATCTACATAGGTGTATGCGTAATGCATAATGTGTTTGCTCATTGCATCAGAAGGCTAATGGATGATTAGAAAACCCTTGTGCAATCATGTTAGGTCGGCAATGCTGTAATTGCTGCAAATGGAGGATTCTTTGACGAAAGCAAAGTTTGAAGGAAAAAATTATTATTTCAAATACAAATCATTATTTCTAACCTTGTCAATGTCTTGACTATATTTTCTATTCATTTTACAACTCATGGTGGTAAATAAGTGTGACTTTTCATGGAAAACACAAAATAATTGTCTGGGTGACCCCAAACTTTTGAACGGTAGTGTATGTACAGTGCAAATTGGCATAGACGTATGTACAGTGTGCAAATGAGCCTTGTGCAATGAGCAGTGTATAATTACAAATTACAAATTTGCACCTGGTGCTAATTTCTGTACTGGTAGTACCATGTAGACTGTGCATGATAAGTAGCAGCAGAGATGATAATTAGCAGAAGAGATGATATGGACATCAGACAGGTGAGACTATATCTACTGTACAGGTGAGCAGTGTGCAAATTTAAGCACCCATTGTGTGAGTTCCTATATGCAAAGCTGTGTTACAGAGTTTTGGGAGTTGTTATCTGTTCAGGAGTCTGATGGCAGTGGGAAAGAAGGAGTTCTTCAGTCTGGTTGTCCTGCATTTCACACTTTTGTACCTCCGGCCTGAGGGTAGAAGTGTGAACAGACTATGCTGGGGGTGGGTAGGGTTCCGGAGGATGGCGTCAGTTCTTCTTTGGACTCTGCAGTGGTAGATGCTCTGCAGAGAGGGGAGTGGAGTCTTGATGATCTTCTCCGCTGTCTTCACCACTCTATGCAGGCGTTTGCGCTCCAGGGCAGTGGTGCTGCCATACCACGCAGTGATGCAGTTGGTCAGGATGCTCTCGATGATGCAGCTGTAGAAATTGTTGAGGATCCTGGAGGACATGCCAAACTTCTTCAGCCTTCTCAGAAAGTACAGTCGTTGTTGAGCTCTCTTAACCAGCTCTGAGGTGTTGTGTGTCCACTTAAGGTCCTTGCTGATGTGGATGCCCAGGTATTTAAAGCTG
This sequence comes from Pholidichthys leucotaenia, assembly GCA_020510985.1. NCBI lineage: Eukaryota > Metazoa > Chordata > Actinopteri > Cichliformes > Pholidichthyidae > Pholidichthys > Pholidichthys leucotaenia. The sequence continues at coordinate 134,416,004 of CM035838.1, forward strand.
CTCACCCTCTCCAACTCAAGCTTCCAGATGAACAGCATCCAATGGGGTCTCCTCCTCCCTTTCCTCATGTCCACTATCATCTCCTTTGTCTTGTCCGTGTTGAGGGTGAGGTACACCTTCACCCTCACCTCATGACATACACAGTATTAAGAATGAGGGTATGTAAACTTTTGATCAGGGTCATTTGGGTAGTTTCTGTTGTCATTATGATTTAAAAAGAGTAAACACAATTGTTTGATAATAAATAGCTTCACCCAACCACTAACTATGAGTAAAAGAAAAGTTTTTGTATTATCATTCATATTCTCTGACAAATGGCCAAAAAAAAATCATAAATTCTGCCAGGGTATGTAAACTTATGAGCACAACTGTATATATTCTCAACAATCATACTGCAGTATTTGGGGCAGTCACTTACACATATAAATCATAAAAGTATGTTGCAAATCATAAGAAGCTTGATACTAGCAAGCTAGCAAAGGAAGAGTACCGTACGAGTCTGGCTGAAGCTGTCTCTGCAGCAATCAAAAGTTCAGCATCAACCACATCTAGTTTAGAGGACATCGAAGATCAGTGGCAGGTACTAAAGAAGGCAGTCTTTTCTGCAGCTGCTGAGACTCTGGGTTATCAACAACGTAAGACACCAGACTGGTTCTGAGAAAATGAAGAGAAGATCCAGAAGTTACTAAATGAGAAGCAACAACTGCATCACCGTCATCTGCAGGAAAACGCTGAGAGGAGCAAGGCTGCCTTTGCAGAGATCAAGGCTAAAGTACAGAGAGAAGTTAGACGGATGAAGGATGGCTGGTGGTGCAGACAGGCAGAGTCCCTGCAGCACATGGCTGACAAGCATGAATACCATGGTCTTTTCAAAGGACTGAAAGACATCTATGACCCCAGAAGTAACATTGTGGCACCTGTCAAGTCAGCTGATGAGAGAAACTTACACACTGACCTTCAAGAGATTAAAAACAGATGGAAGGAACACTTTTGTGATCTACTCAACCAGCAAGGCTCTACTCATTCAGATGCCTGTGCGCGGTTAAAAAGACAGAGATGCAATGATCTCTGCCAGGAAATCACCATGGAGGAGCTTGTGAAAGCACTGGAGACTACGGCTAGCCACAAAGCACCTGGACTTGATGGTATCCCTTCAGAGATAATTAAGAATGGTGGTCAAACATTTTGCAAGGAGTTGCTGAAGCTTTTCAATGTTTGTCTCGTTTCTGAATGCTTACCTCAAGACTTCAAGGATGCTCTGATTGTTACCATTTGCAAGAGGAAGGGTGACCGGGCAGACTTTGGAAACCATCGGGGCATTTCACTTTTGGCCATTGTTGGGAAAGTCCTTGCAAAGATTATTCTCAACTGGCTTAAAATCATAGCTGAACATGTTCTTCCAGAGAGTCAGTGTGGCTTCAGGACTGGGAGATCAACCTCCGACATGATCTTCACGCTTCGGCAGCTACAGAAAAAAGCAGTGGAGCAACATCAGCCCCTGTTTATAGTATTCATGGACTTCTCAAAGGCATTTGACAGTGTGGACAGTGAAACCCTCTGAAAAGTATTGGAGTTCTATGGTTGCCCTGAGAAGCTTGTGAATGTCATTAAGCAGTTCCACACGGGGTTGAAGGGACAAGTCCTAGTACATGGAGAACCCAGTGAAGCCTTTGAGGTCAATCATGGTGTAAAGCAGGGATGTGTGCTTGCCCCTACGCTGTTCTCGCTCTTCCTTACAGCTGTCTTGGACACTATGAACATCAATTTACACAAAGGGGTCTATATCCGTACAAGAACATGTGGCAAGTGTAACCCTTGCCTTATGTTAATTAGGTAAGGGGAATAATTAAGTGTAGACCAGTTGCTAGGTTCGTAAGGGTTACAATAGGGAATTAAAGTGAGTATGGAATGAAATAGCTGGAGGCAAGAAATGAGCAATAATGGTTGTTATTTATAGGGAAAAAGTGAGCAATATATACAGACAATTTACCACTATACAAATATACAACGGCCGGTAAGAAATAAAACCCCAAAGATGTCCTACTGAGCTCAGTGTTTGTTTGTCCTTTCGGGTTAGTCATTTGACCAGTCAAGATGTCTTGTAACTCCAGACTCTGGTTTGTTTTCCTCTTTTAAAGCGGCGACTTGGGTTGTTACCACTTTAAATCCTGGGCACTGGAGAGAGGAGGGATGTCCTTCAATCGAGATCTTGGTTAGATCTCAGATCAATCTCGGTTCAGTCTCGGGTCAGGCTCGCCATCTCCATTCGGAGAGAATCCAGGATCCAGAAGGTTCTTGATCAGCAACCAAAAAAAACCTAGCCTGCACGACGATAATGGTATTATTGTTTACAGCTAGAGTAATTCATCTTCCAATCCCTTCTTATATAACACCATAGCTTAGTGTTTAAATTCTTCTCTCATATTACTATTATCACAATCCAGCAATATAGTAATATCTTACATTTCACATCTTACATGCATGTGTTCTTTTTTCTCACAATCTCTCTGGTAACACATGAAATACCCTTTTTTTCATGTAACCAATTAAATGAATTCCTCTGTTCATCTCTATATCATTTAACCATGAAATTATGATTAATCCCTTTCAACCTTGTCTTTGTAAATCATGAAATGAAATACAATTAATCTATCACATAACCAGGGAATATACCGTCCTATTACTTCCAATATTCCCTTTTAAAATCAGTAAAACCCTGTCTGAGCTACTGGGTTTAGCATAACCTATGGATTTACATAGTAGACCAACACCATGTGCTTTTAGCATCAAACTACACATTGCATTCGACAGAAATAGTGCATATGAACTAAAAGTACTTCAGTATACTGTTGGGAACTGAAATCACATTTAGGAAAACCATACAGACACAAAAATAGCCTTTTCCATTGCTTTTAAACAGAAAAAAATCCACTCGCGACTAGCATTAGCATAGCGCTAACGTTAGCATAACATTAGCATGTATCTGACTCACCAAGATGAGGTATCAGTGTGAATACAGCAAAGGACACAGCCACAATGCCCCTCACGCTCGTGCTCCCGTCAACTTAGGATAATAAAGGTTGCAAATTAGCGTTTGGAGAGTGTTTAGATCCATTTATAGCATCTTTCTGAATGAAACTCACCAAGAAGAGGTATCTGTGTGAATCGCTTCACAACCTCCCTCGTCTGCGCTTGTATCGTTAAAGACTGAATTCCGAGTTCACGCTGGCTGCCTCTACTCGGAAGGCGAGGCTAATATCGCTCTTAACGAATGGAAAGACCCAGATCACCCAACGTGACCATGAACCGGAAATTCAAAAGTTGGATGACGAGGATCGCACTTCCTCTTCCCCAAGATAGTCGGTTTTCAAAATAAAATCACACACTTTCATTAATACTAACTAACTAACTAACTAACCTGCACTTGTATAGCGCTTTTCTAGTCACAAAGACCACTCAAAGCGCTTTCATTAGTACTAACCCTCTATTCTAAGGGCCTATAGGAAAAATGAAATCTGAGAAAAAGGGTCATTTTCTCAGCTAGGTTACACAAGCTTTTCAATGCTTCATGCTACCTCCAAAACCAAGGATTTATGCATCAGGGAGCTCCTTTACGCTGATGATTCAGCATTTGTTGCAAACAACCTAGGATATGCAATACATAGTGAATCAGTTTACCTGTGCAGCAGATTTGTTTGGTCTAAAAATTAACATATCAAAGACAGAACTGCTCTATCAACCCCCTATAGAGCTCTTCAACAGGACTAGTGAGTCTCAATTAGTGAATATGTGACTCCGTACATCAGCATGTGTGTTGATACTATTGTACCCACCATACAGGTCAGGAAGGTCCCCAGTGAGAAGCCCTAGATCAACAGTCAGGTACGTCAGATGCTGCGTGCTCGCTCACATGCATTTAAATCAGGCTGTGAGGTTGAGTACAAAGCTGCAAAGTATGGCCTTAAGAAGGCTATAACAACAGCCAAGAGGCAGTATAGAGAAAGGCTGGACAGCCTCTACTCCACTTCTGACCCAGGGCGCATGTGGCAAGGCTTGCAACACATCACAGACTACAAGAAGACCAATAGCAGCACTGCTAGCCCTACAGACAGTCTGCTGGACGATCTCAACATCTTTTATACCCGCTTCAAGACCATCAGCCACAGCACAGAGAAGAGACGCACACTCACGCCCCCACCACCACCACCACCACCACCCACCCACCCACTAACAGTCTCACCAGACCAGGTAAACAAAGCACTAAGGAATATCAACCCCCGCAAGGCAGCAGGACCAGACAACATCCCTGGGCGGGCCCTCAGAGCATGTGCTAGCAGAGCTGACTGATGTTCTCACAGCAATCTTCAACCTCTCCCTCAACCAGAACATAGTCCCCTCCTGCTTCAAAACAACCATCATCCCCGTCCCCAAAAGGAGCCCGCCAACCTGTCTGAATGATTACAGACAAGTAGCACTCATTCCAATCATCATGAAGTGCTTTGAGAGAGTCGTGCTGCCCCTCATCCAGGACAGCATACCGGATACCCTGGACCCCTGCAGTATGCCTCCCGGCCCAACAGGTTCATCTCAGATGCCGTTGCCGTAGCACTCCATTATTCTCTCTCCCACCTGGAAGATAAAGACTCCTACATTAGGATGCTCTTCGTCGACTACAGCTCCGCCTTCAACACGGTCATCCCCCACAAACTCACCGACAAACTGTCTTCCTTTGGCTTGCACCCCACCCTCTGTGACTGGCTACTGGACTTTCTAACTGGCAGGTCCCAGTCTGTCAGGATGGGTAACAGGACCTCAGCCAGCATCATCACAAACACAGGTGTCCCCCAGGGTTGTGTTCTCAGCCCCATCCTCTATAACCTCTTCACCCATGACTGTGTTGCCTCCTACAAAGACAACATCATCCTAAAGTTTGCAGATGACACAGCAGTGATAGGACACATCACTGGTGATGACGAAGCATCTTACAGAAGGGAGGTGGCCAACCTGGTGTCACGGTGTGAGGATAACAATCTGACCCTCAACACGGACAAGACAAAGGAAATTATATTGGACATAAGGAAAGGGAGGAGGAGACCCCATCGGCCACTGTTCATCCGGAAGCTTGAGGTGGAGAGGGTGAGCAGCTTTAAATACCTGGGCATCCACATCAGCGAGGACCTTAAGTGGACACACAACACCACAGTGCTGGTTAAGAGAGCTCAACAGCGGCTGTACTTCCTGAGGAGGCTGAAGAAGTTTGGCACGTCCTCCAGGATCCTCAACAATTTCTACAGCTGCATCATCGAGAGAGGCGGTGCGGTGGCGCAGTGGTTAGCACTGCAGCAGCACAGCAACTCACCTTTGGCCATGGGATCCCTGGTTTGATCCCAGCCCCTGACCAACAGTGATCTGTGTGGAGTTTGCATGTTCTCCCCGTATCTGCGTGGGTTTACTCCGGGATTTCTCCGGTTTCCTCCCACAGGCCAAAAAACATGCAAGTTAGGTTAATTGGAGACTCTAAAGTGGCCCTAGGTGTGAATGTGTGTGAATGGTTAAGGGATAGCGCCGTACCATGGCTGCTTCATCCATCCAGGTGGATGCCCTCAATTTCCCTTCTGGGGATCAATAAAGTATACAAAATCAAAAAAAAAATCCTGACCAACGGCATCACTGCGTGGTACAGAAACACCACTGCCCTGGAGCGCAAATGGCTGCAGAGAGTGGTGAAGACAGCAGAGAAGATCATCAGGACTCCACTCCCCTCTCTGCAGAGCATCTACCACCGCAAAGTTTGATTGCTGGGTCTTTCTGTGACTGTGTGGTTTTGGGGTTTTTTTCTGCACTATGGCGCCACGAGATGACTTTTGTTGTGATGTGGCGCATTATAAATAAAGCTGAACTGAACTGAATTGAAAAAAGTCCAAAACAGAGCTGATGCCATCCTCCGGGACCCCATCCACCCCAATACAGACTGTTCACACTTCTACCCTCAGGTTGGAGGTACAGAAGTGTGAAATACCGGACAACCAGACTGAAAAACTCCTTTTTTTCCCACTGCCATCAGACTCATGAACAGACAACTCCCAAAACTCAGTAACACAGCTTTGCATATAGGAACTCACACACCGGCTGCTAAATTTAAATTTGCACACTGCTCACCTGTGCAGTAGATATAGTGTCACCTGTCTGATGTCCATATCATCTCTGCTGCTACTTATCAATAATTTGTAATTATACACTGCTTGTTGCACAATACTCATTTGCACACTGTACATAAGTCTATGCCATCTCAGGTTCACATCAGGTTGCACACTGCTCATTTGCACACTATACATAGGTTCATGCCATCTCAGGTTCACATCATCTCTGATATCAATATACCACTGTCACTTTAGTCATCTGGTGACTTTCATTTTCATTCCTCTACTGCCTAACTATGTGTTGGTGTATATGTCTTAGCGTCCATCAGTACTAGGACTGAGTTACTGTGTTAGTGTGTCATGACCTATTAGAACTGTTGTTTCTGTACCTTTAACTTGGCATTCGTTCGGAGAGCAAAGTAAGAATTTCATTGCTCAGGAAATGTAGCATTTCTTAACTGTGTACATGATAATAAAGCCTTTGAATCTTGAATCTTGACAGTACATGGAGAACCCCCTGAAAACAATGGAGGCTTTTACCAATCTTGGCAGTACAGTAACTAGTACTAATTCTGCTGACCTCGTGGTTGAACGTACAATATATTCAGCTGTAAAAGCCTTTGGTTCCCTTAAGAAGCGCCTATGGAACTGCCATGACATTGGTCGCAGCACAAAAGTGAAAGTCTATAACGCTGCTGTCCTCCCCTGTCTCCTATGTCACTGAATGCTTGACCTTATACCGCAGACACATCAAAGCCCTGACCAGAGTACAACTTCGTCACCTACGTTCCATCCTGCATATCAGATGGCAAGCCTGCATTCCTGATGTGGAGGTTGTATGTCGTGCTGACTCCGTTAGTGTTGAGGCCCTCATCACTACATCACAACTGTGTTGAGTCGGTCATGTTCGTCAAATGGAAGACACTCGACTACCAAAGGCAATATTTTATTCCGAGCTGAGGCAAGGTAAGAGAAGTCAAGGTGGGCAAAAACTACGATTTAAGGATGTACTAAAAAGGCACTTGAAGAATGCTGGCATTTCACCTGACACATGGGAAGAAGAAGCAATGCAGCATACTGCATGGAAGTATAAACTCAAACAAGCCACTGCAGTAATCAAAGAGAAAAGACAGAAAGAGTATGAGAAAGCACACAAAAGGCATCACTTTAAAAGCCCATTGAGGGACAAGAGTTGCAAATTAGCTAATAGCTATACACTCTTTGTGCATCACATTAGATTGATTGTCATTTGATTAATTGTCTATGTCTATTGCACTGTCCCTGTCAAATAAACAAATAAAATTAAAAAAAAAAAACTTCCTCACCTCTTCAAACAATTTTACCTGCAGCAAATGTCAGCGCTGCTGCAGGTCAAAAGCGGGCCTTATAGCCCACATGAGAGCCTGCCTACGCTAGAAATTACTTCAAATCTGACAGTCGTCATCAATTTCGATGGACTGCCGATGATGATGATAGCCTCAAAAATCATACTGCTGTAGAGGATGTGCTCGAATGATGAGGCTGAGTTTAGTTCTTAAGTTCAGCTTTATTGACAGAACACATCGTCTAGCATTCTCAAAGCAGGAAGAAGAGAAAGAATCATATCACATCACCCTTTTATATGTTTCCAGCATCAGAACTCAAGTCACATGGTGTTTTCAGTAAACATACAGTCACAAAGCATCCCTTTGAACCTTCACCATTGTCTCTCATTCCTTGATGAACCGGAAATCCCTCCGGGGCATCTTCTGTGGGACAAAAAGACCAATCTCACACCTCCTCGTTATCTTCTGCAGATTCGAGTCCTTTGTCCTTCCAGACGTGAAACCCCCAATACGTATGCAGTCATATCTCTGTGGAAATGTGAGCCCACAATGTGTGTCGCCCACACTACCCCCCCCCCCCAAACGTCTAGTAAGGGCAAAACCTGCATGGCATAAAAAAAAAGAAAAACACAAAACACTCCATATATCGCTAATCAATCCACCAACTGCCTGGGTTTTAACTTTCTGCCGAATCTGCTGCAACCTGGCTTTGCTACCCCTGCAACATCTCTCTGCATCTGTGGATTAAAGCTGTTAGCACCTTTCTGTGAAGGTTCTGGAGAATGTCCTTTCGGCGGCCTGCCACGGCGGGGGGGCCTCGCGAGCTGCACTTCCTCATCAGCCAAAACAAAAGCGGGTTTGAGCCTGTTTATGCAAATCAACTCCCTTCTGCCCCCTAAATCTAGCAGAAAATGCTTCTGCCCGGTCTCCAGCACTCTGAACGGTCCGTCATAAAACGGCCGCAAACTTGGACGCTGAGCATCATGTCTAACAAAAACAAACTCTGCATTTTTTAAAGCCTTTGGCACAAAAACGTGTGGGAAACTGGGATGGACCGGGCCAGGGAGCGTGTTTGCTCCCGAGTCACTCTGCCACGGCTGAGCAGGGGGGCCATTTGGTGCGGGGTTATCGGGGAGAAATTCCCCCGGCAAACGGAGAGGTTGTGCAAAAACTAATTCAGCCGGGGAAGCATGCAAATCTTCCTTAGGTGCAGAACGCAACCCCAATAAAACCCATGGAAGTTTGTCCACCCAATTTGTATCCATCAGCGACGCTCTGAGGGCTGCTTTCAATGACCTGTGAAAGCGTTCGCATAAACCATTAGCCTGGGGGTTATACGCGGTGGTGCGATGAATCTTCACCCCCAAGCTGCGGGCCATCGATGACCATAGTTCGGAAATAAATTGGGGACCCCTGTCGGACGTTATGTCCGACGGTACACCGAAACGCGCAACCCACGCTGCTAAAAATGCTCGCGCAACTTCTTCCGCTGTGGTTGATGTCAGAGGAATCGCCTCTGGCCAACGCGTGGTGCCAGATCTTTGACCATCGTCAAAAGATGTGTGTGCCCGTGTGATGGTGGGAGCGGGCCCACCAAGTCAACATGCACGTGATCAAAACGCTTAGCGGGGATGTGAAAAGGTTCCAATGAAGCCTTAGTGTGTCTGTGTATTTTGGCTCGCTGACACGCTACGCAGGCTGCCGCCCATTCCTTGACCTGTTTGCGCAACCCGGGCCAAACAAATTTCTCCCCCACCAACTTAATCGATGCACGCACCCCCGGGTGCGCGAGAGAATGGACCGAGTCAAAAACGCGGCGACGCCACGCGGCTGGCACCACGGGGCGGGGCCGTCCCGTGGAGACATTGCAGATTAGTGGGGGCATACCACTTTGTTGCTCCCTGTGCTCCAGCCTTAACCCTGTTGGTCCAGACTGGAGCGCGCCCACGTCCGTGTCGTTAACCTGCTCCGCAGCCATGGCTGCATAATCTAACCCTACACAGACCGGGGCTGCGCGCGCTCCCGCGTCGCTGCCCGGGCCCGCGGCCACGGCTACAGAGTCTGCCCCCATGGGGCTTGGTGTTGCTACCGCGCGCGAGAGACAGTCTGCCACAATATTGTGTTTACCCGCGACATGCTGAATATCAGTAGTGAACTCTGATATTGCGGCTAGTTGCCTTTGTTGTCGGCCTGACCAGGGTTCTGAAATTTTGGCCATCGCAAACGTTAGCAGTTTATGATCCACAAACGCGGTGAAACGTCGCCCCTCCAACCAGAACTGAAAATGGCGGATGGCCAAGTGTGGGGCCAAAAGCTCCCTGTCAAACGCACTGTATTTACGCTCACTATCGCGCAAAGTCCTGCTGAAAAACGCGAGAGGTTGCCAGGTACCTGCCACAAACTGTTCAACTACCGCCCCCACCGCTACATTGGAAGCGTCAGTGGTGAGCGCCATGCGGGCCGTTGGAACTGGGTGCGCTAACAAAACTGCGTTTGCCAGGGCTGATTTGACCTGGGCAAAAGCGCGCTCCCGCTCCGGAGACCATTCAACTTTATTTGCGGGCTTTTGTTTTTTTAACACGGTGTACAATGGCTGCATGAGCCGTGCTGCGCTTGGGAGGAACCGGTTGTAAAAGTTAACCATCCCTAGAAATTCCTGAAGCGCCTTGACCGTTTGAGGTTGTGGAAAATCTGTTATGGCACGCACCTTATCTGGCAGAGGAACCGCTCCTTCTGCCGAAACGCGATGCCCCAAAAAATCAATCTGCGCCACCCCAAACTGGCACTTCGCTGGGTTAACTATTAACCCGTGCTCTGCCAGCCTCCGAAAAACTGCTGTGAGGTGTTTTTCGTGCTCGCCCTCGGACGCGCTGGCTACTAAAATATCGTCCAAATAAACGAACACGAAAGGGAGGTTGCGTAAAACTGCATCCATCATGCGTTGGAAAGTCTGCGCGGCCCCCTTGAGGCCAAAAGGCATGCGCAAAAACTCAAAAAGGCCGAAAGGAGTTATGACCGCTGTTTTGGGTACATCCTGCGCGCGCACTGGAACCTGGTGGTAACCGCGCACCAAGTCTATTTTAGAAAAAATGCGCGCCCCCGCCAAATGAACAGAAAAATCCTGAATGTGCGGAATCGGGTAGCGGTCATGAGCTGAAACGTTGTTCAACCTGCGGAAATCGCTGCAAGGTCGCCACGAGCCGTCAGCCTTTGGGACCATGTGTAACGGCGAAGCCCAGGAGCTTTTGGAGCATCTAACAATGCCCAGTTTTTCCAGATTAGTGAACTCCTCGCGCGCGATGGCCAGTTTAGCTGGGTCCAAACGCCGAGCTTTTGCAAAGACGGGAGGCCCGGTGGTGGTGATAAAATGCTCCACCCCATGTTTAGCCACCGTCGCCGAAAACGTGGGGACTGTGAGTGCTGGGAACTGAGCGAGCAATGTGTGAAACTTACCACCCACAGCTGAGACGCTGGCATGTGCAGTCGGCGGGGCCACCCGAGCTGTGCAGGGAATAGAATGAAAGGACAGTGCATTAATCAGACGTCTATTAGCAAGGTCAACCAATAAACCATGTGAGCACAAAAAATCAGCCCCTAACATGTTGAAACTGACTGCTGCTACAATAAATGTCCACTCAAATGAACGGCCCTGTAAGGACAGAAGCATGGTCCTCTCACTGAACGTTTTAATCGCGGAGCCATTCGCTGCTGACACTGACACCCAGAGAGCTTTAGACGGCATCAGCCGTTCCGCGTAGGTGGGTGTGACGAAATTCAGCTGGGAGCCTGTGTCCACAAGGAACTGTTTCCCCGAGTGTGCATCCGTCAGGTAAAGCAGCTTGTTCTCGTCGCCGAGGGTCGCAGCTGCTACCGGCCCTCGGTCTTGGCGTTTTCCTGGCGCTTGAAGTTGCACGGCGGGACGCACCTGTGCGCTCTCTCTGCAAAACGGCGGTGGTAGAAACACCGGCCGTCCTCCGCTCCGCGTCGCCTGGCCCCCATCGCCGCCGTTGTTGGTGCGTCTGGCGCCGCGGCCGCTGGACCTGCGCTGTCTCCGAACGCCGTTCCTGGGCTAGCTGCCGCGGCTGAAACCACATTCCGCTTGTGGGCGTCGACAAGCCGCTGCGCCTCTTTGCTCAGCCCATGGTAGTCTCGCCTGGCCAATCGGGGCGACTCTGCCAGGGCCACTCTCACTGCTGGCGGCAGGGTCCGAAGGAAAAGGTGGGCGAAAATGAATTCGCCATCCTCAGAGTCTTTGAGCCTCAGCATCTTCACCATCAGGTCCACAGGTCTATCGTTCTCTGACTCTGTCAACGTCAGGAGCCCCTCTGCTCGCTGTTGGACCGAAGGGGTGAAATGGCTGATCAGCACGTCCTTCAATGCGCTGTACTTGTCGCTGTCTGGTGGATGATTAACCAGATCCTCCACTCTCTGGACCGTGTTGCTGTCCAGCTTCGCTACCACATGGTAGAATCTTGTGTCGTCGTTGGAGATTCTCCGGAGGTTGAACTGCACCTCGACTGCGCTAAACCATGAGCGCGGGCTGTGCTGCCAGAAATCGGGCAGCCGGATCGTGGAGGCGGCCATCAGGCTGGCTTCCGCCGAGCCCCGCTCGGGAGAATTCTGTCTGCTCATTCTTTGTCGTAGGTCACCAGTGTAGAGGATGTGCTCGAATGATGAGGCTGAGTTTAGTTCTTAAGTCAGCTTTATTGACAGAACACATCGTCTAGCATTCTCAAAGCAGGAAGAAGAGAAAGAATCATATCACATCACCCTTTTATATGTTTCCAGCATCAGAACTCAAGTCACATGGTGTTTTCAGTAAACATACAGTCACAAAGCATCCCTTTGAACCTTCACCATTGTCTCTCATCCCTTGATGAACCGGAAATCCCTCCCGGGCATCTTCTGTGGGACAAAAAGACCAATCTCACACCTCCTCGTTATCTTCTGCAGATTTGAGTCCTTTGTCCTTCCAGACGTGAAACCCCCAATACGCATGCAGTCATATCTCTGTGGAAATGTGAGCCCACAATGTGTGTCGCCCACACTGCAGTATTTGGGGCAGTCACTTACACATGTCTTTGTAATGCTTGCTGTAGGATTTGTTTGAGTTTATTACTGTTTACCAGTCTATAGTCAGAATGTCATAACTTCTTCAGTAACTGCAAAATTTATGGTGGGTTGGCTTTTCTTGCGTAAATGGGTTAAAAAGTAAAATACTTATACTAGATAATGTGAGTGACTGCTGCTCTTTCTCTCTTTATTAACACCAGTGTGGCATTGGTTTGATCTGTGGAAAGACAGGTATGCTTCCACACTGCATCAAGTCACAGCTCAAGTAAGGTCATTTCTGCACGTTCCCCTCTGTCTAAAGCTGTATTATAATTTGTGCAGGAAAACACACATCTAATACCTTTATGTACAAGTACATGACTATGACAAGTGGTTTGTTGTGGAGCTCAAAATTTGTGCTATTAGCTATGCATGTCAATTGTAAAAGGGACTATTAGTAATTATAGTTTTCAACTAGTCTATATGACACCATGTCTATGCCTATGACACGAGCATTAGAGAATTTCTGGACTTGAGTTTTGGCTTTTGATTTTGATGTGCCATCACAAGATTTTCAGTGGCCACCCCTATGAAAATTGCCTGGAGGCACCACTGCTGCCCATGCAGGGACTGCCTCCTTGCAGAAAAACAAGCTCAGGACTCCCAGGAAGGTAAGTTTTTTTTAATCACACACTTTGTTTTTAATGTTGATGTATTCCGTTCATTTAGGCAATTATGTGGCCAAAATGGTTGTCAACTTGCAAAAGGCCCCAGTCCTCCTACAGAGAAGCCACTCAGCTGACTGTCTGAGTGAAAATGACTGTCTGTCTGCCCTCTGTTTGTACTGTATGTATTCCCTTTTGTAAATGTTATAATCCTAATTACTAGGGATGTCACGGTACTTGTATTCTTATTCAGATTTTTCAGTATGCCACCCATGGTATAGTACAACCACGTACTGAGGTATGACACAGACTATACTGAGTCATGGACAGAAAGTGTAACTGTCATATCATGCCCTCTCCTCCTCTCCGTTCCCCCATCTCTGGCTGCCTGTCAGTGGACCTGTGCAGCGCTCTGCCCCGGTGAAGAATGACTGAAACTGGGCTACTTCTAAATACCACACTGGTAAGGTTAGCGAGTTTTAGCGAAAAGCAAAGTTAGCGCTTCTTATTTTCAATGAACTACTGTCTCAGCTTTAGAAAACTGAGTAAACTGTTAGCATGCGCTAACATTACATGTCAAATAATAATCTTTCTTGGATGATGGTTGTTGACAGCTGAGCTGTTTCAGTTCTGCTGATAACGCGTTAACTGCAGTCAATGAGTGAATTACATGAGTAGCTTACTCTTGTTCATCTTCTCTATTACTGTCGTGGTAATAAGCCTTCATTCTGAATATTAGTGTATTTCCGTAAATTAGAATACCATCCATCAATCTTCTACCACTTAATCCTTTTCGGGTTGCGGGGGGCTGGAACCTATCCCAGTGTCTTTGGATGAGAGACAGGGTACACCCTGGACAGATCGCCTGTCCATCACAGGGCCAACATAGAGAAACAGACAGCCATTCACTCTCACATTCTTACCAAAGGACAATTTAGAATCCCCAGTTGATTCCAATTAACCTAACTTCTTTGGCCTGTGGGAGGAAACCGGAGCACCCAGAGTAAACCCATGCAGATACGGGGAGAACACGCACACTCCACACAGAAGGGTCACTGATGGTCTGGGGGGTGGGATCATCAATCTATGAAATATTAAATGGCTATGCACCCCCGCCCCCCTCCCCTGGGAGAATATGTTAACCGGTACAACCACCACAGGAATCACTAGAGGAGACTGTGAGGTCCCCCGCAGATGCACCACATTTGCTCAACCTGTGCTATCAGTGAGCGGTACCAAGATCTGGAATAACTTACCACCTGCAATCAGAGAATGTATCACACTAAACACTTTTAAGACTCATTGTAAAAATTGTCTTTTAAACAACCAAAACTGTACACATAAGTAGTGGTTGCTCTGCGGCATGCGCATATACTGTATACTGTATGTGCCCGTGCGTCACAGACATATGCCCCGCCTCTTTCTTGTTGCTGTTGTTTGTTATTGCTGTGAGGTGCTTGGGTGCATGTGTGTGTGTATGCATGCACAACACTTCACTTGTGTGACATCTGAATATTTTGTAACACCTTAACTCTTGCACTTTTGCATATCCACTCTGTACAGTTTATTGCAGATGTTCTTCTAGTGACTGTTTGTGTGTTTTTGTGACCCGCCAGGGGACTACAGATGCAAATTAGTAGTATTGCTAAATCTGGCATACTTACATTTGTATTAATGTTCATTAGTGTGTGATGTCCCTTTCAAATAAACATTAAACTAAACTAATTTTGGACTGAAAAAAGTTCTTTTAATTTCCATCTGAAGCCTAATTATTAAACCTTTAAACTTCTAGACCCAGCAAGGTATCAAACAGGATGGACTAGTTTGTTATTTTCTTTTTGACTTTAATGGAGTTGAATATTATTCATATTATTTCTCCAGTTTGTTTTGAACAGTAGAGTTACAACAGCCCTGTATGGTGCAGTAGAAGCTGATATTTGAGTTTTATTTCTTTAGTTTTTGGGTTAAAAGGCCGAACTTTAATGTCTGTTATGTAACTGTGTTGCTACAAACACTTTTGATTAAGCTGTCAAGTTCAAGTTTCCAACTCATGGATCATTATTTATGGGAACTTTTTATAATAGGCTGTTCAAACTTCTATTGTTGCACTTGTCTGCATCATTCATTTCCTAAAAAGATAATTTATTTATTTATTGTATTGTAAACATTTTTGTTACTTGAGAATATTTTATTTATTGGAGAATTTACTGCTGGCAGTTTGCTGTTTTTGTCAGTAAAGCTGCTCCCGCTTATACAAAAGATAAGCAGTTTTATGTTTTGCATTTCACTTCCCTACTGTACCGAAAATGAACTGAACCGTGACCTTAAAACCAAGGTACGTACCGAACCGTGATTTTAGGTGTACCGTTACACCCCGACTAATTACCCTATATTTGTAGTTATTTTCAGTGTATTTTCAGTTCTTTCACATCGCTTTGTGGTGATTGTTTTAGTTTGCCCATCAGGAGCCCGGGCATCCCTGTGTAGTCCCACCAACACTGCGGTGGCACCCTCATAGTTTCTGACATCCGACTGATGGAAACAGAAGGGAGTGGCTGGAGTTTTCATCCACAGGCAGGTGCACTGACCCTGTCCACCCTTAGAGGTGCCACTTGCATTTTATTGGACATTTATGGCCAGCCAGCATTTTTAAACAGCCACCTGGATGCAATAAAGGGCCAGCTCCTGAGCTCTGACTGCCCAGAGGATTTCCCAGCAGCTCCCGTGGGATCTCTGGCTAGTTAAGATGTTTATTAAGCTGAAAGTGGTCCAGTGGGAAAACACAGCACTTCTGAAGAGATTTGGGCCAGCAGTTTTCTTGTTAGTTGGAGCACTCCCTGGAGGATTGACTTTCTTTTTCCTTCAAACCTCACTGGGAGGACAGGGTCAGTTCACAGGGCACGAGGTTGACCAACTGGTAACTAGGCACATGAACCCAGAAATGGAAATATCTGGGGACCATCAAGGTCAACTTGGAGTGATTCCCACAGTTCCAAACACTGAGTGTGCCAGGAGAGAGCATCAGTGACTGTGAAGTTTCCAGCAACTGAAGATATATAGAGGGTGGGCTTCTAGCCTTGTGTATGTCTGTCTGATCATCTTTAAGATTCCATTTTGTGGTAAGTTGTTTTTGTGCTTTTTAGCTTTACAGAATGCAGACAGGGTGAACATGTACACCGTTAAAATATCTGTTTAAAATCGCCTCACAAGAAATGCGCACAGGCTTTATTTAAGCTCTTAAAGAAGGAGAGCATAGAACTTCCTGGGTTTTACATCACAAACCAACAAGCCCCACCTTAATGTCTCTAAATTTGCAGAACAAATGCACCCCGACTGTCACCTTACTCGTGATTGGTGCACTCAAAAGCCTTTACCCAATCAGAATAGGAGCTTTTTAATATTAATGAACAAGCTGAAGACATAAGACTGACACAACTTTACAATCAGTTTTTTTTTTTTATGATGACGTGTAAAGCAACACCAAAATTGTTTTTGTTTTTTTAAAACTTAAAATTAATCCCTGGAAAATGCACAGTAGGTTACCGTAAAGGTGAATGGATAAGGTGATGTTATACAGTGCATATAGTACTGTGGATTTGGGTTTAAATGCTGGACAATTTTCATTTTTCTTTTGCAAGGTACAACTGAAAGTTTCTTTCATTCTTTTTTCCCCCCAACTTATACAGACCGTTGTGGAGTTAGGTTTTCTACTTTGACAGATCTTGAACTCACTAAGCTCTGCTGAATCTCTAGTTCAAAGCCCCGGTCTTTAGCCTCAGGCGCTCGGCCCTAATAACTTCATTTTGCTGCTGTTTTGCTTTCTAAAGGTTTTCTCCACACTCTACAACTGCGAGACGGAGTTTTGAGGAAGTCTTATGCGGTTAAAAGTGTCCGTCTGCCCCTCAGCATGATAAATGCTGAATTTCTAGTTTCTCATTTAACGTTGCCTTTCTCCATAGGCCAAACTGCGAGGCCTGCGGTGAGCGCACTGTGAAGTGAGCAACACATGTGGCTCTGGTGATGGGTTTTTAGTGCTCTCTGCCTAATGTTCAGGACAGATTAGAAATGTTCGCCCGTGACAGATGCTGTCTAGATCTTCACTACCAGATCCACCCAGCTGCAAAACATCTGGTGGATTCTACCTTTTTCCCTCTGAAGTGCAGTCTGTTAATGACACACTCACAATCATATAGCATGCTGCACATGGGCTCACAGCAAACACACGAACTGTGTTTGATTGGGAAAAGAATCACACATGCACAGATGGCTAAAATGGGTAGTTTTTTATTGCTGCTGGAGTTATATTTAAATGGTCTATAAGTAACACAGACCATGCATCAGTGGATAGTACGTATTTTGCAAACAGAGCTATTTGACTGCAAGTACTAACCACAATAAATGCAGTATATGTAGACATGTTTAGAATGCATTTTCTTCCTGCATCTGAAGTTCAGGAGACATACAGATAAAAAACTCAAGTAAACTCAATTACGAAGTAGCATTACCTACTGATGTTAATTACTTAAGTAGTAGCCACTAAAAAAACACTTAACAGTAAGAAAGTATCTACTAAAAAAGTTACTTGAGTAGGAACAGTTGCCAGTTGTTACTCACAATTGGTACATTTTTTCTCTTAAATTTGTGGTTCCTTTCTCATAATTTTGCAAAAAATGTTTTCTTATGCATTTAAGACCTTTTTTCTCATGAATGTGCAACTTTTTCCTCACAAATTTGAACTTTTTTTCCCACAAAATTTGTGATTTTGCCACCACATATATTTGCAACTTTTTTCCTAATATTTTTTCCATAAATGTGTGCCTTCTTTCTTGCACATATGGGGCTTAATTCTTAAAAATTTATGATGTTTTTCTCATACACTTTAGACATTTTTCTTTCAAATTTATTAATTTGTTTTCCTCATATATTTGTGAACGTTTTTTGATAACATTATGGCTTTTTTCACCTAAATTTGCAACTTTTTTATGCAAAAATCTGCTACTTTTTTGTCCCTCTGGAACTGAGCCCAAATAGAGGGGAAATGATATCAACTCCAATATCAATGAAATAAGGTGGTATTTTAACAAAAATGACCAAAGATGCAGTCGTTTCTGTTAAGAATAAGTTATTACATTTGAACTGTGAACTCAACAGCAACTCAAGAGAGTATGACCAAATCAGCAAGTAAAAGTATTTTTTTAATGTACTTCAGTAAAAGATTTAAAAAGCATCCTTCAAGAAAACTACTCAAACACAATTTCATGAAAAAGTTACTCGGAACTAGCTGCTACCCACATGTGATAGAGAGTTTTATATATTATGTAGTACATAAAGGTCCCAACTGTTCTATATTTTCTTCCTAAACTACAGCAAACTGAAGCAAGAAAACTGTATTTCACAGAAGACAAAAGGTAATGTACAACATCACATCACTGGCTTGTATAACAGACAGCTCTGGAAAAAAATAAGAGCACTACAAAATCTTTCCTAAATTAGCATCTCGACATGTATGGCAGCCATTCAGTTTGAGTAGCTGTTGAACTTCAACACTAGGACGCCTCGGTCTACTCAAGGAGGTACAGCAGTGATCAGATGATCGTCTAAACCTGGTAAGACACACGAACGCTGGGAATAAAAATCAGAGTTATTCCACAAATACAGATTTCTTCCCAAGTTAAAACTTAAGTATTTTCATGTTTAAAAGTGAACATGAACTTGTTTTCTTTGCATTATTTGATCGAAAAGCAACATCTTTTTTTCTTGTTTTGGCCAGCTGTCATTTTCTGTAGCTCTAAATGATGATAGTTGGACTTGGAATTTGGGAGCGTTGTTTTCATTTTACTCAAACACATATGTATAAATAGTAAGACCAGATAAAGTGATAATTTTGCAGTGGCCTCTTAATTTTTTCCAGAGCTGTAAGCTTTAGAGTATGATGAAGATATCAGATGAACATGAAAACAATACTTTATTTTACCATGAGGCAGTGATCTAATGAACAGACAAGGCTTGACATTAACTTTTGTCCTCGCCAGTTACTGTCGCGAGCAGTTTTTCCGACAGTATCATGGTTTCATTAGCCACAGGTTTACGGTTGAGAACCTTGACTTTTTTGCTTCATTAAACAGCATTATGGTGCTTTAGTGTCACTGGTGCATAATATAGCAGTGAGCAAACAGTGGGTGCAGGTACTCATGGGAACCAAAGTTGTGTCGTCACTATAGGGCTGTGCGATACGACCAAAATTTCATATCACAGTATAAGTGATTTTATTTGATGATAACGATATACGTATATCACAATATGCGTTTTTTTGTAAATTCTATAATAATCACATAAAAAGGACCATCTCTTTTTTTTACATTTTAAATTACATAATGAAAAAAATCAATTGTACAAATTCATCTGTCATTAATTTTATGCACATTTTTTCCTCTTAATTTTGCAGTTTTCATAAAATTGTTTTTTAATGTGCATTTGAGATGACGTCAGCTTTAGTCATTATGGCTACTCGACTAATCAAAAATTATTAGAAATCAACTAAGTTACATTAAGAGCCAGTTTGTTCCTCCACCACGTTTTAATTTATTTATTACTTTTTGCGTGTATGTGGCCACTGTCACGCACTTTTGCAGCTTTAGTAACATTTTTTCAGACAAAATTAAGAAACTTGGCAGTGATTTAAACCAAAGAAACGATGGTTGGACACACTATAATGTTTCCTATTAGCGACAAGTTAGCATCGTTATTTAGCATTTGCTGTTTTATAATTAGAGAGAGATGGCGTTAACATGACTTACCTCCAACTTACTTACTTATCCTCTCTCACGCAGCACGGTGGGAAAAAGTCCCGCATCCCTGGGAAACAGAAGTAGGCTATCTGACCAAAACATCAGTTTGGCGTTAGCTGATGTGCGAACCATCGGAACCCACACACCTGGTGCACTACGGAGGAGAGGCGGGGCGGTGACAAGTAGAAACGGGCTGTGTGTCTTTTAAATCCCAAGACAAACGATACAGTTCTATATGAAATGGTAGACGTTTTTGTCACGTCACCCAATATATATCGTCATATCGCACAGCCCTAGTAGTCACTATTACAACGGTTCTGTTATAAGGGGCTGCAACCTGTAACTGCAGTGGTACCCTTAAAAACTGTATTTATGACCAAAAACAATCTTAATTTACATTTTTAAAAAACTCAAATTCATGAGGAAAACCTCCCAAATGTATAAGAAAAGGTACAAAATTTAGAGGAAAAACTGCAAATTGACAAAATAGCAAATTGACAAGAACAGTTACAAATGTGAAGGAAAAAAGTGGCAAGTTTACAAGAAAATTGTCACAAATGTTTGATATACCATTTCAGTGCTCAAATATTAATCTTCTCTAAATGGCTCTTGCTGTCGTAACAGAGATGGCTGCCTACCCCTGATCTTGGTTCAGGGTTGTTTTGAGAACACAACACAGAACGTGCCACCCGCCAGTGTAGCTCATGTCAAGCCCCAACAGCTACGGTAGCAGGCCAATACACACAGAAAAATAATGGTGCCCACTGGGAAGCCAAAAGTTCTTTTGGGGTGAGAAGAACCATTTTGAATTCCATTTTTTAAAAAAAGCTTTATCAAGAAGTTCTTTAAAGAACATCTGTTTTCATAAATACCTAGTATTAGGCGTGGGGCAAAAAAAATCAATAATGTAGTATCATGATACTTTGTGTCCACGATACAATACAAATTCATTTTGGGGGGTACCTAAGTAATAAAAAATGATTGTTTTTTTCAGTCCATTAACCCTCAAACCACACACAGCACACATCAGTGTCGGATGAGGGATTCATTAGCCATGTTTGCATGCGCAAAATTTCGTCGATCTGATTACAGTTCAGATCAGAACTTCACTGTTTACATGGACCCTGAAAAAGTTGATCTGATTATGACGTGCGTTTACATGCCTCACACGTCTGAATGGACTAAATCATTTTGACATGCGCGGAATTGCCTGATATTCCGGAAATAGTAGAAGAAGAAGAAGCAACTTCCGATGTAAACAAACCTCGCTTTGTGCCCTTCTCGTTTTGAAAGGGACCTGTATCGTGTTATCCAGACCGTACTTTTGCTTCTGCTGGTCTCCGTAATGAAGCTAAAAGTCCAGCAGTACGTACTTCTGCATATGACAAACAGAGGGAGACAGCAGGACGATACAGACCAGTTTTGTTTTACTCCCGCTAGCTGCTGTAAAGGTGGAAGTACGTCACGTCGACGTGTGGCTGACGTACCGACATGCGCGGTAAACATATTTTCTAACCAAACTTCAGAATAAGTGTTTATATGCACACCAGTCGGATCAACAATTGGCGTAACCCATCCCTCTCTATCGGAATGAAATTTTGATCTGAAGGAGTGTGATCAGGTCAGAATATTCAGATTGGCGTGTTTACATGGAGCATTTTTATTCTGATCAGGCTTTTAATCTGGTTACTTGTGTCCATGTAAACATGGCTACTGTGAATAATGCCAAAATAGGCCGTGCGCTCTACGGGTTAAATGGTGCTAAATGCTCACTGTCTGGTTAGGTCAGTACAGCAAATGAGTGACTCATAAGGTCTAGCCAGGAGTTGAAGAAGACAGAGATCGGGATGGGAAATCACGACATATGATATTGCAATACTCAGCATATCGCAAGATCACGGTGCCTCTGCTGGTTCCCACCCCTACCCAGTATTCTACCTCCATACAACCAGTAGAAACAAACACTTAAGCTCCTTGATGAACCATATAAGGTACGCAAAGAACCATCCTCTAAATAAGGGGGCTCCTTGGCTCTCTGAAGAACCACAGAACTCTGTGGAAAAACCGTTTGGGAACCATTATTTTTCTTTGTGTGATACACCATTTGTCACTGTAAAACATATTGCGCTGTACAGTACAATATAAGATCTTAAGTATAATATAGAATGCTATAGAATAGTAGCTTGAGTGGATAAAATAAACAGCACTAAAACACAACAGCTTCATATTCTTCAGTACCAAAGTGTGCTGATGGTCTGCCAGCGCAGGCATGAGTTCCAGTCATTTTCTTCACCCCGTATCTAACTCATGGCTGGAGTCTGGTCCAGATGTCACAGGCCAAGAGGAAGGGGACATACTGTACAGATTACTACAGAGTCAAATGGCCACAGACTGCCACATGTTTTAGACTAATGAGGAAACCATTATAGGGACAAACTTCATACAGAAAGGCCCAATGTACCAGGATCTTTGAGCTTTCTGCACCTCTGCACTATCCGCGGATATGATACACTTTAAACAGTATATTATAAGATACTGTGCTGGGTATTGTCAGCATGTCATTAAGTCATATTGCATACTATTAAAGCTTTACAGTATAACAGAAATTAGTCAAAAATATTGCATTACAGCATGTCATAAGTTTGTTGAGTGAAACATTTTACTGTGTTCACTTCTATCTTCACGAAATGATTACTGTGCAAATGTTATCATATTCACAGCTATTTTAAAATTGTTGCCATTGGCTCGCATCCTAAAATAATGCCCCTGCCCTCTCACTCTCGTAACCTTTCGTTTCTCCGTTCTATGAATAACGACGACTGTCTTATTGAAAGGAGCCGCTCTTATTGCTTCAGCTAGTGACTGAGTCAGTAAAAATGAACGCCGTGTGTCGTGATGCTGCTCATGGTCAGCCAAATTTTTCAAAAGTTAGTGGAAGACTTCTCAAAGGCTGCACCACACTTTTTTTGGGTTCTCTCTGCACCTCTGTGGGGGAGACTGTTGGCCGAAGACTTTAACATCTTAAAGTGCTCATCAAGTGAGAAAATCACCAATCCACGAGTGTGCATGTCAGATGGAGACATTTGGACACCGTGGTTTAATTTAGTTTAAAATTACCGTGGAGTAAGTTGTTCCTCGTGTGTCTAAACAGTTTAGAATCGCGTGAAGACACTTTTGGCCCCCACTCGTGTGTGAAGTTAAACAAAGGGGAAGGGGGGGTCCCCACATCACAGAATAAAAAGATTTTGTTGTTGCTGGCTTTTATAATCTTCGTCTGTTGCCATCTGTGAACCAGCTCTGACCAGCCTTTTAAAACCATTGGGAGATAATCCTTTAGAAAATGAAAAGCAATCATTAGTCTTCCATAAACCCACTTCTATTTGGTTTTTTATTATGTTTCTATAAGACTGTGTAGAGGGGACCTCAGTGAATTTACTCTTTAGTATTGGTGACTTTACAGAATAAACTGGGAAATGAATGCAACGCAAATATACCAGCTGGATTAGATTGAGAGTATTATTTTTTATTGTTTTTATTATTATTTTTCATCAAATCAAGACTAAAATATGATTGTTTCATTTGTTTAGTGTTTTATGGGAAAGAATAATTACATAGTGGCCTAATAATGAATAAAAGTTCTGTTTCTTTTCCTTTTTCATTTAATTTAGTCATTCATTGTGATTCCAATTGCATATTCTCTAAAAAGTGTCTTCCTATTATTTTTTTTATATTGGATATTAAAGTTAGCCCTGAACAAAAAAAAAAAAGAGAGACCTTTGTAACTTTTAGAAATCATTCATGTAGTTCACATAATTATCATTTTTTTAATCTAAAAATATTGAAAATGTCTCTTCTAAACATAGCTTCCATTTTTAATCAACTACAATTGTTTATTTAGAAAATATGAAGTTTCATTTTAAAAATCATGACAGACTAGTTAGCTGTTTCACAGTAAAAAAAAAATAATTACACATTAAAGGTCTAAATGCAAATAACACAGTGCTGAATAGAATATTTAAATCTGTCTGGATTAATATTTTCAGTAGTTTTGTCATTTGGCTAAAGTGAATAACATAAAAGCTTAGATTTAAAACTGTTTTTGAATCAGGAGTATTGCAATAACCTGATATTGCTATTTTCTCAATATTCAACAGAAATAAAGTGATAACTGGAATCTTCCTTGTAATACACATGATGTGCAGTGTCGTCACAATCCATCGTTCTTTTTGTATACATTGGTACAAGCACATTATTTTTTTTTTAAAAAAGCACAATTTGTATTATTATTATTATTGTTATTATTACTAGTTTTTACATTTTTCTACAGATACCGCAATAATATGACAATATACTGCCCTGTCTAACACCATTGCCTGCAATGGTGTTAGACAACAAATTCATCTGTCTTGATGTATCTGGAAATGAAATCATCCAGGTTATGTCTAGCATTAAGCTCAGTTCTATTCACTGTCAGTCACAGTTTAGAAGGCACTGGTACAGTTGCCTTTTTAAGGCTTTTTTAAAGTTTGTACTGTATCTGTACTTCTTTTTATTTTTTTATTGTTTTTATAATTGTTTTTATAATTGTTTTAATTGTCTTGTTTTTGTTTGCTTTTGATGGACCATGAGTTTGGAATAAAGTTTGATTGATTGACTGATTGAATGATTGACTGAATACTGTGGTTATATCACACCAGGCCGCGATAATAGTGCACTGGAAATCTGACATTATGACAACTCTCCTTTTAACTATAGTGGCTCCCAACCTGGGAACATTCATGTTTTCCATGGCAGATTTTATAATTTCACTTCTTAATAAAATAAAATGCAAATATTTTGCCTTTGTCGTGCATGGGTGCCTACAGAACACATGCACAACAAAGGCAAATTATTTGCAATTTTTTTGGACCAATTAAGAAGTGAAATGAGAACATTTCCCATGCAATCCTGAATGTCCAGCCTGAGCTAGAGGGCACTCAGAGAGTGCATACTTCCGCCAAGGCTCTATCGCACAATGCTTTGATAATATACAGCTTATCTCGCACTGTTTAATAAAGTTTTTAAAACAGTGATCCAGAAAAGTGATGCAGAATCCACATTCTGAGCCAGATCACCTCCAAAATCAAATGGGCCAAATCTGGTGAAAATGTCATTAAAATCTGTTGAGTAGTTTTTGTGTATCCTGCGAACAAACGAACCAGTCAATGTGAAAACATCACCTCCTTGGCAGTGATAATAAACTTTTTCCTATTTAATAGCAAAAACGTAGCTTTATTTTTTTCATCATTATAAGTAGAATATCTGTAGAATTTAAACGCTGAAATGTAAAGTTTGGATTTGTTTAGTACCTCATTAAAAAGTAGCAACTTTGAGGACAAATTACACCTAAAAGAAAAAAAAATAATTTGGGGCCAGTAAAGACCTTCTCAATCTGAGTCAAGTGTAGTAAATTTATGGTAAGACAAATACTCTTTTCTTTTTTCTTTTTTTTTTTACTTGATAAATGCGGACGAGGCAGCGCTGTGGAGTTGTACTGCCTAATTTTGTCCACCAGGGGATGCTGTTGTTGCTGCTGCTGCTGTTGTTGAGACAGCAGCTTTTGTTGCTCTGTGGGACTGATCCACGCGATCCACGCTCATCTGTGAAGGGATCTGTGTCCGGACTGAGTCAGGGAGGGACCAGGATTACAGCTCTGACCGCATCGCGCACCACTATCGTCACCCGAGCCGCTCACACACTACACACCACAGCACGTGTAAGTGTGACACAGGGAGGCGGCGATTCATTTAAATTGTAGGAAGCTCAATCAGATTTGAAACGTCACCTTTATTTTATTTTTTTTTTTTTTGTTACAATTTAACCTACTTTTATCATGATTTTCGTTTGCATGCACGATTTTCGTTGACAGCCCTAACATCAAACTTTAAATATTGTTTGTTTGTTTGTTTTAAAAAAAACAACATTTATGCATTTGCGCTGCATCACTGGCTGGGAGCCTGAGCGTACCTGCTAATGCGAGGTTTGACGCTAACGGAACAGCAGCTCGGCTTCCACCGCCCGTGGCCGATGGACCCGGGTGGACAGATTGCCACCTCACACCCGAAAATGTGTCCGTCGGCTCGCTGTCACGTGGCCCCGCCGGCCCATTTGTCAGAAACTCAATAAATTTGCCAGAGAGAGAAAGAAAGAAAAAAAACCCTGAATTCAATAAATCACAGCATAAACAAATCTAGCCGTGGGTTGACAGTGCTGTGTCCTACCCTGGTTTAATCCCCGGGGGGCCGGGATTATCCGGCACCGGGCGATCATTTTGGCTGCCTCAGTAAAATTAGAAAAGGCCGTGCGCTCCAGGCTAAATTAAAGCAGGGCTTTATGGGGCGCAAGATCCGCATTACTGCACTTTTTTTTTTTTTAAGAATTTTTTAGGAGCAGCTGTTCTATATATAGGCTGCTCGCGAGACTTAAAATGGTGCTCAAAAGTAGTTTAATTCTGTAGCCCCGCAGGCCTCTATGGGCCCAGGGCAGTGTGGAAAAGTGCTAAATTTTAGGTTTTAAAATCACAACGCGATAAGCGCAGGCATTCAGCAGCCAATGGACCTTCAGTCAGACCTTACGAGCTGGTTGATCCACGATGGGGGAGGAAGGAAAAAAAAAAAAAAAAACGTTGTCCCGACCACAGAATGATTTTTAAGAGTCCTAATGGAGGAAAAAAAAAAACAAGAAGAAGATTATAAGGCAGTTGCCCAGATCCGATCAGAAATATCGCGCTGCTGCCGCCGCCGCACAATCAGCGTCCCTTTGAGACGTTCAAGCGCAAACAAATGAAGAGTTTTGCCCTCTTTCATTTGAGTTAAGAAGGCAGCGGGAGAGTTTAAGGTCTCATTAAAAGATCAAAGTGAGTTAAGCACCTAAGTGGTGTCAGCTCCCAGCCCCGCCAGGCTCGGGGCCTGATGTGCCGGAGGTGACGCGCCTCTCGCCATCCTCGCCTCGCCCGATGGGCTTAAAGTCGCTCATTGTTTCCGGCTGAAACGTTCCCGTTTCACCTCATCTGCCACGTCTTTATTTCTCTGTGAAAGACACGGAGACCTTTACTACAACTCGATTATCAAGCCGAGTTGTCTGTGAAGTTTTAAAAATTAATGGCTTTTCCTGTGGCTCATAAAGCGTTGTTGAAATAATATTTTCTTTTCTTATAATAATATTGTTATACAGATATTTACAGCCGTATTCAATAGCTAGGTGTGGGGTGCATTTTTCTCTCTTTTTCTTTGGCATTCATTCATTGTTCTTTATTTTAGCCTTCTTCATTTCCTAAATTACAAATTCATTTAATTAGACCAAACTGTAGGCCTAAACAAAAGAGGAGGGATGTTTAAAACTTGCCCCTTTTCAAACAAATGTGTAACTCTTTCTCACAAATTTACTACATTTACTTGTAAATCTGCAACTTTTTTCTTGTACATTAACTACTTTTTGCATCATAAAATTTGAAACTTTTTCTCTTAAATTTTTGACTTGTTGGTAAAATCTGTGAGGGTTTTTTTTTTTGTAAATTTACAATTTTTTCTCATTAATTTTCCACTTTTATCAAGTAAAATTTAACTTGTTGTAAACTTGCAACTTTTTCTTGTACATTTGCATTTTTTCTTCATAAACTTGTGACTTTTGTCTTGAAAATATACGACTTTTTCCCCAGAAGTGTACATTTCCCCTCATAAATCTATGACTGGCTAATACTTATAGTGTCCCCTCAACATTTTCTCTAGAACAAAAAAACCGTTCTGTTTACCGCCCCCCCCCACTCCCCCCAACAAGAAAATGAAACATCCACCCATGTAGCCTGTGTACTCTCCTTTAAATATTCATGAAACCGCCCTGTCCAATTCCCCCATGTCAACCTGGACATATTGTGCACTCACATTCACAAAATCCCAAATTTTCTTCCAGTGAAACTGGTGAAGTGTGGCATCCATCATATCCTTTCGTTTTGTGGCGGTTGATTTTTTTTGGCAAGGAGAAGCGAGAAACAACAGAATATAGGCCTGTAGATCCCCCCCCCCCCTCCGCCGCTGTAACGTGTCTTCATAAAGGCTCTCTTGCCTTTTCAACGGATGCAACAGTTGTGGTAACTCTGCAGCGAACTGCTTTAACATTAGCCGGGTTTGTGCGCTGCACACCTGCTGCTCTGCAAGGCTCGCTGCACGGTGCAGAGGCTCATTAAAACGCTGCAGGCTAAAACTGATTTACTGAATGAACGTTTGATGTCCGCCTTCCCAGCCCGTCGATAACCGCCAAAATGGACGATTCCACGAGGAGAGGCAGCACGTGCTTCTGTATGTTTTTGTTCTGTTCTTTGTTTTAATTGTATTGATTATAGCTTTAATGCTCCTCGCAGTGCTGCCTAGCGGTGAAGTAATGCTGATGTAGTGGGCGGGAGCTAATTGACCCCATGCTGATAGAGGAGCTGAAGAAGGAAAGACAAGGAAACCGGGGGGGGGAGGGGGCACTAATTTTAGAAAGGAAAAAATAGTACACATTACAAAAATAGATTTAAATGCACTTCACACATTTCTATGAGCTTAGCTTCTTGTAGAATCGCATGCGTGTGCTGTGTCTCCCTTTATTCCACCAGGCTGCAGCTATTCTTTCTGTGAACGGCAGAGGGCAACGCCAACAGTCTCGTCTCTGTTTTCTAAACTGGGCTACAGGTCATCATCGCCTGGAGGCTCCACAAAGGACGGCAGAAACAAGGCAGCAGGCCTCTGGGCTGGAGGTGGACGGTGGTGATGGAGACTTCACCTCTACACGGCCAAATCTACCCTGAAAACACATGTGCTTCACAGTGTTCCCTCCTTTGGATGGATTAATAAAGCCCACTTGATTATTAGAAAATTGTGATTATTTATCATTATTATTATTATTAGGGCTGGAAATTGATTTAAAAATGATACAAAATGATCGCACATTTTCTATAATTATTTGTAATTAACTGCGAAATTAATTGCTAAAATTACAATGAAGCAACAATGAATAATAAGTATTTAAGGAACCTTTTAATTGCATTTTTTCATAAAATATACCTGTGACCCTCATAATAGTTAGGAATGGGGTATTTGCTTAATGTGGGTGAATTAACACACTTTAAAAAAAAATGATGCTGTCAGGTCATGCCCTAGGGTGGTGTTGGTAGTAGTGACCAGTTTGTCTCAGCAGCTGGCTCAGCTAAAAATAAGGATAAGTCATCTTTTCTTTTTCAATGTTTAAATTTACACCACAGTAAACTGATACTCAGGTACTCAGGGTGACCTCATTCGGCTTGCACAAACCCCACTTAAGGCATGCACGTACCCATACATACACTTGACCTACCATTACTGATTAGGGCTCCTCACTCAGAAGTATTAAATAAAGGAGAGTTTCTGTTAAAGTGAGCGGTGAAAAACACAATCCAGTATAAAGTGAATATAAGTTTCTAACTTGATATTAAAGTTGGGAGTTCTGGAACTCAATTAATAATTGCTTTGTTTGTTTTTATTTTTAAGGATCGCAAATAATTAGGAAAGTTGCCTTAAGTAGATGCACTGGTTTCCTCTTTGACCATTTCAAAATAAAAGAGGAAACGTGACAGAAACATTAAAAATGGTTTTGCAGCAAAATTGACTCCCTCTTTATAATGAACTGAAAAAGAACATCACAAATTGCTACCATAAAAATTTTAATTGTATACACATTCATGATTATCGAGTGTTTTATGTTGCTCTAGCAGTATTTTTGTTGATTATTATTATTATTATATTATTATATTTATTATTATGCTTTAAAAGATTTCTGCTATCCCTGTGATAACATTTCAGCAAAGAGTTTTATTTCTATACTTGAAATACTAAATGGTACCCACACACAAAGCCAATCAAATGAGTTTCAATCCTATTAAAATAAACCATCAAATCTCTTAAAACACGTTTTCCTTAAAGACAACACACACACAGTCATATCTCATTCCTCTTCCGTTTGCGTCGACTCGTTATATTTCTGCTTTGCCTCGGCCTGCAGCCACAGACGTCGATAACAATCTCTCATATCAGACAATCCCATTAGCAGCCCTGTAATTTCACACAGAACTCCGTGCAATCCTCCCCACAGCTTCTGGATCACATTGCTAACGAAGAAAAGGATTTATACCCGGTCTTTTTTTCCCCAATAAAAAAAATATAATTTTAAAGCGTTTCGGTGCCCATGCATCCCCTTGGATATAATTGGGATGTTTGATAAATGTTCATGTTAGAATTACAGCTGCAGAGAGGTGATGAGAGTGATCATCCAGTTTTGTGTAGATTATTATTATTATTATTATTATTATTATTATTCTGCTAGAGCCTGGCGGCTGTGTGAGTGCAGGGCAGACCGCTGTTATCGCCATGATCGCCAGGTGCATCAGCTGAAAAGGGCGCAGCAGCCTCCACTGGAGACAATACACAAAAGCGCGTGGAAAGCATGTGACGCTCCGACACACACACACAGCATCATTATTCAGTTTTATTTATTTATCTATTATTTTTTTTTTTAACAACTGAGGGGAAAATGTAAGAAAATGTTGGAAACAGTGCATAGAAGGCACTCTGTGGCACAGAAAATGCTTGATTTCTTATTTAGCGAATTAGTAGTTTTATCATCATTATTATTATCATTATTATTATTAGTATTATTATTCCGCCAAGGCCTAAAATGACACCTTTTCTCCGCGCTCTGGTCTCTGTGTGCTGCTATTGGACCGCGCTGCCCTCTGCTCCAATAGCATCCCAGTGGCAGTGAATGGGGAAGGATGGGAGGAAAAAAGCGCAGCCATGCATGCGGGAGTGGGAGGATCCACCCGCTTCAATCTCGATCTCAGACTTTTCGCAGCGACGGGGGCGCAGCCAGCCAACCGTCTCTGCTACTTCCAAAAGAGTTACTGCCGGGACATCCTGCCACCGCTGCACACTCAGCCCGCTCCTGTCTTCTGGATTTGTTGTCAACTTTTTCTTTTTTTTTTGTTGGTTTCTTTTTTTTTTCGTGCGTCCTTGGCGACACCGTTTACTCCCGTGAAGACGTTTTGCCCAGAATTCTCCCGTCGAGCAGATAAAAGCCTCGTCGCTCCGCTTGTCATAACAGGTGATTTGTTCTGAGTTTCCAGACTTTATTTGCTTGCTCTTTTTCTCTGTCTGTATGTGTGTGTGTGTGTGTGTGTGTGTGTGTGTTCTCAACTCAGCCGTTCACTGCCACAGCACGGATTGCATAGCCGTTACCTTCCGGTCTGCATTTACCTTTATGACTCTTGCGCACCGAATTCGTTAAAGTTCACCCCCTCCCCAACCCCCAGCCCCGACTTCCCCTCCGCCGAGCTGCAGGTCTTAATCTCACGCCGCGTTTCCACGCGTGTTCCGGCACCTTTTTTTTTTGTGCAGCAAAAGCCTGATCGGTGTGTCTCATGGATGTTGCAACAGGTCCGGTGTCGCTGGAGCGCCTCTCGGCGGGAGAGAAGCCCGAGACGTGCGTCATGCTGGACGGCATCAAAATAGAAGATCATCCGCTGCGATCGGGACAAGCCACGCTGGGAGTCATGCTCGGTGAGACATTATATTTTAAAATGTTTTTATCCACACTCTTTATTGTTTAAGATTTATTTATTTTTTTTTACATCTGTACATTTGAAGGCGATGGACTGTTCATTCGTCTGGGTGGATGCCATTATTATTATTATTATTTGCAGGTGTTTTTTTATTTCATGACATGTTTTTATGCGCAAAAATGTCACGCATCCATGGTCAGCGTGATCAAGCAGCAGAGACACATGAACGTGGTCGTGCGTAACCAGGCCTCATTCACAACCGAAAGGAATTAACTTTTTTTTTTGCAATTTTTTTTTTTTTAATTTTTACACAGGGCCCATTTCTCTTCTTACGTGGGCGTCTTTTTTCCCCCCCGAACTTTGTGTGTTTCCTTGCAGGGGCTGAGTGCCACCACAGGTCCGTGTGTGAGGGATGCCAGCGGCCCATCTCCGACCGCTTCCTGATGAGGGTCAACGACTCCTCATGGCACGAGGAGTGTCTGCAGTGCACCGTGTGTCAGCAGCCGCTCACCACCAGCTGCTACTTCAGAGAAAGGAAACTTTACTGCAAACACGACTACCAACAGTAAGGCACAGCGCTTTCTTTCTCCCACCGCCCCCCCCCCTTTTTGCGTTTCTGTG
Organism: Pholidichthys leucotaenia; assembly: GCA_020510985.1. NCBI lineage: Eukaryota > Metazoa > Chordata > Actinopteri > Cichliformes > Pholidichthyidae > Pholidichthys > Pholidichthys leucotaenia. The sequence goes on from CM035838.1 coordinate 134,448,203, forward strand.
CGTCGCTTTGGTTGGTGTGCACTGTGCAGTCGTGGAAGAAAAAAAGAAATGTAATGGTTTGGGCTGGCGTGAAGGCCTTTTGTGTGCAGAAGATTTGAGAAATGTCCTTCAGCTACCGGTCAGAGTTTTGTTGCCATGGTAGCCAATTTATTTCAAAATAAAATACAATAAAAATGGCTGCGCAAATTAACCTGTTGCCAACGCTTGTTCCGCCGTTGGTTTATAGGCTGCGTTTTTCCTTAAATTTAGAAGTCAACGCATCCTAAAATAAGTTTTAAAATGTTGCATTAACATTTACATAGAGCAGCCGGTTTGACCCATTTTGCCTCTGCGCACCGAGTGACTTTTTTTTTTATATATATAAATCAGCACCGAGAATCCGTAGGAGCGTCTCCGTTTAATTTTATGACCGTCCGACATTTTCTGGTTGAATAATTTGGATCATTCTCTCCAGCATAAAACACTCTGTTTATTTAAAAAAAAGAAAGAAAGAAAATCCGACCCAGCAACCACACACTTTAGATTTATCCCCGATTTGCCCTCCCTTTTTTGTAAATCACTTAAATTACCTTCAATGATAATTAATACACTATTAAATTAAATTTATTTGAACCTTTTTTTTTAGGTAATTCTGATTTTATCCCATTAAGGGCCATTCCATTCTAAATAACGTGCAGTGGTAACAAATTAACCCATTGTGCAAAACTATTTACTCCAAAGGAATTGCGCCCACCTGCAAGGCTCCGCTGATAAATAAAAGTTTTGGCATGTGCGCAGGCGCAACCCCCAACTGCAGAGCCATGAAATTAATACATTCCTGTTAAATTAAAAGTTTGACCATAAAAAAAGAGATACAACAATAATAATAATAATTCAAACTCCTTGTGGGGTAAAATGGCACGAGTGTAATTAAAATAGCAGACTGCTGTAATTAATGTAATTCAACACTGCATAATAAGTAAAGCTGTACAGTATTAAAATTACAGGTAGGATGATAATAATTCCTATTAATTATAAATAAAGGAGTGTAATACAGTGATTGCACACTTGCTCTTATTGTTTTATTCTAAATTACAGTAAGTTGGAAAAAATGTGGCTTATGTAACACAAATTGTTTTAAAATGTAAATAAAGTTGCAGTTAATATCCAAAGGAAGCATTCATAGCATGGCAGCCGTTCACACTTTATAGGCTGAATTAAGCAAATTGAATCAGCAAATTATCACAAACCTGCAGAGGTGGCAGAAACTGCAAAAGCAAAACAAAAAAGCCGAGCTTTCACTAATACAATTACTCCAATGCTCAAGGTTGCTGTTTTGGCCCGCGAGCGGCCCCGGGGTGGCCCGCGTTTCTCATCGCATGAGCGCCTTTCATGCTTGTCACCGAATTTTCAGCTTTTTTGTGTCCGGCCTTTTTAACAATTCTACTTCGATTACCGGGACATTATGGCTCTCTGCTAGATACCTCGGCAGCAACAAAGAGTTACATCTATTGCCATGCGCGCCATTCACCCGAGCTTTGTGATGGGAGTGTAGTGGGCTGATAACAATGGAAAATTCATAGCAGTAACTAAGGGATACCAGAGTCACGGCGTCACGGCTCAGAGGTGCCTGGAAGTTGAGACAGAGAGAGGGAGAGAGGAGGGGGATCTCCTCCTCATGCCTGGCCTTTTCTGCTTTTTATGTGTTTGCGGCAAAGGGGTGAAAACAGGATGAAGAGACGGACGTGCAGTGATGGACAGGATCCACCCATCGGAGCTGAATAACTCTCCTTCCCCGGCGTTTTGGACCCGGTGCTCGTAAAGAACCATATTTGGAAACTAACTGACCATTTCCCACTTCTTTTTCCCCCTCCTGTGCTCGGTGAGCATGTGCGGTAAGGCCGTGCACTCCAGCCAAACACAACAACCTGCTGGGCGTCGTCTCACACGCTATTATTCATCGCGTCTTTTTTTTTTTTCCTCCCTAGTTCCCCTCCAACCCTTTTCCCTAAAAAATACAAAAAACAAAAACCCTCTTCGATAAGCTGGTAGTGGCACTAGTACATCTCCCTGTTTTTTCCCCCCCCAGTTGTTTATCCCATTTGCATTGATGGGATACTTAAAGATGTAATTGGCACCTTTTTGACTTTTATGACACCCATTTAAGATGCATTTGTCAGCCCACAAACTGCTGTAGGCTGCGAGGAGAGCTCCAAGCCTTGCAGAGGTCTGCCTGCCTAATAGCATTCCTACAGCAACCGATCCGCGGCCCGTAATCAGCCCTCACGCGCTACAATAAATCAAGGAATTGGCAAGCGGTCTTTCCTCGCACCTTTGGAGCGGCTTTACGTGCAGACGGGGGAAAACGTTTTGTGTACTGCGCTATTAAAAAAAAAACTCCCACCAACCCGGCTCCACACAGCTCGCTCCATACAGTCCAATTATATGGTAACAAGATTTAATTTTATTAGCACCCTCCCCCTCCCTATATGTCTGCATATTTTATTGTCATGCAGCTGTTTTGATATGGAATATTTTTTTGTTGGATCTTGATTTAGAGCTCAAAACGCAGTTGAGATGAGGAGGAATTAGTGCAGGCTCCATGCAGCTAACAGGGGAGATCTGTCAGGAGGGGATGAGCAACAAGCTTGAACGAGTGGAATCGCACCGCTTCAAGTGACTTTCTTGTGCCCTGGTGTTCGGAGGTCAATTACACATCATTAGAAAGGAGGAGGGGGCTCTTTTTCACCCCCCCCAGAGGGAGCTTCCCTCTAACCAACCAGATGCTGTGAAAGGAGCCATGCAATATGGCCCATCACTTGACTGAAGTGTTGGACAACACCCCCTGTAATGGACCGCCTCGTTAGAAAGCTGCCATGTCCTCCACCATGCTACCTTCTACATTCCGATGTGGAATTTTCCTTTTTTTTTTTTTTCCACGCTCTATAAAGTTTTATTATCATGCAACCTGCTGTTTTAGGTTGTTTCATGTGTAGTTCATCTGTTTTTTTTTTGTTTTGTTTATTTTAATTTTCACAAATCTCCCACCTCACATGCTGTAAGCAAAAAAAAAAAGAAGAAGAAAAAGAAATCAGGTCAGTAGTAGGAAAACACAGCAGTGATGAAGCCATAAAAGAAGAGCTCCCCAGAACCGGTCTCAACTCCCGTGTATGGCCAACGATCCCCCGGTGTGCTGAGAGCTGCTTTCTAGAACAGTTTGCAGCTCCCTCCTGTGAAATTGTTGTTTTTTAATTAGCTGTGCTCGGGACGCTGCGGCGGCGTGCGCGCGCGTGCCGGATAGATGCTGACGGCTGGGTTTCAGCTGCTAGCTCACCCAGTGTGTGTGTTTTTTATTCGGTGCAGTACGTGCACTCCCGCACGGCCTGGTACTCACGCGCGTACACGCCAAAAAGGAAAAAAAACACCCGGATGCACTTTGTGCTGTTAGCTCAGCTGGGCAGTTTTTGCGGTTTAACAGGTATTGAATAAAATATGAGCGTTTCAGAGGCAGCTCTGTGGGCAGATCTGTGGCAGTACTTTAGTGGGCCAAACTTGAAGTTTCAGCTGTGCTTTGGGTTAGTTTTCTCTGAAAAAGAAAAAAAAAATGTCTCTTTAGCCACCGATCAGAGAGGACGTCCGCAAAGATGGAAACACAAACGTGGATACTGTTGCTTCAGCTTGCTTATTTTTTTTCTTATTTTTTTTTTTCTTTTTGACATTTTTATGCTGGGCAGTGAGCTAGCTGAAGCTGGCCCCGTTCCTCTGTAAGGAAGTATTGGGTTTTATGTCAACATGGCCCGGCCTGTCCCTGCAGCATACTAGGATGCGTCATCTGTCATCTCATGGCTCCCCCACCTCCAAAACACATTGAGATCCATCCCCCAAAAATATGTTGGGAGTTTATCCGTTTGCATCAAAGCTCAATTTTTGCTTCCCGTAAATTGTAAAAAAAAAAAAAAAAATGCACTTTGTGGTGCACATGTCAGGTGAAATAGCCAAGTGTCATGTGTGTACCAAGCAGCTAGAAGGCAAAACACTTTGTCTGGAAGGCAAAATACTTTGCAGGACTCTTATGGGAAGCCAAAGAGGCTCAGCTGAGGTAATGCCCATCATCGCCACTTTAGAGGGCAGACTGGTGGCGAGGGATAAGGAGGGAGCTCTCTGTGGCTTTGTGTGTGTGTGTGGGGGGTGGCTGTTGTGCAGAGTAGGAGAGGGATCTGCCTGGTGTGCTCACATTACACTGGATGATAGCAGAGGGGTGCAGAGGAACTCAAGCGTGCAATTTGTTGGTAGCCACAATTTAACCTCATCTCCTAAAGCCAGCAGTTAGGCAGCCAGTGGGTCATGTCAGTCAGTCGGGAATGGTAATCAGTGACGGTCGAGAGAGGGGTCCCCCGGCTCGGCAACGCGTTGATTTTCCCCGCTGGCTCCAAGACCTCTGGCCATCAGGTTTATTTTCACAGCACGGCAAGTCTTCATAACGAATTAAAAGGAAGAAAAAAAGTGGAGCAACCACAACCCATTAAGTGCAATTTACAAATTTAACTTTTGGCAAAATATGTGAAATACTATAATAGTCTTTAAAAATGAGAAGCACACACTCAGCAAATGTTTTCACTCTCAGTGCGCCAGATAACATGCTGAAACCAGGGCAGTGAAAATTTTGGCTGCACTAAAATTACTCATTTAAGGAGTATTTCTGTTCCCGTCTCTGATGTGTTTGCGATCTAGCTTTATTGTCTGGAAGTATAGCCCACACTTGTTCCTTCGGGCTGGCCAGTCGAACGTGCATGAGAAATTGAGACGCGGCCTCTGCTGTTTGGCTCGCAATATCGCTGCTGGCCCCAGCCGTGTATATGTGATCCCACTCTGGAATGTTTTTCCAACACGTAGGCTTTTCGCAGATACTCTAGAAAGGACTGGCATCACGGTGGCAAGTGCTGCACTCAGACTGTTGTGTGCCCAAGGCTTACTGTCACACTCACGTCATACATTCTAGCTCTACGTGGGAATGGGCAGAGCAATGTGTTTGTCCACATACACTCCGGTTTTTTTTTGGTTTTTTTTGTGAGGGTGTGGGCACATGCGTACATCTACTTGCTTCCTGTCTCTCTCTCTCCTCATTTCTTTCTTTGTCTTTAAGCTCGTTCCACTGCCTCGCCTCCACTCGCTTTATTGCAGCGACACATTTCAGCGCCACATCATGTTTGGTCGTCTGAATCGGTGTGGTGTGGATTTTTTTTTTTTTTTTGCACAGATGCATCAAAACATGGATCTTTGTCTTTCTTTTTAACCCTTTTAATCTTCATCAAATGAGATTAGCCCCACAAATACCGGTATTCCTGCCCCAAAGTGACTGACAGAGATTTGCACTTTTATCATTAAGTGTGACACTAAGCCGGTCGGAGCTTTGTCTTGAATGGAGGGCCTGACGGAAACGGGGGCTCCTAATCCTTTTATTTGTGTCAGGCCCAGAAAGAGGGAAGAATGGGGCCGGGGTGGGATTGGGCTGCAGAATGCCGTGGCCCTTAGTCCCCCTCAAGACCTGGCCTACACAGCCAAGTGAGCATGAGACTCATCTTATGTGGTCTATGCACTCGAGCGTATACACACACGCACACCCACTCTCTTGTGCATATGCGGGGGCAGTCTCTTTAAACGTTTGCACAAGCGCATGCACGCACTGTGCAAAATAACCCTAACGCCAATCAGAGGGAGATCTATAGACGCACACGCTGATTCTGGAGTGTGTACCTGCGTCTGTGAGCGCACGGATTCCAGTACAGCGGGACTTTCAGTCAAGGATGAGATTAATAAAGTTTGCCGGTTCCCTGGTCGAGGTCCAACGCGAGGCTTTTGTCCGCAGCTCACATCGGGGTTGTGGGGCTTCGGCTCCTTTTGTGTGTGCACCCTTGTGGTAATCCATCTCCAGCAGGAGTCCCTGGAGGCACTTTATTTACTCATTCAACTGTTTGGAAGTCTGTTAGACTGCAGATCAGATGCGGTGCGACCAATGTGATTACCTTAACCAGTGCTTGCAGATTTCTGCCCGACCTTCTCCTCTCACCCTCACCTAGCTTCTGCTCTGCAGGTGGGAGGGAAGGTCCACGTTGGCCCCGTCCTCTCCCGTCTCTGCTTTTCATCGGCATGAATACTGGTTCAGTCCGTTATTCGGTTATGAATATCCAGCTTCAAGTATTGAACCTCCTGTGCTCACTCACATACTCCACATTATCCTTCTGTGCCTGTTCATTCTCGCTCTTTTTTTCCTCAATTTTGAAAACTTGTGGCTTCCTGAATTTCTCTTTCTCTGCATGTCATAATTCAGCACCACGGCAAGTGTGGCGTGATGGCATAAAAACTAACATCTATGTTTTATTGCAAACACTGAAATGGATTTGGTTATCCATCCATCAACATAAACCCGGAGCTATGTGTTTTGGGGCTAACCCCCATGTTTAAGCTCTGCAGGCTGTCAGACTCTCTGAATTTACACTCCATCTCCTCCCCTCTGGCGTGGACGGGGAATATGGCCATGATCCACTGCCAGGGTGAGCGTGTACAGTGAGAGCTCCTTCAGCTCTCTGTCTAGAGCCATCCGACGATTGGCGTTGGCTGTCTTGGCAGGGGAAATAACCCCGCTCGAGAACAGTGCGGATTGTATTTCTGTGCGTCTGACTCATTCCCGTCTTCTCTGACTGCCCCCCCCCCCCACCGGCATGCCAGCATGATTTGTGCACGAGGTCTCCTGACCCATGGAAGCTTCAAAAAGCAGTGAGGGGAAATATTTTGATGATCCTGATGGGGGGGTGGAGACATTGTAGGGAGGCAGAGATGATGGGGTCTTGGTAGGTGCAGGGTTAAGCGGCGTAAGGCAACGCAGATGTGGAGAATCTACAGTGGAGCTGTTATGACAGGGGAGTGTGTCGAGGAGGTGATTCTGGACTCCTCGCCACTCCACCCAAGCACCCACCGCTCTCCCTTAGTGACCCTTAGGTGAGAGAGAGAAGTGCCGTGTAATGCATAAAACGCTGTCAGACATTAGTGGTAACTGTGCTCTAAGAATCGAAAAGAGCTGCAAAAAAGTTTCATTTTTGTCATCATTTACCATGCCAGGATCCTGATCGTCTATGCTCCGCCCCCCCCCCCCTGCTGTGCACCTCAATCCTCCCTCCTCTCCCTTTACCTTTCCTCTGCTGGCTGGATATTAATATTTCCCAGAAAGTTGCTACAATACATCTTTACGGGAAGCTCCGCGTCTTCCAAACAACGCAAAATGATCTGGTGTCTATGAAATAGATGGATAAGGGGAAACAACATGATTTTTTTTATCATCTTTTGTGCATGTGTGATTTCATAGTGCTGTCTGAATGGAAGTTTTCATATTGTTGCCTCAATAAGAAAAATGAGTTGCTGCAGGTGAAGGTTGAGCATTTTGCTCAATTCATCCAAATTTCCTCCTCTAGCCTATAGTATTGTTTGATCCAACCTCATAGCCTCATAGCACATTATTTATGCACAGAATTTGCCTCTAGGGGCGTCTCACTGGAAGCCTCATTGTACAGAAATAGCCACGGTGCTCTGGGGGTTGACGCAAACCCAAACTCGGCAGTTAGAAGAGCAAATCTGTGGTCTGAGGCCGCCCCAATCAGTCTTTGGCCTTTGCGCCTGTCGCTGGCTCCTCCTGAGAGTGGATGGGTTGGCTGACCCCCCCCACCGGGGGGGTGTCTGTCTGCCTTCCCCGCAGGCCCAGCATCACAGGGGGAGCGCCGTCCCAGCCCCAGGCCAGATTTGTGCCCTGAAACCAGAGCTCCAGTGTTGTGTTGTGATCCCAGCTGGAAAGACAGCTTAGGATCTGAGCGGAGCCCTCTCGCAGTGTGCAGCCGGAGTCGGCGCCGGCCTCTCAACCTTTAGCGTTCATCAATCCACTGGGCTTCTGTACAGCGCTGGCCAGGATGTCTTTCATTCTTCTCAGGAGCCATTTGTCGCACGCTCATAGAAATACTTGGAAATTGAACATTTCAGCCCTGCATTTTTGGAAGATGACAGAAGATTGTTGCTACTGTTATTTTATACCGTTATCACAAGATTTTATGCCCACAGGTGTCACTAAACACAGTGTGGTTCATCGCCCAGTAAACAAGATCAGAAACACTGAATATTTCACGAGTGGATGTAGAGTAATTTTAGAAAGTAAACTGCCCAGGTTAAAATGGCTCATTATCAGAAGTGTCACTCTGTCGGTGAAAATCCAGTGCTCTCTCATCTGTTCTGTGCATGTTTGGTTTCATTCCTCATCATCAGTATGTGAATTATCAGATCAGGTCTCAGGAAAAGGTGTTTGAGGTGCAACGTGCCTTTTTGAAGAGTCTAAGTCCATCACGCTTATCTCTTGGTTTCTGACTGCTCCATCTCTACTGTGTATTTAATTATTATCCCCCCCCCCCTTCTGTTCAAAAGTGTTTGCATGTGTGCAGCCTTCTTTGTATGTGTGGCGTGCCCACTTGCATGTGTGCAGCGGGCCTGTCCCTCAGCCAAGCGTCGGACATGCGGTTGGCAGGCGGCGCAGCCCTTGGATCCTCCTCCTGGTTGTGCCGCTCCAGAAGCACAAAAGCGGTGCGTGTGCCACCCAAACCACCAGCCACTCGTCCCCTTTTCTCTATCACCAGCCGAGCAGCCCTCTCCCCGCTTTCCCTGCTCTCCTTTCTCCTGGGCCCCAGAGTCTGGGCTGTGGCCTGTGGATGAGTGCTACATCCTGGCTGTCAACACAGGGGTTAGCTGGGGATTGGCCTGTGGTGGAAGCGCAGTATCAGGCCCCGTCTGTCAGCTCCTCGTTCCACTTCCTCCCGCCCCTTGGCGCAGGCTGCAGTCAGTGGCACAAACATACGTTGAGCCGTGACTGATGCAGATCTCTCCTCTGAAAAATGAAAGGATCACCCTCAGAATAGGCATATTCATAGCCCTGGCAATGAAAAGAGGCTGTTTAAGTGCTTGGGTGTTGTGTTTTTAAACAGACCATGAAAACTTTGACACATGGTTTACTATTTCAGCCAGTATTTCATTTCAGGTACTTTTTAACGGTTGCTTTCTGACTTCCGAGAAATGGCCACTCACCCACAGCAAGCGCTCTCCTACGGTTACAGCTTGCTTGCCACCATTTATCAAACCGGTAAAGGCTTACAAAATGTCACTCATTTTGTGCATTAGTTGTTTTCTGAATTTTGTGCACATACATGGTGCCATGCAACCGCTCTGTCTGTGCGTCATATTATCTAAACAGAAAGTGCTTGGATTGCTCATACGTCTGCCAAAACTTAAGTGCTAGCTCCACATTTTTATTTGGATCCACAGCATGTTGCACATGCACAAAAATGCCACCTTTCCATTATATGCCTGTTTTTCAATGAGGTTTTATGCATAATTCTCAAGGAAATTGATAAAAAAAAAATGTTAAAGGTCTTGCCATTTTACAACAAAGGGAGAAAAAAATCCTAGATTATAATCTCACCTGTCCACCATATTTGATTGCTATTGTTATGTGTGATTCCACAAAACCCACTGACCAGATTTAAATTAAATCACCCTTATTGTCATTCAACCGTACAACCAATCATGTACAGTAGAACGAGATTGTGTTTTTCCTATCTACAGTGTCAATCACACACACCCCAAGTGCAGAATCAGAGGGCCGCTGCCATGCAAGGCGCCGCCACAGATTTCCCTCCTCCATACCATTATTGCTGAGCACCAAGCTGGATGGCAGGAAGTTCCACTTTTATATGGTCTTCGGCATGACCCGGCCGGGATTTGAACCTCTGCCTCCCGGGTGTGGGGCGGGTGCTCTACCAACTGAGCCACCACTCCGGTTCAGACGGAGATTCAAATTGCACTGAAAAAATAACCTTGCTGGTTAAGGTAACTGGATACAGCAGTGTTCACAGAGCACATACTGTACTTCTTCCAATGATTATGTGCTCAAAACAGATTTTTATGTGCATCCACAGCATATCCTTCACACTCATAGATGCCACCTCCCATATCAACTTAAAGTGTGTCAAATTGTTTGTTGAATTCTCAAAGAAATAAACTTAAGAAGAAAAAAAAAACATCTACAGCAGTGGTCCCTGACGTTTCTTTGTCTCACAACCTGGTAACAAATAAAAAAGCATTTTAGGAGTAAAATGAAAGGACTACATCAGCTGTCCCACACCATTCGTTCTTCCAGGGCTCCTTCCCGTCGGGCCTAAGCACTTGTGGGCATGGCTGCCGGTGGACGTCACCCTGCGTCTCCGCGCTGACTGTGTGTGCTAGAGGGCCCCAGGGGCTGGTTGCTGCAGTGGGGAACGGTTGGGAGGAGAGTGTGTGGGGGGGTGGGGTGGGGTGGGGTCGATGCATCGATGTATCACGATACTTTGTGGTGGTGATACTGTATCGATTCAGACACACAGTATCATGATACTTTAATGAAATGTTACAAATACAAAGTTACCTATTTAGGTACCACAGTAAGAAAAGCCATTTGATTTTTCAATCCATTAAATGGTGCTAGGGGTGGGGCAAAAGGCTGATTTGGTGTAGTATCGCAATATTGGCACTCATGATGATGCACGATCCCTAAACACACATACTGATCTTTTATTGATTATATACAGTGGTGTGAAAAAGTGCTTGCCCCCTTCCTGATGTCTCATTTTTTTGTATGTTTGTCACACTTAAATGTTTCAGATCATCAAACATATTTAAATACTGGACAAAGATGACACAAGTAAACACAAAATGCAGTTTTGAAATGAAGGTATTTATTATTAAAGGTGAAAAAAATCCAAACCTACATGGCCCTGTGTGAAAAAGTGATTGCCCCTCCCATTAAAACATGAATTAACTGTGGTTTATCACATCTTTGGAAAGCTGAGTTCAGTTTCTCTAGCCACACCAAGGCCTGATTACTGCCACACCTGTTCTCAATCAAGAAACCACTTAAATAGGACCTACCTGACAGTGTGAAGTACACCAAAAGATCCTCAAAAGCTAGACATCATGCTGTGATCCAAAGAAATTCAGGAACAAATGAGAAACAAAGTAATTTTTTTTTTTTTTGTTATTTATTTGTACCCGTAGGTAGATTTGGTTTGCAGTCTGGTGACAAGCCACCGGCTGCTGGTCGCTGCGTGCGCGAGCGCCCTAAACCTACATGTTTTTGGTATGCGGGAGGAAACCGAAGAAATCCCGGAGTAAACCCACGCAACACGGGGAGAACATGCAAACTCCACACAGCTCACTGTTGGTCGGGGGCTGGGATCGAACCCACGATCTCATGATCCCCGCGATCCCCCGGCCGAGGGTAAAACTGTGCTGCCACAGTGCTAAACCACTGCGCCACCGTGCAGCTAATAATTGAGATGTATTAGTCTGGAAAAGGTTATAAAGCCATTTCTAAAGCTTTGAGACTCCAGCGAACCACAGTGAGAGCCATCATCCACAAATGGCGAAAATATGGAACAGTGGTGTCCCTTCCCAGGAGTGGCCGGCCGACCAAAAATTACCCCAAGAGCGCAGCGACAACTCATCCAAGAGGTCGCAAAAGACCAAAACAACATCCAAAGAACTGCAGGCCTCACTTGTCTCAGTTAAGGTCAATGTTCATGAATCCACCATAAGAAAGAGACTGGGCAAAAATGGCCTACATGACAGAGTTCCAAGACGAAAATCACTGCTGAGCAAAAAGAACATAAAGGCTTGTCTCAGTTATGCCAGAAAACATCTCAATGATCTCCAAGACTTTTTGGAAAATACTCTGTGGACTGACGAAGCAAAAGTTGAACTTTTTGGAAGGTGTGTGTCCCATTACATCTGGCGTAAAAGTAACACAGCATTTCAGAAAAGGAACATTGTGGAGAAAGGAGGCGGGTGACACAACAAGCTGGACGACACAGAAACTTTATTCCATTTCCAACATGAAGTACAGCAAACAGCGATCCTGGGTCTCTGTGCATTCCACTTTTATATCTTTATTTCCATGCATCAAGACCCGGAGCTTCCGACCGTAACACATTGTTGTTTGAACAAAGAGATGTGTGGCACATTAACATGACATTATGCCAGGGCCGCTCCCACACCCTTCTTCTCTCAGCGGCTCCAGCAGCTCTCACTCTCCCCGGGTGGTGCATAGACCCAACAGTCCCGTTTAATACCCCCGGTGACACCTTCTCCTTTGGTCCATTGTTCCCCCTTCCCCCTGTCCTCTCTGAGTGGAGAAACCCCCACACCATGGCCCTACACAGCCCCCCCCCCCCCCGCCGAACACCCAGAAGGGGCACTAACCCCCCCGTCCTTTGGGCTTGAGCTGGCACCCATAGCGGCTGTAGCGGGGGGTCGCTGGTCCAGTCGAACCGCCCTGCTGGCGAGGTGTACAGGAGAGCACATCAGTCTGTGGAGGGAAAAAGGGAGGGGGGGGGGAAACACATTATCTTCGCGAGCGCAGGTCCCTGCTGAGAGATCACTAACCTGCGGAGCCACCAACGGTGGGCGCCCGCGCCAGGGAGCTTAAGCCAACACCTCCTGCTCTTCTGCCAACACAAAAGCGGGCTTCAGCATGTTGATGCAGACAATCTCCCTACATCCCCCCAAGTGTAACTTTCAATTCAGTTCAATTCAACTTTATTTATATAGCGCCATTTCACAACAACAGTCATCTCACAGCACTATCAACTGTAGGGGGAACCCCCACAGTTGCAGAAAGACCCCAGCAATCAGGCGATCCCCTGTGAGCAAGCACTTGGTGACGGTGGAGAGGAAAAACTCCCTTTTAACAGGAAGAAACCTCCAGCAGAACCAGGCTCAGGGAGGGGCAGTCATCTGCTGCGACTGGCTGGGGGGTGAGGGGACAGAGAAGATGAAAAGAACAGACATGTAGAGAGCAAGCAGCACGATGGGGACTCAATCTATGGGAGAGAACAAACAGATGTTAATGACCAGCAAAAAAAATATTTCATTGAGAGTGAAGAAAGGAGTGAGGCCCAGTGCATTATTGGAGGTCCCCCGGCTGACTAAACCTATTAGCAGCATAACTAAGGGAGGGTTCAGAAACACATGATCCCTCCCTAATTGTAGGCTATATCAAAAAGGTAGGTTTTAGCCCTATTCTTAAAAACAGAGATCGAGTCTGACTCCCGGATCCAGATTGGCAGCTGGTTCCACAGGAGAGGAGCTTGATAACTGAAGGCTCTGCCTCCCATTGTACTTTTGGAGATTCTAGGTATTACAAGTAATCCTGCATTTTGGGAGCGTAGTGCTCTGTTAGGATAATACGGTAGTATCAGATCTTTTAAATAAAAAGGAGCCTGATTGTTTAGAGCTTTGTAAGTAAGAAGAAGGATTTTAAACTTAATTCTAAACTCTATGGGAAGCCAATGAAGGGAGGCCAGAACGGGAGAGATATGATCTCTCTTTCTAGTACCTGTTAAAAGTCTTGCTGCAGCATTTTGGATCAGCTGAAGACTTTTTAAAGATGTTTTAGGACAGCCTGATAATAAAGAATTACAATAATCTAATCTCGAGCTAACAAAAGCGTGGATCAGTTTCTCAGCATCACTCTGAGACAAGATGCTCCTAATCTTGGCAATATTACGCAAATGATAGAAGGCAGTCTTAGAAACAAATTTAATATGTGAATTGAAGGACAGATCTTGATCAAAAATAATTCCAAGGTTCCTCACAGAGCTATTAAGAGAAAGAGTAACCGCATCCAAAGTGCAAGTTTGATTTGGAAAGGTATTTCTAAGGTTTTTTGGACCAACAAGAATGACTTCAGTCTTATCTGAATTTAATAACAGGAAATTACAAGTCATCCAAGCTTTGATTTCCTTAAGACAGGCTTCTAACTTGGCTAATTGATTACTATCATCTGGCTTCACTGACAGGTATAATTGTGTGTCATCTGCATAACAATGAAAATGTATACAGTGCTTTCTAATAATGTTGCCAAACAGAAGCATATATAAACTAAAAAGAGTAGGGCCTAGCACAGATCCCTGTGGAACTCCATGACTAAGCTTTGAGTTAAAAGAAAACTCATTATTTACATGAACAAACTGGAACCTATCAGATAAATAAGATCTAAACCACTGCAACGAAGTTCCATTAAGTCCAACATAGTGTTCTAATCTATCAAGTAGAATATTATGATCGATAGTATCAAAAGCTGCACTAAGGTCTAAAAGGACAAGTACAGAAACCAGTCCATTATCAGATGCGATGAGGAGGTCGTTAGTGACCTTCGCTAAGGCTGTTTCAGTACTATGATGGATTCTAAACCCAGATTGAAACTCTTCAAGTAAACCATTTCCCTGCAGGTGGTCAAATAATTGCGTAGCAACAACTCTTTCTAAGATTTTTGAAATGAAAGGGAGATTAGAGATTGGTCTATAGTTAGCTAAAGCTCCTGGATCTAGCGTTGGCTTTTTGAGTAAGGGTTTAATTACAGCCGTTTTAAAAGCCTGCGGTGCATGGCCTGAAGTTAATGAAAAAATGATTATATGAAGAATAAAGCTATCAATAAGTGGGAAGACTTCTTTAAATAACCTGGTAGGAATAGGGTCTAAAAGACAAGGTGAAGGTTTGGATGAGGAAACTATTTTGTCTAACTCACAAAGGTCGATTGGAGTAAACTCATCAAGACAGACATCAATTGAAGGAGTTGTAGTAGTTACAGTGTTTAAGTTAACTGTGGGAAGAATCTGATTGATTTTATCTCTGATGGATGAAATTTTATTATTGAAAAAGTTCATAAAGTCCTGACTAGTAAGCTCTAAGGGAGTGCTAGGATTGACAGAGTCCTGACTCTTTGTCAACCTGGCTACAGTGGTGAAAAGAAACCTGGGATTATTCTTGTTCTCTTCTATTAATGCAGAATAATAACTCGTTCTAGCTTTTCTAAGAGATTTTTTATAAATTAAAAGATGATTTCTCCAAGCTAAATAGATTTCATCTAAATTAGCGGAGCGCCATTTTCTTTTTAATTGACGAGTCTTCTGTTTTAAGCTACGAGTTTCTGTGTTGAACCAAGGAGTTAGAAATCTCTGATTAGACTTTTTCTTTTTTAAGGGGGCCACCAAGTCTAGAGTCTGATGCAGAGAAGCTGTAACACTATCCACCATGTTATCAATTACAGAAGGAGCAAGCTGTCTATAGCTTATTTCCGTTGTGTTGACACATGGCATAGAGGAAACAATCTGCATAAATTTGATAACAGCATCATCTGAGAGGCGTCTACTGTAATAATATTTTTCTTTAGGAGCCAAATAGTCAGAAATAGTAAAAGCAAAGG
This sequence comes from Pholidichthys leucotaenia, assembly GCA_020510985.1. Classification (NCBI taxonomy): domain Eukaryota; kingdom Metazoa; phylum Chordata; class Actinopteri; order Cichliformes; family Pholidichthyidae; genus Pholidichthys; species Pholidichthys leucotaenia. The sequence continues at coordinate 134,463,507 of CM035838.1, forward strand.
TTAACAGACAATGGTCTGACAGTACAGGGTTATGAGGAGACACTACAAGATTTTCTATTTCTATGCCATATGTCAGAACAAGGTCCAATGTATGGTGGAGGTAATGAGTAGAATTTCCTACTTTCTGAGAAAACCCAATCGAGTCTAATATTGAATTAAATGCCACATTAAGGCAGTCACTATCTACATCCACATGTATATTAAAGTCCCCTACTATAATTATTCTATCAGATTTCAGCACTAAATCAGCTAAGAAATCAGCAAATTCGGATAAAAATTCTGCGTAGGTTGATGGGGGACGATAAACTATGGCAAATAAAATTGGGTTTAACCTAAAATTGTTAAAGTGCCCAATACTGAGGACCAGGCCCTCAAAGGAATTATAACACGTTTTTTTGCTTTACATTAACTAGTAATTTGGAATGGTAAATTGTTGCTTCTCCTCCTCCACGACCAGAACTTCTGGGATTTTGACAGTTTAAATAACCAGAGGGAGTTGATTCATTTAAACCAGCATAATCCTCTTGTCCTAACCAAGTCTCTGTAAGAGATATTAAATCAATCTGATGATCAATTAACAGATCATGGACTAACAGAGACTTGGGAGTTAGAGACCTAATATTTAACAAACCACATTTAATTTTTAAATTATGAGGAGGAACAGAAGCCAAATCATTCAATTTAGAGGCTTTATGTTTAATTTGAGTTTTACCAATATTTTGCGTAATCACTTTGGGATGCTTATATATTATATTTTTATTTACTTTGGAGGGAGCAGACAACGATTCTCTGATGGGGAAGACAGGGGCTAAGTTGAGGGGTGGCGGATGAAGAGGAGCTGTCTCGTCTAATAAGACCAGGTTTTCCCCAAAATGAGCTCCAATTGTCAATGTAGCCCACGTCATTTGCAGGACACCACACAGACAGCCAGCGGTTCAAGGATGACGAGCGGCTAAACATGTCATCACTTGTCAGATTGGGGAGGGGCCCAGAGAATACTACAGTGGCAGACATCGTTTTTGCAAAGTCACACACCGAATAACACAAAATGCTTCGCCCCAGGTTCCAACACCCTGAACAGTCCGTCGTGCGGTGGGCGCAGCGGGGTCCGGTGCACATCGTGCCTGATGAAAACAAAACCGTTGTTCTGCAAGCTTTTTGGGACGAAGGTGCAGGGAAAGCAATGGTGGGCCAGGCCCGGTACATTAAAAGCCTCCGAACCGTGCAAAAATTGTACGGGTGGATCAGCCTCGGGTGCGAGGTTTTCCAGTAAAAAACTCTCCGGGGATCCACAGCGGCTAAGAAAAAGCAAGTTCTGTCGGGGAGGCTGCCAAATCCTCCTTAGGTGTGGAGCGCAACCGTAAAAGAACCCAAGGCAGGCGGTCGACCCAATTTGTGTCCGTGAGCAAAGCTCTGAGCGCTGCTTTCAGCGACCTATGAAAACTCTCACATAACCCATTAGCCTGGGGGTTGTATGCGATAGTACAGTGAATTGTGACCCCCAGGCTCTGGGCCATTGTGGACCAGAGATCTGAAATGAATTGTGGACTCCTGTCGGACGTGATGTCCGATGGAAAACCGAAACACGCAACCCAAGCTGACAAAAAAGCGCAAGCCACTTCTGCGGACGTGGTAGAAGCCAGCTGGACCACTTCAGGCCAGCGCGTGGTGCAGTCCATGACTGTCAAAAGGTGTGTGAAACCTTGCAACGGCGGGAAGGGTCCCACCAAATCCACATGGACGTGGTCGAACCTCCTGGCCGGGATTTGGAACGGCTCGAGGGGAGCTCTGGTGTGCTCGTGCACTTTGGCCCACTGGCACACGATGCAAGCTGCAGCCCACTTTTTCACATCCTTGCGCAAGCGCGGCCAAACCAATTTCACCCCCACTAGCTTCACCGAAGCATGCACTCCTGGATGCGAAAGGGAGTGGACCGACTCAAAAACGCGACGATGCCAAGAGCTTGGAACCCGGTGGAGATATCGTAGAGCAAGGGAGGGCACCCTTCTTGCACCACCCTGTTCTCCAGCCTTAACTCAGTTAGCGCAGACTGGAACGCGCAAATGTCTGCGTCCCCGGCTTGTTCTGCGGCCATGGCAGGGAAATCAATTCCCATTTAGACCAGGACGATTAACGCACGTGACAGGCAATCAACCACGACGTTGAGCTTACCAGCAACGTGTTGAATGTCGGTAGTAAACTCCGAAATTGCAGCCAAATTCCATTGCTGCCAGGCCGACCACGGTTCTGAGACCTTGGCACATCACGTACATCAGCAGCTTATGGTCCACGAACGCAGTGAACTTGCGCCCCTCCAGCCAAAACTGCAAATAATGTGTCACCAGGTGGAGAGCCAGCAATTCTCTATTGAACATGCGTTCATTGTCGCGCAAGGTTTGGCTAAAAAATACTAGCGGCTGCCATGAACCTGAGAAGCACTGCTCCACCACTGCCCCTATGGCAGCATCAGATGCATCCGTAGTGAGCGCTATCCGTGCAGACGGATCTGGGTGGGCTAGCAACGCGGCATCCACCAGCGCTGTTTTGGCATTTGCAAAAGCCTGGTCTCGCTCGGGAGTCCAGTCGATGGTTTCCGCAGGCTTCTTTTTTTTTTAAGTGTGGCATACAATGGCAGCACCAGCTGGGCTGCTTGGGAAAGGAAATGGTTATAAAAATGAACCATTCCCCAAAACTCCTGTAGTGCTCTCATGGTCTGCAGATGTGGAAAATCCAACACCGTGCGCACCTTATTCGGTAACGGGATCACGCCCTCCGGTGAAATGCAGTGGCCCAAAAAATCAATCACTGGCACACTGAACTGGCACTTCGCTGGGTTAACTATCAGCCTAGGTGTTTCCAACCTCTGGAAAACTGTCTTGAGATGGGCGATGTGCTCCTCCTTGGACGCGCTGGCTACGAGAATGTTGTCTAAGTAGACAAAAACGAAGGACAAGTTGCGCAGCACTGCATCCGTCATCCTCTGGAAGATCTCCGCCATGCCTTTTAATCTGAACGGCATGCATAAAAGCTCAAAAAGGCCGAAAGGAGTTATTACCTCCGTTTTTGGAACGTCTTCCGCGCGCACTGGGACCTGGTGGCAACCGCGGACCAGATCCACTTTGGAAAAAACACGCGCCCTGACCAGGTGCACGGAAGAATCCTAGATGTGTGGAATAGGATAGCGATCGTGTTCTGTGTCATTGTTCAAGCGCCGGAAATTGCCACACGGTCGCCACGACCCGTTGACTTTAGGCACCATGTGTAGTGGATATCCACGGGCTGTTGGAGCGCCTGACGATGCCCAACTGCTCTAAGCTGGCGAACTCCTCACGCATGCTGGCCAGTTTAGCTGCGTCCAAGCGCCGAGGTCGCGCGAATATCGGTGGCCCTCTCGTAGCTATGAAATGTTCGACCCCATGTTTCGTTATCGTAGCTGAAAACATCGGGACCGTGAGTGCTGGGAACTGTGCAAGTAACTGTTGGTACTTACCCCCTGGAGCTATAACGCTAGTTAGTGTTGTCGACCCAGCTCCCCGAGCTGTACAGGGCAGAGAGGCAAAAGAGACAGCATCCACTAATTTCCTATTAGCAACATCAACTAACAACCCATAAGCACATGAAAAGTCTGCGCTCAAAATGGGGGCGGAACATGCAGCTACCACAAAGTTCCACTGAAAGTTGCATCCGTGTAAGCATATCGTCAGTGTCCGCTTGCCAAATGGCCTGATGGTAGATCTGTTAGCAGCTGTAAGCTCGGGACCGCTGCCTCCTGCCACCCTGTCTGCATTGACCGGTAGGATGAGACTCTTCTGGGAGCCGGAGTCCACCAAAAACCATCTCCCCGAATGGGTCTGTGACATAAAGCAGTCTGTTCTTATTGCCGTCGGTCGCAGCTGCAACCGAATTCCGAGCATGCCGTCTTCCCGGCTCCTTGAATTGGCATGGTGACAGGCAGCGTTGGGCATTCGAGCCGAAACGGTGATGATAAAAACAGATCACCCCATTCTTTCGTCTCCTGGTGTCCGTCCAGGCTACCACCCACGGCTCCTCGACCTCGCTGGAGACCCTCATGGATGTTGGTGCCACTGCCGGCACGCTGAGAGTTCTGGTTGCCAAAATGATGCGGTCCGCTTCCTGCGCCAGGGCACGGTAGTCCTTATCAACCACCCACGGCGAGTTGGCCAGGATCGCCCTCACTGTAGCCGGTAAATTCCTGAAGAACAAGCGGGCGAACAGGAAAGATTCATCGTTCTTTCCCCTCAATGCCAGCATGCTCTCCTTGAGCTCCACTGCTGATCTGTCCCCTAATTCCGAACGTGTTAGGAGTTTCTCTGCCCTCTCGCTGTCAGAAAGGGTGTAACGCTTGAGCGCTTTATTTTATATTATTTTTATATTATTTTTATTTTTATTTTATATTATAATATTTTCCTTGGGCCGACGTCTCCTGGAGCAGGCTTGTCACCTGTTACGTGGTGCGCGTATCCAGTGCAATGACCATGTAGTAATATCTTGTGTTGTCCGTTGTCCCGCGGAGTGTGAACTGGGCTTCTGTGTGCAGGAACCATGCAGTCAGGTTGTGAAGCCAGAAGTCTGGGAGCTTGACCGAGACAGCGTACGTGGCGTCGGTGCTCTCCCTCCTGGTAGTCGCCAGGGTGACGCTCGGCTCGCTTTCCATGGCACGTCTTAGGGTCACCAATGTGGAGAAAGGAGGCAGGCGAGGCAATGAGCTGGACGACAGAAACTTTATTCCATCTCCAACATGAAGTATAGCAAACAGCGATCCCAGGTCTCTGTGCATTCCACTTTTATATCTTTATTTCCATGCATCGAGACCCAGAACTTCCGGCCGTAACACATTATTGTTTGAACAAAGAAATGTGTGGCACATTAACATGACATTATGCCGGGGCCCCTCCCATACCCTTCTTCTCTCAGTGGCTCCGGCAGTGCTCACTCTCCCCGGGGGGCGTATAGACCCAACAGTCCCGTCTGATACCCCCCCGTGACACCTTCTCCTTTGGTCCATTGTTCCCCCTTCATTGTGATGGTCTGGGGCTGTTTTGCTGCTTCAGGACCTGGAGGACTTGCTGTGGTAAATGGAACCATGAATTCTGCTGTCCACCAAAAAATCCTGAAGGAGAATGTCCGACCATCTGTTTGTGACCTCAAACTGAAGCCCACTTGGGTTCTGCAGCAGGACAATGATCCAAAACACACCAGCAAGTCCACCTCTGAATGGTTTCAGAAAAAAACAAAATGAAGACTTTCGTGTGGCCTAGTCAAAGTCCTGACCTGAATCCGATTGAAATGCTGTGGCATGACCTTAAAAAGGCGATTCATGCTCGAAAACCCTCCAGTGTGGCTGAATTACAACAATTCTGCAAAGATGAGTGGGCCAAAATTCCTCGCTGCAAAAGACTCATTGCCAGTTATTGCAAATGCTTGATTGCAGTTGTTGCTGCTAAGGGTGGCCCAACCAGTTATTAGGTTTAGGGGGCAATCACTTTTTCACACAGGGCCATGTAGGTTTGGATTTTTTCCTCTTAATAATAAACACCTTCATTTAAAAACTGCATTTTGTGTTTACTTGTGTTATCGTTGTCTAATATTTAAATTTGTTTGATTATCTGAAACATTTAAGTGTGACAAACACAAAAAAATGAGAAATCAGAAAGGGGGCAAACACTTTTTCACACCACGGTATATAATATATGGTATTGCTGTACTTAAGGAATTGCATGATAAGGATGCATAATATTGCATCGTGACTCAACTATCACGATATGTATCATATCATGAGGTATTTGCGATTCCCATACCTACAGGCCGTGCCCATGACTGCCTCAAGACCAAGCCTCCGCTCCCGACCTGCAGTCACGCCCCCCCCGCTAACTTCCAGGGAGCCCCTCCTCTCAATACGATTCAAACACTTTTGAAAGCAAAGATTACTTGCAGGTTTAATAGATACAAACAGACTCAAGAGGCAGGAAGTCAGGCATGGCAAGAAAGAGAATATTTTAGAATTTTTCAAACTAAAACACAAACTTCGTTAGTCAATGCAGATGAACAGAATAAATTACTGTATTTATTTTTTCCTCAGTGGCTTTCTGCCACCCGGTACCGGTCCACGAACCGGTAGTCGTGCACCACTATCATCGTTAAAGAAAGCAAAAAATACAAATCCTTTTACACCAAAAAATACAGCAGGGAAAATAAGTATTGAACACGTCAACATTTTTCTCATTAAACATATTTCTGATGGAGCCTTTGACCTGAGATTTTCACCAGATATCAGTAAAAACTCAAGTAATCCATACATACAAAGAAATCGAGTCAACTGTGTTCACATTCATTCATCCTCTTCCGCTTAATCCTTTTCAGGTCGCGGGGGGCCTGGAGCCTATCCCAGCATCTTTGGGCGAGAGGCAGGGTACACCCTGGACAGATCGCCAGTCCATCGCAGGGCCAACACAGAGAGACAGACAACCATTCACTCTCACAGTCATACCTAAGGACAATTTAGAATCCCCAGTTTGATGCCAGTTAACTTAACTTGCATGTTTTTGGCATGTGGGAGGAAACCAGAGAAATCCCGGAGTAAACCCACGCAGACACGGGGAGAACATGCAAACTCCACACAGATCACTGTTGGTCGGGGGCTGGGATCGAACCCAGGCTCCCCCGGCCAAGGGTGAGTTGCTGTGCTGCCGCAGTGCTAACCACTCCGCCACCACGCCGCCCAACTGTGTTCACAAGTTATATTTATTAAAGTGGAATGACACAGAGAATAAGTATTGGACACATGAAGAAAAAGACGTGCAAAAGCATAGAAAGCCAAGAAACCAGCTGAAATCCATCAGAATTTAGGAACCCATGCCATCTCCTATCAGTGCAAATTAATTTCAGTTGGTTATGTCCTGACTGATAGCCTTTAAAAAGGTCTGAATATCAGATTGTCACACCTCAAAGAACTCTCTAGACCTTCGCAACCTTATTGTTGCAAAACATAATGATGGCATTGGTTACAGGTGCATTTCTAAACTGCCGAATGTTCCAGTGAGCACTGTTGGAGCCATCATTCAGAAATGTAAAGAGCATCATTTTACCATAAACTGGCCATGGCCAGGAGCTCCTCGCAAGATTTTTGACAGGTCCTCTTAACGTTACTTACCTCCTATTAAAACTGCCTATTAAAACGAGGTTAGCAGACTATCCTCTCTGATCCAGCATGATGGAAAACAATTTCACATCCCTGGCAAACAGGAGTAGCAGCTATATGACCAAACTGGTAGTTTGGAGTTAGCAACCACCGGACTGAAGCCTACCCACCCACCACATACCTGTTCTGCTGCGCGCACTGCGGGGGAGAGGCGGGGTGCTGACAAGTAGTGCATGAGGGGCTTTGCTGAAGAAACGGGAGTATTCAAGATTCAAAAATTTTTATTTGTCAATACTTCTATACTTACAGGACATACAGGAGAATTGAAATGCCATTTCGCTCTCTCTTAGTGGTGTGTGCAATATATAAGAAAAGAAGGAATAAGGATGAAGAACAACAACAGTCTATGTACAGTAATGCTGCCCATAGTGCAAATAAAGATAAATGATAACACCCAGCAATCCTATATACAGAAAAAGTGGAGCCGTAATACCCGTAAGTGCAAGTTCAGTGCGGTAGTGTAGGTGCAGACAGTGACAGATTGGACTTCACATGATCAATATTTCAATAACAGACGGACAGCAGCAGGTATGGCATTTGTGCAAATGGTAACTTGTGGAGTATGTGCATTTTAAATCACCATATAAACAATAGAATATTCTATGAAATGGTAGATGTTTTTATATCATCATTCAATATATATCATCATATCGCACAGCCCTAACCCACAGAACCTTCAAGATTTGAAGGCAGTTTGTGTGGAAGAATGGGCTAAAATCACTCCTGAGCAATGCCTGCACAGTTTCTCCATACAGGAGGCATCTGGAAGCTGTTATTACCAACAAAAGCTTTTCAACTAAATATTAAATGAAGGACTTCCGGTTATGGCTGCCACGTAGGACGGACGTGTCTCGCTCTGCTCTGCTCCTGGAGAAAAAAAATCGGCAAATAACTCTCTCATTTGGGACAGAACGTATCCCAGCGTTTGGGCGAGGATATGTCGGCGAAGCCTAAGGCTGGAAAACCAGGAAAAGGAAAAAGCGAGCCGCCGAAACAGTCCAAATTAACAGACTTTCAGGTCTGTGACGCAGCAAACAGGGCTCCATATATGGCGGAGGAGGCTGGCAACGCTGCGATTTCTACGGGGAATGGCGCAGATGCGCTGATGGCTGCCATGAGTTCAATGAGAGCGGACTTTTCCTCTAGATTTGATGGGATTATGACAGCGTTGGAAGGAATAAGAAAGGAATTGGGTGACTGTGTAGAACGAACGGCGCAGATGGAGCTCCGTCTCGCTAGTGCTGAAGATGACGTCACCCGTCTTCAATTAAAGGTGCGCACTTTGGAAAAAAAAAATAAATCTCTGGAAGATAATATTTTGGATTTGGAATCTCGGTCGAGACAGAATAATTTGAGGCTGGTGGGTCTTCCAGAGGAATCAGAAGGTCGGGACGTATGTTCCTTTCTGGAAAAGTGGATTCCGGAGGTGCTGGGCAGCGAGGAGTTGCAATCAGCAGTGGTTCTGGAAAAAGCACATCGTATTGGCCCACGGAGAGATAAGGGACCGCCGAGGACCTTAATTATGAAGTTTCTTAACAACAGAGACAGGATGAAGATCTTCAACGCTGCACGAGCTAAAAAAGGAGAGATTAAACACCAGGACCAGCAGGTGCGGTTCTACCCAGATTTGGCCACAGGAATCCAGCAATTGAGGAAGCAGTTTGATCCCGTACGTAAGGAGCTGCGCAACCTTGGGATTCGTCATGGTGTAATCTATCCTGCGAGACTGCTGACCACGTATGAGGGCAGAACCCACATCTTCAAGACCCCAGAGGAGGCGCAGGAGTTCATCAAGAAGATCAAAGAAGAAGAAGAGACTGGTGGGAGCTAAGCATGAACAAAATATAAGGTAGAATAATTAAGCATTTGCACAGGCATCTGACTGACTTGAAGTAAATAGTAAGTTTACAAAATATAGATTGTATTATATATTAAAAAAAAAAAAAACAAAAACAAAACAAAAAAAAAAAAACTATGATGTACAAAGTTGTTAAAAATTTTGGAGTTAAGTTGGAAAACTACAGAGGAGAGTTAATGTTACGTCATTAAAAGCAGTAGAGTTAGGGTGATTGGGAGGATGAAGAAGGAGTGGCTTAGGCTGTTCCCCGTGGGTGTGGAACGGTCGATGGCTATATCGGGAGACAGAATTTTTCTTTTGATTTTGGGGGGTTTGCCACAAGTGTGGGAAGGGGAAATTTGTTTGTGTGTAGTTTGTAGGATGAATGTTCAACCACTCATGTTTTTGCTTCTCTGTATGAGCATGTTTACACTGCAAGGTAATCCCAAACTCTCTATTGATCATGGACCAAAGTGTTAATCTTAATTTAACTTCATGGAATTGCAGAGGTCTACAAAATTTAAAAAAACTTAAACAAGTTATGAATAAAATAAAGGACATGGGTTCAAGAATTGTGTTTTTACAAGAAACTCATCTGATAGAGGAGGATGTTAAAAGAATTAGGAGTAGATGGCAGGGAAGTGTATTCACCTCTTCATTTTCATCCCGAGCCAGGGGAATTATGACTCTCATACATAAATCAGTTCCTTTTCAAGTGAAAAATGTAATTGGAGACAAATTTGGAAGATATGTAATCATTCAAGGTTCTTTGCTATTAGAAAATATAAATCTTGTGAACTTATATGGTCCCAATATAGATGATCAGAAGTTCTTTGCTAATTTATTTCTCATCTTATCATCACTTACAGGGCAACATATAATAGCAGGGGATTTTAATTGTATATTGAATCCAGGTGTGGATAGATCAACAGGACTGGATTGTACGCACATTGGATGTAGGATGACTATTAATCATTTTATGAAAGAATTGAGATTGTTAGATATATGGAGAGAAATGAAACCACAAGTTAAAGCCTATTCTTGTTATTCCAGTACCTACAAGACATTCTCACGTATTGATTATTTTTTGATTTCCACAGAATTAAGGTCCAAGATTCAAAACTGCTTTTATGATAACATCGTGATCTCTGATCATGCACCCTGTTGTCTAATATATGTAGATAAAAAATTGACAAAGGAATCAGGTAGATGGCAATTTCAGCATAAATGGCTTCAGGATGAGGAATTTGTCAAGTATATAGAAAAACAGATAGACGAGTTCTTTGACATCAATACTACACAAACATCAGCATGTGTAAAGTGGGAGGCTTTCAAAGCTTTTATTAGGGGGCATATTATTAGTTATACAGGATCAAAATCTAAGAAGACTCGAGAGGAGAGAGCTAAATTGGAACATAAAATAAAAAATCTTCAGGAAAAAGTGTATGCAGGAAGTGACCCAAGGTTGGAGAATGAATTACTGATTTTGAGAGCTGAATACGACAAAAAATCAGCGAATAGAGCTGCCTCGAGTCTTCTAAGATTGAAACAATCTTTTTATGAACAAGGTGAAAAATCAGGAAAATTATTAGCATGGCAGATTAAACAATTGGAAATTAAAACACCAATTACCAGTATTATAAGTAACGGACAGGTAGTTATAGATCCTTTAGAAATTAATAGAGCCTTTAGAGATTACTATGAAAAATTATATGATACCAAAAATGAACCTGATTTAACAAAACTAAATGGGTTTTTGAACGAACTATCTATACCGTGTATTCCAAATGAAAACAGGGAGATATTGGAGTCTGAAATTGGTCAAGAAGAAGTTGGGCTAGCCATTGATAATATGAAATCAGGAAAAAGTGCAGGACCAGATGGTCTTCCAGTTGACCTTTATAAAAAATTTAAGAATAAATTAATAAAACCTTTTTTGGAAATGGTTTTAGAAGCATTTCAAAATAATAATTTACCATCATACATAAATAATGCCTTAATTATACTGCTGCCAAAACCAGGTAAGCCCTCTAATAAATGTGAAAATATGAGACCAATAAGCCTATTAAACGCCGACCTTAAGATAATCTGTAAAATTTTAGCAAGACGAATACAAGAAATTTTACCAAATATTATTAATCGAGATCAGAATGGCTTTATAAAGGGTAGACAAGGCTTCCATAATGTAAGAAGACTATTTAATATTATTTATTTTAATAAAGAAGCACCGGATACAGCTCTCCTATCATTGGACGCCGAAAAGGCCTTTGATAGAGTTGAATGGCCCTTTCTTTTTGAAGTCCTACAAAGGTTTGGACTTGGAAATAATTTCATAAAATGGGTTCAAATAATATACAATAATGCTACAGCAGAAATCCTAACAAATAACAATATTTCAAAACCAATAAAAATCAATAGAGGATGTCGACAAGGCTGTCCACTCTCACCTTTACTGTTTACTATGGCAATTGAACCTTTAGCGATAGCGATACGTTTACATTCACAAATATATGGAATTAAAGTTGGACCAACAGAACATAAAATCTCCCTGTACGCCGATGATATAATTTTGTTTATGTCGAATCTAAAAAAATCAATTCCAACCTTGTTGAATTTAATAAAGAATTTTGGGGAAATATCAGGATATAAAATAAATAAAACTAAATCTTCAATATTAATGCTAAATGAGACCCAGAGAAATTACCCAGCCCCTGAGGTAAATCAATTCAATGTTGTAAATCAGTTTAAATATTTAGGAATCCAAATTATGCCTAAGCTAGAATCAGTCGCCAGTGTCAACTATGAAGCCTTAATGTCAGATATCAGTGAGTTAACTCAGAGATGGATGTCACTACCAATGTCGATGATCGGGAGAATCAATATACTTAAAAGTAATATTTTACCTAAAATACTTTATTTATTTCAATACATTCCCTTATCACCACCTTTAGATCTATTCTCAAGAATAAAAAAAAAGTTAGTGGAATTTATATGGAACAACAGGAGGGCTAGATTACGTCTGTCTTTATTATATTTACCATTTGATCGTGGAGGTCTGAAATGTCCAAATTTTATGTTGTATTATTGGTCGGCACAACTGAGGTCTATGACATATTATTTTTCATCAAATGATCTCCCTCACTGGACTGAAATGGAATCATACAATTTACCTTTACCTCTTCCCATATTCATATACTCAGATTCGGCAAAAAAATTACAAAAACAAGTTAAAAATCCATTTGTAAAGCATATGATCAAAATATGGTGTGAAGCTAAAAACTATTTAAAAGAACCACAGTTATTGTCACAATTTAGTCCAATATGGGGTAATCAATATTTTAAACCAGGGAGAGCGGACGCTGTATTTAAAGTATGGAATTTAAAAGGGATACAAAAGATTCAGGATTTATATTTGCCATGTGCAGACAACATAATGTCTTTTGAAGAGCTGAGGATCAAATTTAATCTCAATAGAACATATTTTTTTAAATATCTTCAACTTAGAAACTTTATTCGATCAAATCAAAATAAAGCTCTCACTCGACCTATTTATTCATCCTTGGAAAAAATGATGATGAAAGATAGTAAAAGAAAGGGTATTATTTCAGAGTTTTATAACTCATTGACACTATCTTCAAGTGAAAATTCACTGAAAAGATTAAACTACTGGAAAGAAGATCTGCAAATTGAAATTTCAGAGGAACAATGGGAATTGGCTTGTACAGAAGCTCAAACCAAATCAATAAATGCACGCCTTAAATTGATACATTTCAAATGGTTAATGCGGATGTATGTTACACCGGAGGAGTTAAATAGATATAACAAAAATATACCAGATACATGCACAAAATGCATGGAAAGTAAAGGAACCCTATTTCATTGTTTATGGGAATGTAGATTAATAAGAATGTTTTGGGAAGAGGTGAGGGTAACAATTGAAAAAATAATCTCAAAACAAATCATATTGAATCCTAAACTGGTTTTGTTGGGTCTGTACCCAGAAAAGCATAATTTCAATAAAAGTGAAAGAACATTCATAGACCTCAGTTTGCTTAATGCCAAAAAATGTATTGCACTATTATGGAAAAAGACTCATAGACCAGATGTGACTCAGTGGTTAAGACAGATGTTAACAAACCTTCCATTAGAAAGAATAACATATATACTGAAATCAAAGGAAATTGTGTTTGAGAATATATGGAGACCTTTTATTGATTATGTAAAAAATTTAAACATAACTCTTGAAGAAGAAGGTGAATGATGTGTGTGGACCTTGTAAATTCCAAACTGGTGAACATAATATGTATACTTATGTATTGGATTGTCTAGACTAAACAGAGGAGCATTGTTGAAGACTTGATTTTGTTGGTGGTTGTTGGTGTTTTTAGTGCTTTTTTTTTTTTTTTGTAGTACTTTAGTGTTAGTGTTTGATTGTTTGTATCATGTTTGTTAAAAAAAAAAAAAAAAAGGTTCAATAAAGATATTGTGGAAAAAAAATATTAAATGAATTTCACCAAGTGTGTTCAATTCTTATTCCCTGTGTCATTCCACTTTATTAAATATAACTTGTTTTGTGAACACAGTTGCCTTGATTTCATTGTATGTATGAATTACTTGGGCTGTTACTGATATCTGGTGAAAATCTCAGGTCATTGGCTCCATCAGAAATATGTTTAATAAGAAAAATGTTGACATGTTCAATACTTATTTTCCCCACTGTATACAAACGGCACAGTTTCACACCCTTTGAAATTTTGCAATGTGTATGCAAAATAGATAAAAATATATATAAAAACTGCATGCACTGGATCCATACTCCACTGGCCCAAGACTTTGTCACTGCAGCAGAGACAACAAAAGTAGTGAAAAACAGCACCTTGCAGTGGTTGTGAAAGTAAATACATGCAGTGAGATGAGCAAGATTTGAGTAGTGAGCTCATTTATAAGAAGTTTTAAAACTTAGTCCCTGACCCTACATAAACCCTTATTATAACAAGTACCTCAACCTCACCTTAATAACCCCAAAGTGCGTATGTAAGTTAAGGTTAAGGGAAAACAGACCAGAGTGGATGTGAACTCATGTTGTTGTTAAGTGAGGGTGCCACCAACCACCCCCACTCACCCCTATTTGACAATTTGACTGCTTCTAAAACAGCAAAAGCGATGACACAGCTGTTCACAGTTGCAGTCGAAAATATACACCGCATTCCAAATTATTATGCAAGTAGGATTTTAGTGTCAAAAAAATTAATTTTTTTGTTTTTCAATTAAACTCATTGATAGTATTGTGTCTCAGGGCTCTTTAGATCAATGATATCAATCTCAGACACCTGTCATAATTAGTTTGCCAGGTGAGCCCAATTAAAGGAAAACTACTTGAGGGTGATCCACATTATTAAGCATGCCACAAGTTTCAAGCAATATGGGAAAGACAAAGGATCTCTCTGCTGCTGAAAAGTGTCAAATAGTGCAATGCCTTGGACAAGGTATGAAAGCATTAGATATTTCTCGAAAACTTAAGCGTGATCATCGTACTGTGACAAAATTTGTGGCTGATACAGAGCACAGACAGGTTTGTGCAGATAAAAACATAACTGAGGAAGGTTTCTGCCAGACAAATTCATTGGATTAAGAGAGCAGCTGCTAAAATGCCATTACAAATCAGCAAACAGGTATTTGAAGCAGCTGGTGCCTTTGGAGTCCCACGAACCTCAAGGTGTAGGATCCTCCAGAGGCTTGCAGTTGTACATAAACCTACTATTCGGCCACCCCTAACCAACGCTCACAAGGTTCAGGTTCAGGTTCAGGTTACTTTATTTGTACCCGTAGGTAGATTTGTAGAATCTGTAGAATTGGTAGAAGCAGAAACGGTTGCAGTGGGCCCAGAAATACTGTATATGAAGGCTAATTTTCAAACATTCTTGTGTACTGATGAGTGCCATGCAACCCTGGATGGTTCAGATGGATGGAGTAGTGGATGGTTGGTGGATGGCCACCATGTCCCAACAAGGCTGTGACGTCAGCAAGGAGGTGGTGGAGTCATGTTTTGGGCCGGAATCATGGGGAGAGAGCTGGTAGGCCCCTTTAGGGTCCCTGAAGGTGTGAAAATGACCTCCGCAAAGTATATAGTTTATGACTGACCACTTTCTTCAATGGTACAAAAAGAAGAACCGTGCCTTCCATAGCAAAATTATCTTCATGCATGACAATGCACCATCTCATGCTGCAAAAAATACCTCTGTGTCATTGGCTGCTATGAGCATAAAAGGAGAGAAACTCATGTTGTGGGCCCCATCCTCCCCTGACCTCAACCCTATTGAGAACCTTTGGAGCATCCTCAAGCAAAAGCTCTATGAGGGTGGGAGGCAGTTCACATCAGAACAGCAGCTATGGGAGGCTATTCTGACATCTTGCAAAGAAATTAGAGCAGAAACTCTTCCAAAATTCACAAGATCAATGGATGCAAGAATTGTGAAGATTATATCAAAGAAGGGGTCCTATATTAACATGTAACTGGGCCTGTTAAGATGTTTTTGATTGAAATAGCTTTTGATTTCAGTAAATATGACCTCCTGATGCTGCAAATTCAACAAATGACCATTTTCAGTTCTTTACAACCAATAAAATGTTTTGAAGCTCTGTTGTGCATAATAATTTGGAGCAGTGCATTTTGAGTTTTTTTTATTTTTGCAAAAAATAGTTATCACTGGGAGGTTTGTTCAATAAAATTTGAATTATGCTCTAATTGTTGGTGACTTGAAAATTATACTGACTGTCATTTGCATCAACTATTTAAGAAAATCAGACAAATATCATTTGCATAATAATTTGGAATGCGGTGTATGCATGCACACAAAAAATATGTATATATTCCACATTTTTAAGGGTGGAAAACTGTACTTTGCATACAATTTGGTGAGATCCGGTTGGAAATTACACACTTATTTATTCACACCTCCCTCATATAACTGATTTGTTTCATCAAGTTTGATGTGTAAATCTTAGAGATATTAAAGGAAATATCTCTAAGATATATATATATATATATATATATATATATATATATATATATATATATACTGTATATACTGTATATATATATATATATATATAAATGTTATTCTTAAATAAAATGGGGGAAAAAAAGGCAAAGTAGTTTTTGCGCAGTCTTGCTAACGGGCAAACAGAAAAGTTAACCTTTGTGGTGGAGGTAACAAACACACAGGTACGCTTGCGCTTGCTCACACATGGACACACATCTGTATCGCACATGGTCACGGACGTGCCTACACATGTCAGAGGATTTGTGACCATAATCAGATTAATTGGCCCATCTCTCCTTGAAAACCTTGCATGTACACATGAAGGCCTCTGGTAGCTTTCAGCTGGATGCTGCTTACAGTATCCAGAAGCCAGGCAGTAGACACAAGTTCAGAAAGGTCACAGCACACTCTCTGGCATCAGCGTCTCTTTATGGCTTACATGTTAAAAAAATTATTACCGCACTTAAAGTGTTGTTCAGCCTGACAGAGAAGGAATTTCTGTGCGTTCCCCTGGAGAGCTACGACTTTTTTAAGCTGCACTTTCTTTTAGTCGAATCTCACACAGAGAAACCTTTTTTCCCCCCAACATAAATATGAAGGTTAGCATTGCTTGGCAGAGCCCTCAACCCTCTACAAAGACAGTGGCGAAACATGCTTGGCCTTTGCGTAAAATATTGTAAGCACACTCACCATAATCCTTATTAACATTCTCCAAGCCGCATGCAGTTTCGTGGCCTCAGAATGCTGCCGATGTTTTTCTTGTTGCCCACAAGTATGTCTATGTGAGGGACTATCTACACACTGCCATTCATGATTTTATTATAGGTTTTAGCTTCACCACAATTTATACATAGGAATAAGTGCTCCTCACTACCTCTTGTTCCCTGTTTCAAAATTCTGCAGTCTCACGTGGACTGTATTTTCTCCTGTTTGCATGCATTTTTCTTTATTATTATTGTTTTGTCTGTGGGCAGCTGAGGATGATCACTGCCAGTAAAAACAAAAAAAAAACCACTCATCAGTAGGGTAAATAAATGTTTGAGAGGAAATTACAAATCGCAATAAAGAAATTATAATTAATTTATGAATATGACATTTGACTCAGCTGTGAAAACTGACATTCGCTTTCAGTTTTCAGAGCTGACAGTTTGAATGAACGCATAAAATATTGTAACCTCTATTGTAGATTAGAGACATCAGTGTAATAACAAAATAAATTATTGCTGGTTATTTATATTAAAAAAAACCTCCAACATTGACATAGTTATTGTATTTTTTAATGTTTTTGTCATGTCTGCTGCGTAATTTCGCAGTGAACATATAAATTGGCAGTGAGCCCAAAACGCAGTGTAAGAAACGTGTTTATTTACAGTGAAAAAATGTACAAGAAAATGTCCAAATAACAGTTACTGACGAGAATGGGGGAGACAACCAGCTGCAAACCTCGTAGGCTTAGAGGAAATGCCTAACGCACCCCGAACAGTCAGGAGCAGAGAAAAAAGGTACAAAAATAAGGACTTAAACATATATTGGAGCGGAAAGGCTCAAGGTAACAACACAATACGTCCAGGGGAAGAAAGCCAAACATCGGTGAGTCAGGATGTCCATTGCTGACTTAAGCTGCCACACTGACTGCGCACACTGCCTCCCTATAAGAATACAATATGCTAACGAGGGCCAGTGAGCACAGCCGTGTGGCAAGAAGGTGTGTAGTTAATTGGATGTGTCTAAGCGTGTGTGAGTGTGTGTGCATGTGCGAGTGTGTGTGTGTGTGTGTGGTGATACCATGCAGCCGGTGAATGTCTGGTGAGGAAGAGGCGTGACTGTGGGACTGGCAGAGAGCAAGGCTCAATCTGCCAGCTGGAATTAATAAGACGTAATCAAAACCTACAGCCACAGGGCATGGACGGGATGAACGACCCTGAACATGACAGTGCCCCCCCCCCGAAGAGGTGGATACCAGACACCCACCGTACCATCAAAAACAGAAAATACAACCTCCCCCCACCCTCCCACTCAAAAGGCCAATACAACAAACCAGGGTGGGAGGTGGGGAAAAACAGGTTAGGAGGGATAAATCAAGAAAAGGTAAACACCACAACACTACAAACAACACTTTTCCCAACCCCAAAACTAAGCTAACCCACCCCACCCCCAAGAGTCCCACAGTTCAGGAGGCCGGCCAAAATCCCAGGGCCAGCAGGCAGCCTGCAGAACAGTATCAGGCGGCCTGCCAGGGCATACGGGCCACCCGGCAAGGGAAATTAGCCTTTCAGGCAGCCTGCCCACATGATTAAGCCACCAGGACCGGAAGGACAGATGAGGTGGTGGCCTACCCACCGGAAGGCTGAGAGGTGGGTGGCCAGACAGAGGAAGAGGAACACCTGTGGTCACTGGCGGCAGAGGAAATAGAACCCCGACGGTGCTCAGCAGAAGGAGGAGGAACACCTACAGGGCCTCCAAATGGCAAAGGAAGACCCCGGTGTCCCCAAACTGTCCTGTAGCACCCCGGTGGTCCCGACATAGGACTGGGACTCCGTAGAACCCGCGGTGGGCCCAGGTTGGGCCATGGCTGCATCTGTGGTGGTCCCGGTCTGGGACAACGTCGCACCAGCGGTGGCCCCTTCCCGGGACCTCATTGCTCCCGCGGTGAGCCTGGACTGGGCCTGTGTTGCACCCATGATGGATCCCAACCGAGCCATGGTTGCACCCACGATGGAGTCCAGCTGGACCCCTGCTGCACCCGCGATGGGGCCCGGCTGGGCCACTGCTGACCCCAATGCCATCTTGCCCATGAGCCAGCCAACCCGGATGAGCACCCAAGCGAGGAGGCGATCGATCACAGGCACCCTGGACTGGTACTAGGTTCACCCGACAACCACCTCAGCCGGAACCTCTGTGACCTCCAGTTGTGAACCTGGATCCACAGACTTGTCCGGCGATGGAGGACTCTCTCCGGCGACTCTGGAAATGGACTCAGAAAGAGAGGAGGAAGGGTCAGAGTTGCCGGCAGCGGCAGAGCCCGGCGAGGCGTGCTCAGGTGCAGTGTTTGGCTGCAGCTGGCTCTCCTCACCTAAAGCTATGCAAAAATGCTCAATTATAGAAAAGAGAAAGACAAAAGAGAGTACTTGCCTTAGCTCAAGCTCTACCGCCGTCCAGGTCTTCGGCGATCCGGGCGATGTCTCCGCAGGTTCGGCCTTCAAGAGGTTCCGCTCGGGTGCTGACTCTGCTGTGGCGGCCTCCACAGCAGGCGTGATGGTCACTGCAGTCTTATCTTCCCCAGCTGCTATGATCCACGCTGGTGACTCCTGCGGTGTAGCGGCTGGGACCTGGTTCACCACTGCTTTGGGAGGACAATCCTCCCGGATCTCTGACTCCTCCTGGTCCTGACCACTCAGCTCCGGTTCCGGCAGGCGAACAAAGGAGAGTGGAAAGAGGACTGGTGAACAGTTCTTAACAGCAGCAGGTGGGAAGAGCTCAGGGGACTGCTTTCCCTGAGCCTCCCTACCGGGAATCAGGCAAGAAATTTCATTATTAAAGTGAGTCACATGAAAAATCACTTGCCTGTTTTCCCAGATTATGATGTTGGTTGCTGCTGCTTGGATGTCATCACCTGTCCGTCTGGGAAAGGCGGTGCTAGGCTCCTCTGTAGGACATATGGGAGCAGCCCTTCTTGCCACAGGAACGGGAGACCCCGGTGAGGAAAGCAAGCGCCCCTCTGCTGCCTGCGGATTAACTGGGGAAGAAGACCTCGCAGTGGATATGGAGGAAGATTCTGCAGACAGGACTGCTTGGAACTGATAGTCTGCTACGGGGGTAATGGGGCTTGGTGTAGAAGCAGGAGCAGTTAGCGGGGCTGAATTGTTCTTCCGGGATTCCGGGTGGCATCGCCGATGCTGACCTGATCGCAGCCATCTTGAAGCGGATGATGGAGGAGAGGGAACGATGGCCGCCATTGGAGAAGAGCGTTTCTGTTTTGGCTTTGTCCAGAAAGACCTTCTCTTCAGGTCGGGGAAAGCCTGCTCGAGCACACAGACACCGGACAGCAGCTCGGAGTACTCGGGGTAATCCCAGAGGCCCTGGTGAGTCCCCAGGATCCGTATTACTCCATCGAGGCATGCCAAATGCTCTCCTGGCCCGATGGAGACGTACGGGTCCTCCAGCAATTCCCAGATTCGCCAGGCTGCCTGCTGCTCCTCCGCACTGGGCTGTCCTGCTGCCTATCCACTAAAACCAGTGTGGGAATAGCTAGACCAGGACATCACGCTCTGAACCAGTTGGTGAAAAAAACACAAAAAATGAGTAACACGCTACTTACTGCTTGGGCTCTTTTGGTGGCAGCTTACTGTCATGTCCGCTGCATAATTTCGCAGTGAACATATAAATTGGCAGTGAGCCCAAAACGCAGTGTGAGAAACATGTTTATTTACAGTGGAAAAATGTACAACAAAATGTCCAAATAACAGTTACTGATGAGAATGGGGGAGATAACCCACTGCAAACCTCGTAGGCTTAGAGGAAATGCCTAACGCGCCCGAACAGTCAGGAGCGGAGAAAAAAAGCACAAAAATAAGGACTTTACACATATGTTGGAGCGGAAAGGCTCAAGGTAACAACACAATGCGTCCAGGGGAAGAAAGCCAAACATCGGTGAGTCAGGATGTCCATTGCTGACTTAAAGTGCTGATGACAGGTTTTTGACTTTCTCTAATTTTTCAACACATAATACAGTATGACGAAATAGGTTGTTCTGTGCAGTTCTAAGTCAAACAGGCTTTTTTTCACGCGAATATCTGACGTTTTCATGAGTGCCACGTCACCCATTGCGTCCATGGCTGGAAACCCCCCAGCCATGTTGTAACGTCATCGACGGAACACTGCGTTTGGCTGCCCTTTGTACACACAGGATGGAAGCGGTTGAAAACATCGACGATGGTTCCAGCACATGTAGTCTGGAATTGGTTTGTGTTGTCCAATCTTCAGACGATTATAGTTCCGAAGAATGGGATGACAATCAAGAATCTGGGGGCATCAAACTGTATAGGTTTGAGCCGTGCCAAGCGGGCATTGTGCCTAGCTAGTCAGACTCAGTGACGGTCAGCCGTTCATGTTTTGTGTGCATCATCTGCCGTGTTGTCAGCCAGCCAGTATTGCCAACACTATCACGACGTGTTAGCCACTCCATACAGCCGTGGTTCTGTTGCGCCCCTTGTAGCGATGTCGGCTCTGGGGCGCAACTGTGGTTAACACGTCTCCTCTCCATGTTCGCTGGGCGATGTCGGCCCTGAACGCCTACTGTTTAGTAGGCGTTCCGTTAGGCAACATTATTAGAAAGCACTGTATACATTTTCATTGTTATGCAGATGACACACAATTATACCTGTCAATGAAGCCAGATGATAGTAATCAATTAGCCAAGTTAGAAGCCTGTCTTAAGGAAATCAAAGCTTGGATGACTTGTAATTTCCTGCTATTAAATTCAGATAAGACTGAAGTCATTCTTGTTGGTCCAAAAAACCTTAGAAATTCCTTTCCAAATCAAACTTTCAGTTTGGATGCGGTTACTCTTTCTCTTAATAGCTCTGTGAGGAACCTTGGAGTTATTTTTGATCAGGATTTGTCCTTCAATTCACATATTAAATTTGTTTCTAAGATTGCCTTCTATCATTTGCGTAATATTGCCAAGATTAGGACCATCTTGTCTCAGAGTGATGCTGAGAAACTGATCCACGCTTTTGTTAGCTCGAGATTAGATTATTGTAATTCTTTATTATCAGGCTGTCCTAAAACATCTTTAAAAAGTCTTCAGCTGATCCAAAATGCTGCAGCAAGAGTTTTAACAGGTACTAGAAAGAGAGATCATATCTCTCCGGTTCTGGCCTCCCTTCATTGGCTTCCCATAGAGTTTAGAATTAAGTTTAAAATCCTTCTTCTTACTTACAAAGCTCTAAACAATCAGGCTCCTTTTTATTTAAAAGATCTGATACTACCGTATTATCCTAACAGAGCACTACGCTCCCAAAATGCAGGATTACTTGTAATACCTAGAATCTCCAAAAGTACAATGGGAGGCAGAGCCTTCAGCTATCAAGCTCCTCTCCTGTGGAATCAGCTGCCAATCTGGATTCAGGAGTCAGACTCAATCTCTGTTTTTAAGAATAGGGCTAAAACCTACCTTTTTGATATAGCCTACAATTAGGGAGGGATCATGTGTTTCTGAACCCTCCCTTAGTTATGCTGCTAATAGGTTTAGTCAGCCGGGGGACCTCCAGTAATGCACTGGGCCTCACTCCTTTCCTCACTCTCTATGAATTTTTTTTTTTTTTTTTTTTTTTTTTTTTTTGCCGGTCATTAACATCTGTTTGTTCTCTCCCATAGATTGAGTCCCCATCGTGCTGTTTGCTCTCTACATGTCTGTTCTTTTCTTCTTCTCTATCCCCTCACCCCTCAGCCAGTCGCAGCAGATGACTGCCCCTCCCTGAGCCTGGTTCTGCTGGAGGTTTCTTCCTGTTAAAAGGGAGTTTTTCCTCTCCACCGTCGCCAAGTGCTTGCTCACAGGGGATCGCCTGATTGCTGGGGTCTTTCTGCAACTGTGGGGGTTCCCCCCTACAGTTGATAGTGCTATGAGATGACTGTTGTTGTGAAATGGCGCTATATAAATAAAGTTGAATTGAATTGAATTGAATTGAATTGTTTGTGTTTCTATGTATTTTTATAAGTCTTCACCTTTTGGGATCAGTCTTTATGTTCAATACATGTGCTGTGGTGAATCCTACGCATAAATCCTTGTGTAAATCCTCGTTATTTACGTGTAAATCCTCCCTCTCCGTGCGCTCTTACGCAGGGCAGGGAGAGGGAGCATGAAATAACGAGGATTTACTTGCAGGGTTCACCACAGCACATTTAATATAGAACGATAGACAATTCCCAAAAAGGTGAAGATGTACAAAAAACACAAACACACTTACTGATGGCGTTCGGGGGCCGGCATCACCCAGAGAACGAATAAGAGGAGACGTGTTAGCCACAGGTGTGCCCAGAGCCGGCATCGCTTCAAGTACGCATGAGAACCACGGCGAACATGGAGTGACTAACGTCGTGAGAGTGCTGAAAATACTGGCAGACTAACAGCACAGGTGACAATACTATTGACCAGCAGTGCGTTACTGGCAAACGGCCGCTAATATGTACACGCACTGCTGGTGATGGTGTGATGAGAAGCACCTGGGCAAGGACCGGGAAACATGATCAGCGGGAGTTTGAATCAGCTGATGATAATGAGAGAGGGGACGTGGCCGGACCAGTGAGATGTCAGTATGGGATCACAGAAAGTAGGTCAAAGCTGCGCAAAAATCCATTAATCCTTCCCCTCCTCATGCGCTCTTCCTGCCTAAAAGCACATGAGAAGCGCACGAGGAGGCTTATGACAGTTGGAGCTGAAGTGTGTGATGTGGTCTTTCATGGCCTGCTGTTTATCTGAGCCTGCGACACAACGCGAAGGCATAGCCGTAAAATTAAAACAAGAAACCAGAGAAACTGTGAGCTACAAAGCTGCTGTCATTCTAGTTAACAACACCGGAGTCCGTTCTGTCGATTATGTCATTGGGGTGCCGCCCTTAATTTGGTGGGTGGCACCACAGTCCAGTCAGTGGCTGCAGTTTTTTGATGATAACTAGTTTAAGCAGGCGCTGTTGTAAATATTATATTGATCATAGACAATGAGTTTTGGGTTCACACAACATGCTAAAAAATGTCAAAAACGTGTCATCAGCACTTTAAGCTGCCACACTGACTGCGCACACTGCCTCCCTATAAGAATACAATATGCTAACGAGGGCAAGTGGGCACAGCCGTGTGGCAAGCAGGTGTGTAGTTAATTGGATGTGTGTGAGTGTGTGTGCATGTACGAGTGTGTGTGTGTGTGTGTGTGTGTGTGTGTGGTGATACCATGCAGCCGGTGAATGTCTGGTGAGGAGGAGGCGTGACTGTAGGACTGGCAGAGAGCAAGGCTCAATCTGCCAGCTGGAATTAATAAGACGTAATCACAACCTGCAGCCACAGGTCATGGACGGGGTGAACGACCTCGAACATGACAGTTTTTTGTGCTTCTAAGAATAAAGTTAATGTGAAAGTGTCATATAAGTCATTAATAAATGGCTGCAATTACTGATTGTTAGTATAGGATGGAAATTTGAATTTCTCTGGTCTAAATGGTAGTATGAAAAATGTGGCCACCAATTGGCAAATATTGTATTTTTTTTAATTGAAAAGATATAAACAGTCTTTGTAGGATATGGAAAAAAAGCAATATTATCAGCAAACATTAACAAATAGTCACTTTTTATTTCATAAATTGAACAAATAAACAAAAAATTATATATATACAGTATATATATATATATATATACAGTATATATATATACATACACACACACACACACACACACCAATATACTGTATATACCAATTAATGCATAAAAAATAGTGACACTGTCAGGTCACTCCCTCAGGTGATGTTGGTTTGGCTCAGCAGCTGGCTCAGCTTAAAACAACATTAGGTCTTGCTTTTCAGCATTTAAATTTGCAAAGTTTACGGAACACTAAACTGATCCTCCAGTACTTAGGACAACTTCTTCCTGTGCACACCCCCCACTTCAGACGCACACATGCATCTGACCTAGTGTCATTGATTGGGGCAATTTGCTCAAAAGTATGAAAACAGGCAGAATTTGTCAGCCTGTGGGGAGGAAAACTAATGCTCAAAGTGATTAAAAGCCTGTAACTCAACATTACAGTCAAGACCTCTGGAAATCAATTAAGAATTGCTCAGTTTGTAACGTTTGTTATTTTACAGGTTGAGATAATTAGGAAAGTTAAGTTTAGCAGAAGCAATTCCTCTCTGAGTGTTTCAAAATAAAAGAGAAAATGTGACAACAGTGATAACAAGAGCACTCTGAGGGTAGTGCAATATCCCCCGCTTCTGTTTTCTTTGACGATCCCATTGCTTACTGATGGAGAGCAGTTTTCAACTTTTCAATATAATTACTGTGGAGAACCAAATTATGATAAGTCCATCATCCACGAATATACAACAAAGTATACAAGTATGCTTGTGTACCAAGTTTGGTGACCTTAACTTTACTCATTGTACAGTAATAAGGCATAAGGACTGCTAACTTTGATCTTTTGACTCCAAACCCATAGTCATAGGTCGGGATCCCAAGGTGAACCTGTGTAGCAAGTTTGGTGACCCTAGCTTTCTTTGTTGTTGAGATATAGTTTATAAGCCATTATAATGTTAACCTCTGACCTTGCGATTCCTAAACCATAGTCTCACTTCAGGGTCACAGGGTAAACCTGTGTACCAAGTTTGGTGACCCTAGCTTTACTCATTGTACAGTAATAAGGTATAAGGAATGTTAACCTTAACCTTTTGACCCCAAACCCATAGTCAGAGGTCAGGGTCCCAAGGTGAACCTGTATAACGGGTTTGGTGGCCCTAGCTTTATTCGTTTTATAGTAATAGTAAATGTAGCATTTACCATAGTGCAACTGCAATGTTTACTTTGACCTTTGACCCCTTGACCCCAAACCCATAGTTAGGTCAGGGTGTAAGTCATCTAAGATGTGTATTAGATACAACTACTGCATCGATTTGAAAAGCCTACATCATTTCTTTCAGTACTTATTGTGTTTAGAAGATTTAGGGAAAACCTGACCTCTGACCTTTGACCTCAAGGTCATCCAATGAGCATGAAATTGCAATATGCGTATCATTAGAGTATATCAACCCATGGTACCAAGTTACAAAACAATCAGAACAAAACTGTAGGAGGAGTTGATTTCACAAAAGTGGGACAGATGGACTGACGGGTGGACAGACCCATACCATGATCCCCCTTCGGTCCAAATTGTAGTTTTGAAGAGAAATCGACTCTCTTTATATTGAACTCTTTTAAAGACCCAAAACACCTGATGAAGCCAGGTAACAGCACTGATGAGGTGTCCACGATTTAGCATCAAGAGATGTATGCAAAATCTAAAATTATTTAATTCAATATACATTCATGATTATCAGGTGTTTTATGTAAAGGGAATTTGCTTGACATTAGTGGAGCAGTATTTTTGTTGAATATGAGAGTCACAAGTGTGTTCAGTGAATAAAAATACAATTAAAAGTTGCAGTTACAGTTAGAAAATGTGCAATTACTTACCTAAAAAAAAGTTTCAATTGATGCACAGCCCTAAAACTAATTAATAAATACACAATTATGTCATGTTGAAAAGTCTGGACACCCCACACCCTTAATTAATTAAACACACCAGTTAAAAAAAATTCCAAAATATGCTGTTTGTCAACAGGTGGCCAAATTTTTGCATACCACTTTAAACAGTTTTACCAATTAAAATGTTAAAGCATCTAACTTCTGCTAATCTGACGAGCAGGCTACAGGTAAATGACATAATTGGGTGACCCAGGAACAGACGTGGACTCAGAATAGACACAATTATCTTTTATTATACAGTGTGTGAGTGTGGATGTGTGCGTGTGTGCAGAAGTGTAGCGGGGTGAGCAGAGCACCGTTCAGACTGGCAACCCTAGGAGGAAACACAGACAGACGGATGAGTGTCTGAGGTTTGGAGGAATGTATCAGAGAATGTGCAGTCTTACGAGTAGGCTGGAGAGCTGACGTACTGAAGAACTCCCGAGGCTCCGGTCCAGTCGTTCCGTGTCTAGGCTGCTGCTGCCAACGAGGTGAAGTGGTGCAAGTTTGTACAGTGCAGGTGAAGTGCGGGTTGTGGTCAGGTCCGCCGCCAGGAGGCTTCCACCTGTGCACAGGCGAGATGGAGAAGTGCAGAAAAGGACGACGGCTTACTTGTCGGTGGGGAGCTCAGACTCCCAAGAGAAGCGACGAATAGGACGGGACTGAGAAGGCGGAACTCCAGAGCAGAACGTGTAGAGTAGGCAAGAAGGTCTTGCCAGACCATGGAAGCGTTGACGTCTCCGTGCAGACCAGAGGGCAGCGCTGCTTAAATAGGCCACTAGATGAGACGATCAGGTGTGCGTGCAGCTGTGGAGATAATTAGGGCAGCAGGCACGCAGAGCAGATCATGGCAGTAAAATGAAAGCACCAAGGTGCAGCTGCCTCAGTGCCACCTCTACTGGCCTGGCCTGGTTATTATAATACCTTTTTTCATGGCCCTATTGACAGTATAATGGTGAGTTAAATTTGTGTTTATTTTGAAAATAAAGCTTTACCTTGAAATCCTGGCAAATTAAAAGTGGAGAAAATATGGCGATACACTGATACGAGCTTTTAGTTCCTGTTGATTTTGACTGGGCGAGCTGAAACAGACAGGTACACACACACACACACACACGCACACAGGCACACTGAGAGATGACTGTATGCCTCCGCTGCACCGAGGCATAAATATAGCAGCTTTAAAAATAACGTCTCACTTTTTAAGAGATGAGATAAACCTTTATTAGTCCCATGACAGGGACATTTACACTATTGCTGCAGCGAAGGGATAGCAGGCACTCAGAGCAATAATAAATAATAAAATAGAGCAAAAACAGTATATACACAATGCAAAAAGTTAAAAAATTACAAAAAATAAGTAAAATTGTATTTATAGGAGTAGTAATCAGTGTAATTATCCAGCAGTATATAGTATATTATCAGTATATTTGACAGTTGAATAAGTGTTGCTGCAACCTGCAATAATAATGATATTAACAGTAACTAAATACAGAATTAACAAGATAAACACCTCATCTATGTCATACATTATATATATTATATTATGTATTTATCCTGCTAAAGCACAGCATGAGACTGAGGGAATCTTATATTGTGTTTTGTATGTTCATCAGTGCAAAAATGTCGGTGCCAGCCTTTCTCGTTCCATCTCACTCCTCCTGGTTCAAATGTCACTTCCATGACGTTCACCAAACCGCAAACACCAGGACTGTTAGGTACAAGGGCCATAATTAGAAGATCAAATTAACTTTCATGTATTACCTGTCTTTTTTAAATTAATTAAATTTTTTGTCCGCTAGCTCAGCCTCGTCTGGCATTAAAACAAGCAAAACAAACTCATGAAAAAAAAAGACACGTTATGCAAATACTCCTTTTCCCTGTGCATTTTTTTTTTGTTTTGTTTTTTTTTCCTCCACATATTTTGGTGCTAACAAGCCCTGACACACCCTAAACAACCGCCCTCTCAGAGAGCACATCCAGCGTGGGGCGGCGGCTTTGGTGTCCGGGGGGAAGCCTGCGGTTCTGGAGCCAGAGATGGAGCCGTGGCCCGCCGTCCCACAGAGATGACAGGAAGATGAGAAAGAGAGGTGGCCTCCCCGCACAAAAACATCCCGCCGGGAGCCGGCCTAACCTGGGCCAGACGCACAGGGCTTGGAGGCTGGTGTCAGAAGCTATCTGTGCTGGAGGAAGATCTGTAGCTCAAAAAACAACATTATCGCTTCATGGAAAGGAGGATTCCTCAAACAACTCGACACAAACGACAGACTCTTGGCAGACGCGTCGCCTGCAGTTATGACTTAGAAAACTGCTCACAGTGTGCACTATTTGAGAAGGTGACCAGGGGTCTGCAGCCTGCGGCTCTGGGGCCACAAGTGGCTCCCCGAGGCCTTGAGAATAAAACTTTCCAAGAAAACAAGCAAAAAATTTACACATTCATGAGAAAAATATCCTAAAAAAGCAGAAAATGAGAAAATCTGAAATTATATGCAAAAAATGTAGGGGAAAATGTTTCAATTTCCTGAGGAAGACGCATGTACAGACTTTCAAGAAAAGGTCACAAATTTCTGGAACAAGTTTGAGTTTTATGAGGAAAAAATGTAATAAGTTTATGTAAGAAATGTTGCAGTTTTACCCATGAAAGGTAGCAAATTTACAAAGAAAAATATAATAAATTTATGAATGTAACTGAAAATTTTAGGACAAAATTACTCAAAATTTAGGGAAAATGTTGCAGTTTTTTGAGAGAAAAAAAATCACAAATTGGCATGAAAAAAGTCACAAATTTACCAGAAAAAAAGAGAAAGGTTACAAATTTATATGAAAAATGCTGCATTTTTATCTGAAAAGGGTAGCGATCAGATCAGACAGTCCTAGGAAAAAAGCAGAAGATTTTGCCAAAAATGACAAAATTTATGAAATAAAAGCTTAATGTCACAAATTTACATGGAAAAAGTCTTCACTTTTACTCGATAAAGGTTTTATATTTGCAAAGAAAATATGCCACATTTAGGGAAAAAAAGCAAACCATTACATTGTATTTATGCCAAAAATATAACAATTTTTTGGGGGGGGAAAAACCAGCTTAATGAGGAAAACACCCATGTGATTTTTGCAAGAAAAAAAAATAATTTTGCAAATAATCAAAAAATTACCAGAAAAATTAGCAATTTTGTGAGAAGAATCTAACAAATTTAATATACTTTTTAAAAGAAAAAAAAGCTGCAAATTTATAATCAAAAACACCTCTTAGTCCTGATGTTTTCAGGCCAGATTGTAGCTGTAATTCACATATTTTTGTGACTCCATGCAGATTTTTTAACCCAAAACTCACTCACAGTGGCTCTTGTCAGGTTGCTGACCCCTGTCCTGGATGATGTGTAACGGGGGAGCGGCGGGAGCGGCGCTAACACAGGGGATCAGCGGCATTAAAAGAGATTTACACTCGCCGCTCTGAAACAGTTTTCTTTTGCTCAGCGGCTCCTCTCTCACAGATATTTCAGGGAAGTAATAAAGTGTGCTGATGAGCTTTGGGGCGGGTTTAAGACGGAGCTCCATCACAGCGGCCCGCCTCTGACTGCTGATATTCTATAGCAACATGTTTCTGTCTTTTAGCAGAGCATTTAGCCTCTGTCTGTCATTATGATCAGCCTGCTGTTATTGTTCGTATCGAAGGAATGTTGCACAACTAATTACTGTATGATGCATCAAACGCTGTACTCTCCCTAAGGGCAAGTGTGCTCAGCATTTATCTCATATAGTAAGCGTTGCTTGTGCTTTGTGGTTTAGACTGTTTTTTTTCTTGTCGGCTAAACTCTTTTGAAGCTGTCTGCGCGGTCCAGAATGAGGCCCTGCACACTGTAAGATGTCATAATCCCACTGCGCTGACCAACATGCTCTGTGGGCCTTCATGTGCCCATAACATTTAATGGTAATTTGGCAATTGCTGATGGAAACGCTTACGTTGCTGAGTAATCACATTTCCATTCCGCCTCTCTTTGAGTTCTCTCTCTCTCTCTCTCTCTCTCTCTCTCTCTCTCTCTCTCTCTCTCTCTCTCTTTTTTAATTTACCATAATTATTCGTTTGCGTATTTGGTATATTGATGTATGAACTCATGGCTGAGAAAGAAGATTGGAAAAAACATGCTATGTCTGCTAATTTTTAGGGGCCCCTTTACACAGAGATCATTGGGTGACCATTGAGAGATCAAAAATTGACCCAATCTCAACGATCTCCTAAAGCTTCAAAAAAGCCTTTTCTGTCTAAATGTTTGGGAGATCATTGTATGATTTCCATGGCAGTCTACAAAGATCTTTGAAAGATTCTTGAGGGATCACTGAGAGACCAGCAGAGATCATTGAGGGATCACTGAGAGTTTGTTGGACAACCAAAGAGGTTCTGGTCATTCTGGTTTATGTATCCCACCTGTAATCTTATACCCCTTTACGCAGGGATGAAGATCATTGAGAAGATGAACGAATGTCCAGATCTCTCAATAATCTTTCAGTGATCTCTCAGTGATCACCAAGATCTCCCAATGATCTTCCAGTGATCTCCATGATTGCCACAGTTGAGAGATTGTTTTAACTCAGTCCAAAGCAATCTCTCAATGATTATCAAAGGAAAGCAATCTCTCAACAAACCCTCAATGAACTCTCAAGGAGCGCTTAGCGATCTCCCAACAATCTCTCAGTGATCTTTCTATGAACTCTATTAGTCTTTTATTGAGCACTCAGGGATCCCTCACTGATCTCTCAACCATGTCTACCTTTGGGGTGGAAAATTTTGGCATTCATTGAAAGATCTCTGGGAGATCATTGGTAGATTGATGAGATTGTTGAGTGGTCAAGGAGAGCTCAAGAAGTGCTCAACTTCTTCTTCTTCTTCTTCTTCTTCTTCTTCTTCTTCTTCTTCTTCTTCTTTCGGCTGCTCCCTTTAGGGGTCGCCACAGCGGATCATCTGCCTCCATCTCACCCTATCCCTTGCATCTTCCTCTGTAACACCAACCCTCTCCATGTCCTCCTTCACTACATCCATGAATCTTCTCTGTGGTCTTCCTCTTCTCCTCCTGCCTGGCAGTTCCATCTTCAGCATCCTTTGTCCAGTATATCCACTATCCCTCCTCTGCACATGTCCAAACCATCTCAGCCTTGCCTCTCTTACTTTGTCTCCAAACCGCTCAACCTGAGCTGTCCCTCTGATATACTAATTTCTAAGCTTGTCCCTCCTAGTCACTCCCAATGAAAATCTTAGCATCTTCAACTCTGCCACCTCCAGCTCCACCTCCTGTCTTTTTGTCAGTGCCACAGTCTCCAAACCATACCTTTCACTCTTGCTGCTACCTTTCTGTCACAAATCACCCCTGACACTCACCTCCACCCACTCCATCCTGCCTGCACTCTTTTCTTCACCTCTCCCGTGCATTTTCCATTGCTTTGGATCGTTGGCCCCAGGTATTTAAACTCCTTTACTTTCACTACCGTTACTCCATCTCTATCTTCACCGTTGCACCTGCCTCCCTCTCATTCACACTCATGTATTCTGTCTTGTTTCTACTGACTTTTATTCTTCTTCTCTCCAGGGCATACACCACCTCTCCAGGTTCTCTTCCACCTGCTCCCTACTCACTACAGATCACAATGTCATCTGCAAACATCATGGTCCATGGAGATTCCTGCCTGACCTCGTCTGTCAGCCTGTCCATTACCATGGCAAACAAGAAGGGGCTCAGAGCCGATCCCTGATGTAATCCCACCCCCACCTTGAATCCATCTGTCACTCCTACAGCGCACTTCACCACCATCTCGCTGTCCTCATACATGTCCTGCACTACCCTCACATACTTCTCTGCCACTCCTAACTTTCTTATACAGTATTACACTTCCTCTCTTGGCACCCTATCATATGCTTCCTCCAAATCCACAAAGACACAGTGCAACTCCTTCTGACCTTCTCTATACTTCTCTATCAGCACTCTTGGAGCAAACATTGCATTTGTAGTACTCTTTCTCAGCATGAGCCCATACTGCTGCTCACTGATTGTCACCTCTCCTCTTAACCTGGCTTCAACAACTCTTTCCCATATCTTCATAGTGTGGCTGATCAACTTTATGCCTCTGTAGTTGCTACAGCTCTGAGCATCACCTTTGTTCTTGAAAATTGGTACCAAAACACTTCTCCATTCTTCAGGCATCCTCTCACCCTCCAAGATTGTGTTAAACAATCTGGTTAAAAAATCCACTGCCATCTCTCCTAAACATCTCCATACCTCCACAGGTAGGTTATTTGGACCAACCACCTTTCCATTCTTCATCCTCTTCAAAGCTGCCCTCACTTCTGCCTTACTAATCCTTGGGACATCCTTGTTCACCATCTTTCCTTCATCCGTCCTCTTCTCTCTCAAAGTACTCCTTTCACCTTCTCAACACACTCTTGTCATTTGTTAGTACATTACCATGTCTGTCCTTAATCAGCCTAACTTGCTGTACATCCTTTCCGGTGTGATCTCTCTGTCTAGCCAGTCGATACAACTCCTTTTCTCCTTCCTTAGTGTTTAGCCTCTCATCCAACTCACTATATTCCTTTTCCTTTGCCACCTCTCTCTTTGCCATGCGCCTAGATTCCAAATACTCCTATCTACTTTCTTCATCTCCCTGACTATCCCACTTTTTCTTTGCTAACCTCTTCCTTTGAATACTTTCCTGTACCTCCTCATTCCATCACCACTGGATACACCACATACCTTTCTACCCATTTCCCTCAATACTTTTGCTGTACTTTCCCAGTCATCTGGTAATTCTTCCCTACCACCCAGAGCCTGTATCAACTCCTTCTTGAACTCTGTGCAACCTTCTTCCTTCTGTAACTTGCCCTATGTAATTTTTTGGCTCTGCCTTCACTGTTTTTCTCTTCTTGCTTTGCAAAGCCATCCTACAGATTACCATCCGATGTTGTCTAGCTGCATTCTCCCCTGCCACCAACTTACAGTCTCCTATCTCTTTCAAATTTCTCCTTCTGCATAAGATGTAGTCCATCTGTGTACACCTTCCTCCACGCTTGTAAGTCACTCTATGTTCCTCTCTCTTCTTAAAGTATGTGCTCCCCACAGCCATTTCCATCCTTTGAACAAAATCCACAACCATCTGTCCTTCCACATTTCTCTCCTTAAGACCATACCTACCAAGAACCTCCTCATCACCTCTGTTCCCTTCACCTACATGTCCATTAAAGTCTGCTTCAGTCACCATTCTCTCCCCCCTGGGATCACTCTACCACTTCATCCAACTTACTCCAGAATTCCTCTTTTTCTTCTACCTGACATCCAACTTGTGGGGCATACGTACTGACAACATTCAACATCACACCTTTGACTTCCAGCTTCAAACTCATGATTCTGTCTGACTCCCTCTTTACCTCCTGAACACTTCACAGCTCAAGGAGTGCTCAACGATCTCATCAAACTTCCAATGATATCTCAGCGATCTTTCAGTGAACACCAAATTTGTACACCCTGAATGTAGAGATGCCTGAGAGATCAGTGAGGGATCGTTGAGCATTCAATTAAAGACTATTGGTGTTCTATTGAAAGATGGCTGAAAGATCAATGGGACATCGATTAGATCATTGAGCGCTCTTTGAGCTCTCCTTGACTGCTCAACAATCTCACTGATTTTCCACCCCAAGATGGCTGAAAAATCACTGAGGGATTGCTGAGCATTCGCTGAAAGACCAGTTGAGTTCAATGAAAGATTTCTGAGAGATAATGGGGAGATCACTGGGAGATCGATAAGATCATTGAGCACTTGGTGAGCAATCACTTCCCTTTGGTGATAGTTGGAAGATTGTTTTGGAATGAGTCAAAACTTTGAGGACTGCAGAGATCACTGAGAGATCATTAAGAGATCTTGATGATCACTGAGAGATCAATGAAAGATCATCTGGCGAAATGGCCATTTTGTCATCACAAAGTGATCTCTCAACAATCTCCACCCCTGTGTAAAGGGGGTACAAGATTACAGGTGGGATGCATAAACAATGGGATGATGGGATAGAACAAGATAAGCTTTTGGCTTCAATCCTGTTCCTTTTTGGGTTCCATTTGAATTTTTTATTTTTATTCTTGTTTTTATTTTTTGTCTTGTTTGAAATAAATAGTATCAAATCAAATCAAAAAATCTAAAACAGAACGAAAGGCAATATTTGTCTTGAGTAAGGCATGGCTTCCCACAGTCTTCCACTCCCACAGCACAGAGGTTTGTCATCTGTCTGCCATAGCAGGACATCAAGGAGTGTCCCTTTGGGTTTGTTGTTGGGACCGGCGAGGAGGAGGAGGAGTGGGAAGGTCATGCCATGGCACGTACGCATCTCAGTGTGAGATTGGGAAACATCTCGGCCTCGCACAGGTTCAAGAAGAAGAAGAAGAAGAAGTGGGCTGCTTTTGATTAGTCAGTCTGATCTGCAGTGATAAACAATTCCTGTGGTCTTGCTGGCAATGGTTTGTGTGTTTGTGTGCTTGGTAATGCATGTTTGAGTATGCAGTGAATACCTTAACAAAAGTATCATGGTTGTTGTAGGCAAATAGAATAGAATAGAACAGAATAGAATAGAATAGAATGGGCTTTATTGTCATTGTACAGTTATACAGCACAACGAAACTGTGGGTGCTCCACCAGGCTACTGCGCAATAAAGTAGGAGAGAAGGATTAGGTAAAAACACAGTTTCAGAATACACGATTAAACACATGACTGAAATAAAGAATAACCCAGGATTAAGGACATATACACAGGAATGGTAGTGGTTTCACGGATGGGTCAATATACATGAAAGTGCAGAGTGCAAAGACAGGTGTGTTATTGTGATAATTAAAAGGTCCTCAGTTCTGTGCAAATGAGCGTTTGAAGAGAGGGGGTGGGGCCTCTGACTGTTTGCAGTCCGGATGGTCCAGGGGAAGAAATTGTTTGTCGGTCTGGAGGTGTGGGACCTGATTGATCTGAACCATCGTCCAGAGGGAAGCAGGTCAAACAGGTGGTGGGCTGGATGTGAGGGGTCTCCTGTGATGGCCTTGATCTTTCTGAGACAGGAGGATCTGGAGATGTCTTCCAGGGAGGGCAGAGGGCTGCCGATAATTTTTTGACTGGTGTTGATGACCCTCTGCACAGCCTTCCTTTTCTCGGCCGTGGAGCCATTGTACCACACGCCCAGACAATAGGTGAGCACACTCTCCACTGAGCAGCAGTAGAAGGCCAGCAGCAGCTTCTGGTCCAGATTGTTCTTCCTCAGGACACGGAGGAAGTGTCACCGCTGCTGGGCTTTCTTCACCGGGATCTTGGTGTTGACAGTCCAGGAGAGGTCAGAGGAGATATGGGTGCCCAGGAACCTGCAGGTGGGGACAGTTTCCACACGGTCGCCATTTATGAGGGGGGGAAGGGGTGGTGCTGTCTGTTCTTTTTGAAGTCCAGTATGAGTTCTTTGGTTTTATTGGACATTCAGTTTCAGGTTGTTTGCTTGGCACCACAGCAGCAGATTCTCCACTTCCGCACTGGATGCCTTCTCATTGTCATCAGTGATGAGCCCAAACCAAAGTGGTATCGTCCGCGTACTTCACGATGACAGTGGTTGGGTTGGAATACAGTCAAAGATGTACAAGGAGTACAGTGGAGGGCTTTGCATGCAGCCCTGGGGGGAGCCAGTGCTGAGAGACAGTGTGGAGGAGTGGTGGGGGCCAAGTCTGACTGTTTGTGGGCGGTTGGTGAGAAAGATTTTTTTATCCAGGAGCAGGTGTGGAGGCGGGGGATCTGGAGGAGGTACAGTTGATTGATCAGGATGTCTGGGATGATGGTATTGAAAGCTGAGCTGTAGTCCACAAAGAGCATCCTCACGTAGCTCCTTGGGTTCTCCAGGTGTTTCAGCACTCTGTGAAGTGTGGTGGAGATAGTGTCTTCCGTAGACCGGTTCTCCCTGTAGGCGAACTGGTGGGGGTTGAAGGAGGGGGAAGACAGTCAATGATGTGCTGGGAATACCAGTCGCTTAAAACACTTCATGACTACAGACCTGAGTGCTATGGGTCTGTCATCGTTCAGACTGTCAATTGTGGACTTTTTGGGAAAGGGGATGATGGTGGAGGCCGTGAGGCAGGAGGGGATGGTGGGGTGCATCAGGGAGAGGTTGAACAGCTTGATGAGGGTCTCTGCCAGCCTGTCTGCACATGTTTTGACCACCGCTCCTTGGATGCTGTCGGGACCAGCAGCTCTGCGGGGTTCACTGCTCTCAGTTGCCTCCTCACCTCATGCACCTGTAAAGAGAGAGAGAGGAGGGGGGGAGTGAGGGATGGAGAGGAGAGAGGGGAGGAGGAGGAGGTGGGGGGGGGGCGAGCTCAAACCGGGCAAAGAAGCTGTTAAGCTCCTCTGCCAGAGAGAGGCTGCTGTCTGATGCCGCTCCACATCTGTGTGGGGTTGTTGTCTGTGAGGAAGCCCTCCACCTTCCTCCTGTAGGTGTTCTTGGCATGTTTTATGTCTCTTGTCAGGTTGGCTCTAGCAGTGCTGTACACAGAGCTGTCCCTTTGCCTGAAGGCTGAGTTGCAAGCTCTGATCAGAGCCTGGACCTCACTGGTCATCCAGGGTTTCCGGTTTGGAAAGACCCAGATGTGTTTGGTGACTGTTACATTTGCTACACAGCATTCGGTGTAGGAGTCCAGGTCCTGCTGTTCAAAGATGCTTCTACAGCTTCTACAAGTTACTTGGGATGATTTCAGTAGTTTCGTATGTCATGTTTTTGTTTTTTTTTTTAAAAAAAAAAAACAGAACAGATGAAGAAAAAAATGCATGATATCATTTCAGGCTAAAGCTCTAATTACCTGTGGATTATGGAGCAAACTTCAAACTTCTGTCATCCTCTTTGCCCTTGCCGGTAACTGGCAAGTTTATCTGTTGCCGTACTTCTGCACGAATGCCTGGTATGGAGCCTTGGCGTGATAAAAACGTCTTCGGGAGGTAAGTGTTTATGGTGAGGACCCATATGGTGAGCAGGATCAAAGCTGTGTTGAAAGGGCATTAAAAAAATAATAAACAGAGCAGTGGTGTCATACACGCCCCTCAGGGCAGGAACAAAGACCCAAACACTGGAGCTGTGAGTTGCAAGTAGTTTAATAAAAACATAAAAATATAACAAGAAACAAAAACTTACAGGACTAAAGGCAAAGGCAGGATATGAGAGGTAGAATAGCCAACGGCTAAGGCGTGCAGAAACACCGGAATAAACTGGGAGAGTAATGGAGGCTGAAGTGTGGGACTCACGCCAGTTAGACCAAATAGCCAAAATAGGATAATAATGAGAACAGCCTGGACGGAACACTGGCTGAGGCATGGGGCACACGCCGGTAAAGAAAAATAGCTTAACGTTAAGATGTGGAACACATGTCTGGACACTGAGAAGGATGCTGCAACGAACTGCGATGCAGCGGCCCTTAAATAGGACACAGAGGAAATAATTACAAATGATGGCAAGTGTGGGTAACAAGAGCAAGAGTAATCAGACCAACAAATGACAGCTGAGACAGCCCACAAACTTGAGCTTAAAAGGGAAGTAAACAAAATGCGCTGTCAAAGTAAGAGCACATAAGAATATAGCAAAAGGTACTGACTATAAACATGAAATGATTACAAAATGAGAAACAGACCAGCGAATACAAAAAGGGAGAACTGAACCATAAAGGCGAGGACAAGATAAATACAAAAACAAGAGATGCAAATACTGGAATACTAATATCAATATTACAAAACGAGGACTGAAGGCAAGGGTAGGCTCATGTCTAAAAGGCAGATAATATTCATGATGCAAAACTGGATGGTCACGGATGCATAAAATCAAAGACAATAACATAATAACTAAACTAAGAATAGAAACTTTCATAAACACAAACAAAAGGCAAACTCCAATAACATAATACATCCAACCAACCAGATAAATACTAAACTAAAGTGGGGAAGTTACAGAAAATAACAGAAATAACAAAAAGCGTGAGCACAGTTCCCTAACCGTGCTCCACATCATAACAAGTGGGCTAGTCATCCAATCAGATTTAAGACATCTAGAAAGCATGTCAGGAAGTGCCAGGTTTCTAGAAGGCTTCTTTACTACTGGAAACTAGAAAAACAGGCCAGTTAAAAGAACAATAGGGAGCATGTGGGGAAACGTACAGTAGATTTGTTCCCCCCCTCCTCTGACATTGAAACGAGGTGTTGATTGGATGAAAACTGTGTTTGACTTTCTTATTCTCAGAGAATTTCTGAGTATGAAGGGAAAAATACTCAGCAGCTGCCTGCCTGTCATACGGGGGGGGGGGGGAGGAGGAGGCTCGTGTGTGACTCAGCTCTGGCTCTTTCTTTCATCGATGGGGAAAGGCTGATTGAGCTGACTGTTTTGGCTGGGCCTGTTCCCCCGATTCCCCCACACACACACACACCCCGCACCGCAACCCACACTTCAGTGCCAGATTATACTTAAGGCAAAGTTAATACATAAACATTCTTCAGAAACTTAAGGAAAGCAAATCTCATATTTATTTCTGTTTTATTTTCTTTCACATTAGCATCACAACTGGGTTTCTGGAGTTTGGCTGCATTAAGAGCACTGGAGACAGAAGTTTTTCCTCCGCTAGCTTTAACCTGTCTGAGTCCTGAAGGAGTGGGAGTGGTGTACCTGCCATTCCCGTCCTGCCCGCTCATTTGCTCGCGGCAGCAGCTTTAAGTGGGAATTATTACTTGGGGGGTGGGGGGTGGGGATAAGTTGGGGAGATAAGCCGGTCCTTGTCTGCAAGATGGATGAAGTGTTGGAACATGGCAAGAGGTGCACCTGACCTGGAAATGAATGGTGTGAAGGTACAAGTGCAGCATGTCAGCCTCCTTTTTCACCCCAACCCCCGTCTTCTATGTGTGCACTTCCCCAGGATTGCTTACTGTGTGTTATACCCAGTAGGTCATTTATTATCCCCCGCTGGTCGAAGCCCAAAGGGGGATCATGTTATGGGTCAGTCCATCCGTCTGTTCCACTTTTGTGAAATGAACTCCTACAGTTTTGTTCTGGTTGTTTTGAAACCCGGTACCAGGGTTTGATATCCTCAGATGATGCACATATTGCAATTTTACTCTCATCGGATGACCTTGAGGTCAAAGGTGAGAGGTCAGATTTTCCCTAATTCTTCTAAACACAATAACTACTGAAAGAAATGATGCAGACTTTTCAAATCAATGCAGTAGTTGTATCTAATACACATCTTGGACGACTTACATCTTGACCTACCTATGGGTTTGGGATCAAAGGTCAAAATTCAAAGTTAACATTGCAATTACACTATGGTAAATGCTACATTCACTATTACTGTGAAATGAGTAAAGCTAAGGCCACCAAACCTGGTTCACAGGTTCACCTTGGGATCTTGACCTCAGACTATGGGTTTGGGGTCAAAAGGTCAAAGGTCAGGGTTAACATTCCCTATGCCTTTTTACTGTACAACAAATAAAGTTAGGGTCACCAAACTTGGTACGCAGGTTCACCCTGTGACCATGAAGTGTGACTATGGGTTTGGGATCGCAAGGTCAAAGATCAACATCAAAATGGCTTATAAACTATATGTCAACAACAAGGAAAACTAGGGTCAGCAAACCTGCTACACAGGTCCACCTTGGGATTCTGAGCTCTTACTATGGGTTAGGGGTTAACTATGGGTTGTATACTTTGTTGTATGTTCGTGGACTTATCATCATTTATCACTCAACACTGGTGTACCACAGGGCTGTGTGCTCAGCCCATTCCTCTACTCCCTCTTCACCCATGACTGCAGGCCTATGTATGGATCCAATTCCATCATAAAGTTCGCAGATGACACCACGATGATTGGACTCATCAGGGACAACGATGAGTCAGATTACAGGGCAGAGGTTGAGCACTTGGCTACTTGGTGCGCTGACAATAACCTGCTCCTTAACACCAGCAAAACCAAGGAGCTCATAGTGGACTACAGGAAGGAGAGGGGAGAGACACATGACCCCATCCATATCAATGGCATAGCTGTTGAACGTGTCCCCAGCTTCAAATTCCTGGGGACCCACATCTCCGAGGACCTGTCCTGGTCAGTTAACACCACCAGCCTGATCAAGAAGGCCCATCAGCGCCTCTTCTTCTTGAGGACACTGAAGAAGAACATCTGTCAACTGACATCCTGGGCAACTTCTACCGCTGCGTGATAGAGAGTACCCTGACCAACTGTGTCACAGTCTGGTATAGGAGCTGCTCTGTCGCTGACCGTAAGGCGCTGCAGCGGGTGGTGAAAACCGCCCAACGCATCACAGGGACTCCACTTCCAGCTATAGAGGACGTCTACAGGAAAAGATGTCTGCGCCGGGCACGCAGCATTCTTAGGGACTCCAACCATCCTGCTCATGGACTGTTCCAGCTTCTCCCCTCCAGAAGGCGTTTCAGAAGCCTTCGGACTAGAACCAGCAGGTTTAGGAACAGTTTCTTTCCAACAGCTGTCACGTTATTGAACTTAGTTCCCCGCTGACTCTCTTACCATCATCTCTTACCATCCTCACCTGTACATAACTGCCCATCTAACTTATTGTACATTATTTGCATATAACAGTACTCTTAACTTTCTGCACTGCTGCATATATTTGCTTAAATTGCACATACTGTTAATTACCGTATATACTGCACTGCTGTCCTTTGCACTTCTGATTGGATGCTAAACTGTGTTTTGTTACCTTGTATTCATACATGTGTAATGACAATAAAGTTGAATCTAATCTAATCTAATCTAATCTAATCTAATCATTTAGTTCTGCCACAGTAATTATATTGAAAAGTTGAAAACTTCTCTCTGTCAGTAAGTATTGGGATCTTCAAAGAAAACGGAGGCGGGGGATATTGCACTCGCCTCAGAGTGCTGTTGTTATTTTTTAACAAAGGGGATGGGGAGGTGGTGACAAATTTAGCATAAGGTACAAATGTGAATTAGGTACAAATTTGCATGAATAAAGGTGCAAAAATATGATGAACGATCCCAATTAAAAAGTGGCAAATTATAATTTAATTATATAAAACTAGAGGGCACTCAGAGAGCGCATAGTTCCGCCAAGGCTGCATCAGTCCCTCCCTTTGTCCTCCCCTCTGTTCCTTTATCCGTCCATATCTCCGTCCATCTGTACATTGCGAGATAGGACCTTGGCAGAGGTATACACTCACAGATCACCTCCAACATCTATTGAGGTCATCTTTGGGCCAAGAACCACCTCTGGTGAAAATGTCATCCAAATCTATCTAGGAGTTTTTGCATGATCCTGCTAACAGACAGAGAAACGGCAGCCAAAACAATAAGACTACATTATATGACTACATTAATGTCCTTAGGTATGACTGTGAGAGTGAATGGTTGTCTGTCTCTCTATGTTGCCCCTGTGATGGACTGGCGATCTGTCCAGGGTGTGCCCTGCCTCTCGCCCAAAGATGCTGGGATAGGCTCCAGCTCCCCCGCGACCTGAAAAGGATTAAGCGGAAGAAGATGGATGGATGGATGGATAGTAACAAGGCTGTCATAACTATACTGACCATACATTGGGGCTGGGCAATTCTGACTTAAATCAGCATCATGGTTTACTGACTCTGCCATGCCAGTTTTCATTTTTTTTTCCTCCTCTCTTCTCCCTTGCTGACAGGGTTCATAATTATTAAGCAATATTACACAACAGTGCCGTATATCACTGTTGTGCATAGTAAATGAGCATAACAGAACAGGTCTATTGTCATTTCACAAACAAAAAAATTAAACATTGTCCAGTGCTGAAGTTTACTGAGTTTACATACGTGTGGGTCATGTGGATCGCAACCTTGTCTGCCGGTGTTCTGTCAATTTGTGCTGCCCTATCGAAAAATGCTACCGGTAGCGCCGATCGACAGCAGAGTCCATCGATTTATGCTACTTTGTCAAAAACTGCCACCGTTGCTTATCAGTACGATTTGTCTATATTCTGCAGATCATATAAATGTTTAATGTGTTTAATTAGTCCGTAATATTCAGTTTAGTTATTTTATTTTCCTTAATTTCTTTGCTCCGTCTGATTGCCGAATTTATCATAAACTTTAAAAAGTCCCGTTTTTGTATGTGAAACATTATTTTCACTAACTACAAACAATATTTATTTATTGTTTAATTTCCAACACCCACTTATCGTAAATTACTTTTCTGATAATTAGTTTCCATCAAAACTATGGGGATGAATTTGTGATCAGAAAGTGGAAAATATGCGAAGACCAGGTGAACACTGCAACCAAGGAGCTTAAAAAGGAGGAGGGAAATGAAGATCACCTTTTACCGTGTGGGAGTAAATCAGTCGTGCTCTGCTCTATGCGGCTGTGGTGTAAAACTATCTGATTTGTCAAATATAGGAAAGAAATTTCTCCAAGTTTTTTCCTGAAACTAACTGTACACAGGAGGGT
Organism: Pholidichthys leucotaenia; assembly: GCA_020510985.1. Classification (NCBI taxonomy): domain Eukaryota; kingdom Metazoa; phylum Chordata; class Actinopteri; order Cichliformes; family Pholidichthyidae; genus Pholidichthys; species Pholidichthys leucotaenia. Next base: position 134,506,364 of record CM035838.1, read on the forward strand.
GATGTGAGCCACAAATCAATCCGAGATTGTAAGGAATAGTTGGCATTGCTCCATGTACATTCTGAACATTTTAATGTACCAGTATTCCCCATCAGATAATGCTCCCAGTCATAAAAAATACTTTCTCCAGCATTAGGCTACAGATCGTTCATGAGCTTGAGGCTCCTTTGTTTCAAAAATGCACATAAATGCGGAGCTGCGTGGCCACACACGCAACTCAGCCATAACTCCGTGGACACGTCTTAAAGGGGCAGTACATGAAAAATGCAGAATAAATATATAAAATAAATTTTAAAAATTCCTGGATCCAGATCGTGATCCGGATCACCACCAAAATGTAATCATCTGTTCCCTGTGCCATTACACACCTTTCCTGAAAATTTCATCAAAATACGTTCATAATTTTTGGAGTTATTTTGCTAATAGACAAACCAACCAACACCGGCAAAAACATTAGCTCCTCCCTTGGCGGGGGTAATAAAAGTTTACCATCCAGATGAACACTGCAAAATCACAAGAAATAAGTCGAACATTTACAGGGAAAAAAGTTGAAAACTTATGATAAGAAGTTGCAAATTTATCAGAAAAAAGTTGCAAAGTTTTGGGAAAAAGTTGAAAATTTTTGAGAAAAAAGTTGAAAATTTACAAGAAAAAAATAAAAATTTTTGAGGTAAAAAAGTTGCAAATTTATGAGAAGAAAGTTGCAATTTTATATGAAAAACTTGCAAATCTACAAGAAAAAATTTGCCAAATTTTTGAAAAAAAAAGTAAATTTTTGAGAAAAAAGTTGCAGACTCATGAAAAAAATGGAAATTTGCAGGGGAAAAAAGTTGAAAATTTATTTAAAAAAATAATAATTGCAAATTTCTAAGATTTTTTTTTTCATTTCTGCTTAAAATTGGTGGTTCAAACAATTTTATTCAGTTCTGTAACATGGCATAAATAGCGTTCACTTTTTCCCCATCTCTGGATGGCCAAAGTTCCTTACAGATCCCGTTACCCACCCATTCACACGCTGATGACGGCGGAGCAGCCATACAGACACAGGCGCTGGCCTGACCCACCAGGAGCAACTGGGGGCTCAGTGCCTTGCTCCAGGACACTTTGACATGCAGACTGCAGAGACAGCGGGAATCGAACCACCGACCCTTGGATCAGAAGTCAACCACACTACACCTGCTCCACAGTGTAGAAAGGTTGATGATGACATTGGGGGAGACAGTTCTGTCTTTTTTCAGGTTGTCCCCCCACCAGTCCTCCCTTGATTTATACGTGCTAATGGGGACGAGGGGAAGACGGGTTAATAAAGGGGATGGTTTGGGGTCATTTTGCTGACAAGGGGGATGACACCCCATCCCCGTTCAGGTCATCTACTGGTTTTACTTTTTCTTGACAGCAGAACTGTTGTAGGGGTTATTAATATGTGATTAGAGTCTTTGCCATCATTTAGCAACATCTCCTAACATTAACAAAATATGAACATACCATAACTACCTCTGACATTTAACTATACTGTATTATTAACATACTAATTCTGGTTTCCTGTGTTTAATTATGGAAACAGTTAAAACACACTGCATTCTCTTTAAAATAAAACACAGCCTAATTGCTTTGCTTTATCATGCTAGTAACTGTTGAAAAAAATCCTAAATTTTCATTGGTGAAATGCAGTTTCCTTCAGCTGAGTTACAGACGAATTTTCTCCTCTTTTTAGAAAAGTCAAAGCGATTCGCTGGCAGCTTCACTAGTTTGTGTGTGTGTGTGTATGTGTGTGTACGTGTGAGAGAAGCATTCCTCCTGCCTGGTATGTTAATTCACAGCTCCGGGGTCCGTACCAGCGTTTGTCCTTTTTTTTTTGCGCAGCGTTCCCTCCGTCAGGTGAACTCGTGGCCCCGTCACATTTTTATTTATCAGACGATCTCTCACGTGTGGAGAAAAAAAACCCTGCTCCAGGCGGTCGCTGCTTTTCACACGTTAAGAGGAGGGCTTTGTTAAACACCCGGGCAAATTTGGGCTTTAGATTTGATGACGCTTTACATGCCAGAGGAGGATGCTCGTTGGACAGCTGCCAGAACAGCAAAGAGAATCCAGACCAGATGATTCTGATCTTACAGATACTGTCAGTGAAGCGACGTGCGCGCAGGATCATTTCTTATTTACCCACCTCCATCACTTTTTCATTTACAAATCCCTTCAATCCCTTTGATTCATCGGAGCTTGTTGTGTTCCAGAATGTACTGTGCTTACTTACCTGGAACACTTACTCTTACTCATCTGCTCATATTGCTCTTTTTTTTTTTTTTTTCCAAGCTTCTTTCCTAAAACCTCTACAGAGAAGCATTGACAGGCAGCCAGCTGATGCCCACAAAGGTCGCCTGCTGTTATGATTGCAGCGAGTGGCGAGGCTTCCACTCACCACACAAAGACTGATAGCTGGTCGGTCAGCTTGTCAGTCAGCTCTGGTGCTTTTCTTTTTTTAATCATTTCATCTTCGCTGGGGGGCTCTCCCGAGACACCCCACAACGTTTAGCACACCGCGGCTCAGGACCCGAGGGCTCGTCTAAGCCCTGCCTGTATCCGAGCTGCCATTATTAGCTCTGCTCTCCAGAGCACGCCGCTCATCTCTCCCCCGAGAGGGGCTGCTGAGAAATGAAGTGCGCTGGCTAGGCGCGGCAGCGGAGGGCCAATAGCCTGACATGGAACAGTAATTACTCCATTGATATTCTGCACACAATAACACTGTCATCTCTCATTTGCATAACCTCAGCTCGGCTTGCCACAGCAGACGAACGTGTATGATCTCGTCAGGAGGCTGCGAGTGTTTAGGTTGCGTGTGATTTTTTTTTTTTTTTTCTCTTTTAGGTGCCAGCTGTTTTCCACAGGATAAAGGGTTTGATTGTGATTTAGTTAGTAGAGTGAAACAGGAAGCCAACTTTTGACTGTTTTGCATAAGCAGAGCTTTATGTTAGCGGAGCACAAACAACAAAATGTAGAAAGGAGGCTGCGGCGTATCGGGTTTGTGGCATCGGGTGTGTGAGAGTCCTGCCAGGGAGAATGAAAGTGTGTTGAGGGAGGTGGGGTGTCAGTAGGTGTCATAGGGCCCTGTCTCAGTTCTTGGTTAATGGCCATTGGTCATAGGCTGTCTCCCCTTTATTTCTTTTGCTCTCCTGCTCTATCCTCCCAGGTCTCCCACTGGAGCAGCGCCCTCAGGCACCGCATCATTTATTGCTGTCAGGAGTCACAGTGGAGAGGAGGGGGAAGAGGAGGGGCGGGGCGGTGGTGGTGGTGGTGGGGGGGACGGGGAGAAGATGTGCTGCAGAGATAAGCCAACGGAGGCAACGGGGAGAGGTGGGCACGCTAGACTGTCAAATCTCAGCCGTTGAATATTTAATGGAGCCTGGAGTGTTTATTTAGTTAGCCTGTCGATTTTTACCGCTCTGTCAATAGCGGCTCCCGTGTAGCCTGCTGATGATCTTTAGTGTCTCTTCCCCCAGGAGAGGCCAGGCACTAAATGCAATTATGGATTTTCCTGCTCCGCAATGTGTTTGATATTTTTACTGATCTAATTTGCAATCTGGTAGTTTATTGTTTGGCATTTTAGTGGCGCTCAAGTGGCGAGGCAAATTTGATTTCCCCTCATAATTCTTTATAACTTCATTAATGCTGTTAGCACATTGGCACAGATCTTAAATAAAGCTAGAGAATCATCCCATGGATGAATGCATTCCTCATTTTATTGTCTCCATGCCCCATTCTTTTCACAGATTCTGGTCCTAATTAAAAATCATCCTCGTGGTGTACTGTCTATGTGAAATATGAAATCATAATCGGATTTGAATGGCTCCCTTCACAGGGGCTTGCTTTTCTGCGCATATGCCTGGAACTGTTGTGGGCAGAGCCGAATCAAAACAACTTTCTTTCAGTGGCATTCAGCATCTTCAGAGACAAATGAGGGTATTAGCCACAGAGCAACAAAAGTAACAGAGGCAAAATAATGTGGGTGATTGTCTCGGAGAGACAGTGTGCTGCCACGGCTTTCTGTAGAGCCGTAGGATTTCTAGCCCTATGACGGATGTGTTAGTTAGAGGGGTAGCATTAGCCGTAATGCTGTTAGCATGTAGCCGTGTGAGTGATGTGCTAGTTAGATGCCCAGCAGTAGAGCTAATGGTGTTACCGTGTTGAGCCTTCAGAGGGATGCAATCGCTTAGGCCGTGATGGATGAGTGTCGTGCTGCAGAGGCCTGCAAGCCTCCTCATTCGCCGGGCTGTCAGCTTCTTAAGTGGACGTGCACAATTAGCGCCGAAATCAGAGACTGCTTAATCTGATAGCAGGCTGAACATTCAGTAGAAAAAAAAGTGGCTCATCTGGCTGCTAGTGAGTGAATGATGGCGGCCGAAAACAGAAGACTCAAAGCAGTGAAAGGGAGACGGCACTGATACGCATCTTTCTCATTGAGAGTCCCCGCAAATTTAGACGCGGTTGTGCATCACACCAAAACTTAGTCCTGGTTGAAAACAGCAGTGATGCAAGAGGGTTTTGGAGCACTTCACTTTGCCTCATCTCATGTTTAAATTAAAAAAAAAAAAAAAATTGTCATTATTAATGTCCTGGAAAAGAAATGAGGTTGTCTGTCATCGCGACACCTCATTCCTGGTGAATGACAGACAGACGCTGTCATGTGTCACAGAAAGCAGAACACACATTCCAATGCAGGGGTAATGAACAGGCCACATCTCACACACACACACACACTGAAGCACGGGACATATTCACACTTCACTGAGTTTCCAAAACAAACAGAGAAAAAACTATCAAAGGCAGGCTACTCCTGCGTCTGTGATCCTCTTTAAATGAACAAAACCTGTTCCCACCTGGCCCGCCGCGCTGCAGACACACAGTTGTCATTACAGGCCAGGTTATTAGTTAGACTTGGCTGCTGCTGTGATTAAAGCAACCACAAAATTACACTGTTACATATTTGTTGATGCAAGCAATAACTTAATTAGGAGAGAAAATTGCGGGAGTTGCTTGCACTTCTTTACTCAATAAATTATTCTTGTATAGGTCATGCTCTTAAAACAAGTAAATTAAAAGTTTTTTTATGCTATCATGTTATTTTCTTGTTAACATGAACACACTGCAGTACTCTACAATTATTCTGTCTCTCTACATACATACTGTACATATGATTAGAAAATTTGCTCAACGTGCCGCTGTTAAACCCCAGTCTGAAACTGGACTTTTATTTTGCAAAGGAGGCCCGAACAGCACATATTCCCTCTGTAAGCGAGGACTGTCATCAAATTTGCTGCTCTTCCCCGCCCGTATCACTTGTGGTTTCTGAGGAGCGCAGACCCTCTCGGGCAAGTCTTAATGACACGAACGCACGAGAGATGTTTGTACTCTCTAGCCATGCGTGCAATTCATCGCCCTTATCAGCTGAGATGAGACGGGGAGTGAGGCAGAGGAGGATTCCGCTTGGAGCAAAAAATGTCATTTCTCCGTAATAGTTTATGATTCATCCTCCACCTTTGACTAAATAATGAGGGATGACAATTAGAGCGGACCATGGGAGTAGAAATCAGAGGGCTGAGATTCCCCCTTGGCAGACTCGGGCCTGTCTCAGTGTGCTCCCTGCAAACAGGATCCAGATGTCGTGTGCTGTGCCGCCATAGCCTTCTGCTGCGGCTGCCATAGCCACACAACAGGGTCGTTTCTGCCAACTAGCCAACCAGCGGCTATAGCCAGCCAATCTCTCAAACCTCCATGCTTGCAAACATGACAGGAGACTCTCCCGGTGAGAGCCTGGGACAGAGGCCCCCACTCCAAATAAAAGAATTTCAGCTCACAGAGCCAAGGGCTGCAGAGTATCATTTCTTCACGCTGTGATTTATCTAACCTTCGCTTTGTGTCTCTATCCCCTCATTGCCGCCCCCCCGTCCTTTAGTCTGTGTCTCTCCATGCTTATTGTACATGTGAAACTGGCTCGCAGACAAAACCAGTCGTGTAAAATGTAAGCAGGCTCTTAGTTGTTGCAAAATTGTTGCAAGAGTGCCAGCAGATATGACACTGATTTATTTATATGTGCTTTAATCATCCAACTTTTTTCATGCCGTTCTTAAAAAGTGCAGTTCAGATGTTGTAAGTGATTTACTGCGTCTGCTGGCAGAAAGGAGAAGGTGGTGAAGTCAAGAGGTCGGCTGTTGTCGCTCAGTGCTGCGGCTAAATCAATGCTCCAATGTGGCCGGGGGGTGGGGGGGGGGGAGGACAGCAGAGCGCTATTGATATGTTTAACAAATTAGCCCTGATGACGGCAGGTGTGATTGTGAGCGCGGCTCTGGGGTCAGCTCGTCATATGGTGGCTAACAGACACGATATTGCCGCATGTCCTGATCTCTTCATTCCCTCACAATGGCATTAGGGGCACCCCAGGGAAATAAAGAGTCCCACTCCCCTATCCCCGGTGTTCTTCAAATTAACTCCCCAGAAGGTTAAGCTCCCTGATTCATAATTATTCAAGCCCACCACCGCCACCACCAGTGCTCTCTGCAGCCACTTCACAGCCCCTCTCCCTCTCTCTTTCTCTCTCTGCCACTTCTCCTGAGTGGCACTTGTTTTTGTTTTTTTTTGTTTTGGGGTTTTTTTTGTGGGAAAGCCCAGGAATTAGATTAACTAAGCCTGACCTGTGAGCGCGCAGCCAGATGACGGGAGCAGGATTGGACTTGATCTCTGCCTGTCTAGCTGTCTCTCTATTCAATCTAGCTGTCTGTCTCTCATATGGTGCGTTATTGCTTGTGAGCCTCCCTATGGATGAGACATTTTCAGCCGCCGCTATCCTGCAATTGCACGTATGGCCCTCGGAGGAACGTCCAGCGTCAAGAGTACATCTCACTTGCATGGGCATGATTTGAATGATGCGAGACGAAATTGGCCCCCAGTTCTCCCTTTGTGGATCCGTGACAGTCTCAGCAGTGGCCTTCTCATTAAATAAGTGCCAGCGTAGTGAACAGAAACATGGTGGCTGTTAAAGCAAAGATGAGCGAGTCCTTTCACAGAGTGTATCTGCAACATCAAGACGGTCCACTGTACCCACATTATTGCAGTTTGACTTTCTTTGTTTTTAAACTATCTAAGACTCAATGCTTTAAAAGGAAACTATTTATAATGGAATTCATCCTTTTATTATTATTTAGGGATGCTCGATAATATCCATGTTATCGGTATCGGCCGATAAAGCGTTTACAAATTATTTATCGCACTGGCAAAAATTAATACTTATAACCAATAAAATATAACAGCATTACACTGTTCCAGCAGGGAAACATCGGCTGTGTGCTCCAAAGCAAACGTGTCTGCCTCCACACAGCCAGGCAAGGAGGAGCAAAAACACAACATGAGGAACCCAGGAAGCCCAAGCAAGAGAAAGGCACAACGGCTGAAGACAAACAAGAAGAAAACTTCAGCAGCAGCCTCCTCCACAGCGCCCACTGGCACCAGAACCACAGCCCTGCCACCACCCCCGCCACAACCTTCATTCACGAACAGTGACAGGCGACAAAGTCGGGGAATCAGCCAGAGGAGAGAAGAAGCCAAACCACCACGAATCAGCGAAGCCACCACGGGAATCAAAGAGGGGAAGGGAAAAACCTTCCTGCCCCCAACGACTGAGGCCAAGGCAGAGCACCCGGGAGGCGGGTCGAGAGCGCGCTATATGCCAGCCGGCATGCTAGCTGCCTTGAGACACTCTAGCAAGGACACTTGGGAGCCGAGGGCGGTCCGACGCTGAAGGAGAGCCAAGACAAGCCACCCAGTGAAGGCCAACCCACTCCCCCATCTCGGTGATAAGCACGGAGGTAATCATACTCTCCGTTTAGTCACGATAATATTCAGCAGTCTGTTCCAGCAGCTTGTCTCTTCCTCGCCTCACAACTTTGAGCAACTGTCTACCAATAGCAGGCATGGAAATACAAAAGAAAAAGCTCCACGTTGAAAGAAGATTGTTAAAAGAAAGATCGTTCATGATAAAAAGCTTCAGAAGTAGCATAAAATACCAATAAAACAAGCCAGGAAAACATGAACTTCTATGCCAGTGGTAGTAGTTGTCTTGTTTTCCTTGGGGAATATATGCCAGCTAATCGTCACTGCAAGGCAAAGGAGATATAAATAGGTGGGGCAAATATATGCATATATCAGAAATCTGCAACAACTGTTTTTAAAATATCGGTGTGTCGGTTACCAGAAAAAAGTCTAATATCATGCATCCCTGCTATTATTTTTTATGGAATTTGCTACTCAAGAAAATCTTTAATGTTGAATAAATAAAAAAACCTCATAAGAATCAAATTATCTGACCTACAGACGTGGACAAAATTGTTGGTACCCCTCTGTTAATGAAAGAAAAACCCACAATGGTCACAGAAATAACTTGAATCTGACAAAAGTGGTAATAAATAAAAATTCTATGAAAATTAACCAATGAAAATCAGACAATGCTTTTGAATTGTGGTTCAACAGAATTATTTTAAAAAACAAACTCATGAAATAGGCCTGGACAAAAATGATGGTACCCTTAACTTAATATTTTGTTGCACAACCTTTTGAGGCAATCACTGCAATCAAACGATTTCTGTAACTGTCATTGAGACTTCTGCACCTCTCAGCAGGTATTTTGGCCCACTCCTCATGAGCAAACTGCTCCAGTTAAGATAAGATAAGATAAGATAAGATAAGCCTTTATTAGTCCCACAATGGGGAAATTCCAGGATTGCAACAGCACAGGGATAGCAACACTCAGAGCAATAATCATAAGGCAAGAAAAAACAAGATCAGCTAGTATACATATGTACATATTAATATGAATATATATATATATATATATAGACACACAGTACAGAGCATTGTGGTTGGTGGATGTGCAGCAGAAAGTCTAAGCTCTCTCTCCGCGGATGTGGCGGGCCAGCTGGATGTCTTTGGGCATGATGGTGACCCTCTTGGTGTGGATGGCGCACAGGTTGGTGTCCTCGAAGAGACCCACCAGGTAGGCCTCGCTGGCCTCCTGCAGAGCCATGACGGCGGAGCTCTGGAAGCGCAGGTCAATCCTGAAGTCCTGAGCGATCTCCCTCACCAGGCGCTGGAAGGGCAGCTTACAGATGAGCAGCTCCGTGGACCACCGGCAGCGACGGCTCTCTCTCAGAGCCACGGCACCGGGCCTGCAACGGTGAGGCCTCCTCACTCCGCCGGCGGCCCGAGCGCCTTTTCGAGCAGCCTTGGTGGCCAGCTGCTTCCTGGGGGCTTTTCCTCCAGTAGATTTACGGGCGGTCTGCTTGGTTCTTGCCATCGCCCTTTATTATTCTGTCTTATATTTCCTGCACGCCGCCCAAACTCCAGCCCGGCACCCTCGTCGCTCCCGCTTCAGCTCTCCCGGTATGTTGAGCCTCTCCGTTAGCACCGGGTGGCGGCCAAGTGCTAGCTCGGGTTGTCTCAGGTTTGAAGGGTGCCTTCTCCAGACGGCATGTTTCAGCTCCTTCTACAGATGTTCAACAGGATTTAGATCAGGGCTTATAGAAGGCCACTTTACAATAGTCCAATGTTTCGCTGTTAGCCATTCTTGGGTGTTTAGCTGTGTGTTTTGGGTCATTATCCTGTTGCAAGACCCATGACCTGCGACTGAGACCAAGCTGTCTGACACTGGGCAGCACATTTCTCTCTAGAATACCTTGATAGTCTTGAGATTTCATTGTACCCTGCACAGATTCAAGACACCCTGTGCCAGATGCAGCAAAGCAGCCCCAGAACATAACAGAACCATGTTTCACAGTAGGGACAGTGTTCTTTTTTTGGTATGCTTCAGTTTTGCGTCTGTGAACATAGAGCTGATGTGCCTTGCCAAAAAGTTCCAGTTTTGTCTCGTCTGTCCATAGGACACTCTCCCAGAAGCTTTGTGGCTTGTCAACATGCAGTTTGGCAAATTCCAGTCTGGCTTTTTAATGATTTGTTTTCAACAGTGGTGTCCTCCTTGGTCGTCTCCCATGAAGTCCACTTTGGCTCAAACAACGACGGATGGTGCGATCTGACACTGATGTACCTTGACCTTGGAGTTCACCATGAATGTGTTTAGAGGTTGTTCTGGGCTCTTTTGTTACCATTCGTATTATCCGTCTCCTCCTGCGGCCACATCCAGAGAGGTTGGCTACAGTCCCGTGGATCTTAAATTTCTGAATAATATGTGCAACTGTAGTCACAGGAACATCAAGCTGCTTGGAGATGGTCTTATAGACTTTACCTTTAACATGCTTGTCAATAATTTTCTTTCTAATCTCCTGAGACAACTCTCTCCTTTGCTTCCTCTGGTCCATGTTTAGTGTGGTACACACCATGTCACCAAACAGCACAGTGACTACTTGTCACCCTTTAAATAGGCCGACTGACTGATTACAAGTTTGTAGACACCTGTGATGTTAATTAGAGGACACATCTTGGTTGAACATGTCCCTATGGTCACATTATTTTCAGTCTTTTCTAGGGGTACCATCATTTTTGTCCAGGCCTGTTTCATGAGTTTGTTTTTTAAAATAATTCTGTTGAACCACAATTCAAAAGCATTGTCTGATTTTCATTGGTTAATTTTCATAGAATTTTTATTTATTACCACTTTTGTCAGATTCAAGTTATTTCTGTGACCATTGTGGGTTTTTCTTTCATTAACAGAGGGGTACCAACAATTTTGTCCACGTCTGTATAAATATTTTTTTTGCCTTATTCATTTAATTGTCACCTGCTTAATTTACTCCCTGTCAACACTACCCTTGAAGCCACAAAAAGTCTGTTGAGAGTTACCATAGCCCCCAATCAGTGCAGATCTTCTACAGAGGAGCCAAATGCCTCCAAAGTCAACTGGGCTCCTCCTGGGAGGACGAGGTAATGTAATGAGGGACTACTCCGACTGAGGGCCAGCCTCCTCTCTGTACAATCACCTAATTAATATCCCGGTTCTACCACTCATCACGCCATGACAGATACGTTTGTGGTTGGGTGCATAATGGTTAGGTGCTCTGTGCTTTTCCTGGACGCCTCTGTTTTGGACAACAGCTATAAAACCCGTTCCTTTAGAGGGGATGCGTATGAAACAACACTCCCTCTGGGCCCCATTAGGAGACAAAGGGAAACAGAAACTTCTCAAGCAGGTACCCTAATAATATGTTGGCAATTTAGATAATGACTGGGAGTGAGATAAACTGAAGTGTGTATTACAGGTAATTGGATCTGCAGTGTGCTTTCTACCTAAGTATCTATAGTGGCACAAGAAGATGGGCTGCCAATGACAGGGAGTGCTCTTTTCCCCCCAAACTATGCACCAATAATGGCATATTTGAGATGTTTTACCTGCCCATACCCATGGACACCACTGGTGCTCTAAGCGAGGCTTTTGGATATCCAGGCACACTTCACATCATTTCTCCTCAGATCCCCAGCTCTCGCAAGCGCTCCCATTTAGTCGGAGGATGACAAATACAACAACCGGGGCTGTCAGAATGATCAAGTTGAGAGAGTTTGTTTCTCCGAGGTGAAGCCTAGAAAAGTTGGAGCCATAATGAGAGTTGTCAAGCCTGCGAGGTGAGGCGCCGTGTCTGGCGGTCGGTGAGAGCGATGCAAGGGTGCCTTTGGGGGAACGGTGGGCCGGATCTCCTTGGCCTTTAAAGAGATTACCTTGGCAGTGTAAGGAGCCGGTCTACCCAGAGGGTTCACAGGGAGATAGGCCAACCAGCCCATTACCAATACTGCAGAGGACCCTCACAAGCTCCATTAATAATCTGATGATGAATCACTACTTTAATTGGGCCTTTATAGCTGTTGCCTGATCCCTCGTCCAATCCTCTCATCTCCATTCTTAATGAGCACGTAGTTTTGTTTTGCTATTTATTTTAGATTGCACAATAAAATCTATTTCTAAATCGACTTTATGTACTAATTTTATAAATTGCGCGGCTGATGAACAGGAATCGATGTTGCAGATCCTTTATTGAATTATTCCCTCTGTTCAAAACAGTTAATTTGTAGTCTATGTTTCGATATGTCCAAATGGTTCCAAATAGTGCCCATTTTAAGACTACACACACAGGGTCAGATTTCTCCCACTCTTAATTAGATGAGGGATGGTCTAATTAAATCAAATTCATTATCCTCAGCTCCAGAAATCAAGAGGCTCTATTGGAAATAAGGTTACGCTCCCCCTCATCCATCATGGCCTAACTAACCAATTTACAGGCCTGCCGTTTGCATGAGGCATTATTACCTTGTCATAAACACTTACCTTTAAAATCCTTGAATCAAGGCGTGATATGCTAAGCTTTTATCGCATTAGTTTGTGCTACAGTGTCAGCCTCTTTCTGCCCAAGATAAAGTAGGCTCCAAATAATTGTATTAGCCACATAAGGCGGAGACAGTGCAAACGACTGCTATTTAAAGCCGGCTGATAATTCCGTATAATTAAGACATAGTACACTTCCTCACTCTGAAGAGGGACTGAGGGCTTTTCTGTGGTAAAAACAATGAAAACAGAAGCAAAGGAGGCACTCCAAAGTATTTGTGAAGAATTCCACCTTCAGCCGTGTTTACTGCTTTGGCTGCATTATTGTTAACTGCGCACTTGGCTGCGACGTCTCCTTCCTGCAGCTGCGAGCGGCTCGGCGTCCATTGTCGGGGAAACACAAAAAGCTGCCATCACGATTATTCCGATGAGCCATTCATCATACGTCTCGCCTTTGATATTACTGATGGCAAAAAATGATTAAAACTCCCCTCCCCTCTAATAAACTGTCGACGCACCGTTTCAGACTCCATCTTTGCATATTCACATCTGATTATCGCAGCTTTAGCATGTGAATGCTATCTCGAGGATGTGAAAATGCTGTTGTTCAAAATTTATAACAGTCCACCATAGGGCCACAAGCCCTTTAAATGGCGCTCAAGTGGTGGAGCCATATTCTGGAACACATGAGGCCTGTCCTGTGATGTGTGTTGGAAAGTGAATTAGTGAGCTCCATTCTGAAGCCGGTGATGGCAATAGGCTGAGAGCAGTGATTTGTTGGCAGCGTATATTACAGCCCACGGTCAGGGAGGGCTCAGAAGAGTGTGTGTATGTGTGTGGAGGATAGGACGGAGCTGGGGGGGAGGGGGGGTGCCTTATCACTCAGTGTTTACTCACAGTAAATTGAGTTGAAATAATAGTCTTTCTCTGAGGCCAAACAATGGTGCAGGCTGCAGGCCAAGGGCCCGGACTGGTGCAGAGCCGGCCCGCGCCACTTCAAAATGAAAGGCTGAGCCCGGGGCCATGGGGTGGGGGGTGGGGGGCAGAGAGGGGTGGATCTCCTTTATGTGGACAGCTACACCAGTCCCAGAGCAGACACCCCTCTGACAGGCACCTGGGTAGGACAACAGGGGAGGAAAGGGAAGCGTGGAGCTGAGGGGTGGAGCGATGAGGCCTTGGGGCTCTGTCATTAGGTCGGTGGTGGAGAGGAAGAATACTGCCCCGAGGACAGTGGAGCAGCGGGTCCCGGTGGGACGGCGACCGCGACCTGTCATTCCCCTGGGTGTGCACGGGAGACTGGTGGGACGTGTCAGTCTGTTAACTCCCCCCCCCCCCCTTCCTCCCTTGCTTCGACACGCTCTCATAACCTCTGGCTATTGGTGAGCTGGAGGAGTCTAACCTGGAGAGAGAGAGAGAGGGAGTGTGTGTGTGTAAGCAAAAGAGAAGCAGAGGCTGAAAGAGGGAGGCGTAGGGAGCATATCCATGTAGTGCATGGACCGTCCTCTACCATTGTTTCTGCATGCTTCAGCTGCACCTCCGCTCTGCCTCTTCCCCTTCATTTATCATTCTGCAACATAAAGTGCTGCCACAGCATTATAGAAACAGCTGCTTTTTTCAGACAGCCACGGAGAATGGCCTGCTCCCCAGCACACAAAGGCACTCCTGGACCTAAAGAGAGTGTAAAATTGCCGAGTGAATACAAACCTTTTGCCATGCTGAGAGGGCCGACCGCGGGTGTCACCGGCGCGGGACACATTGTCATCACTTCTGAAGACAAATAAGGATCCATATCGGCCGAATTGGTTGTACAATGAGTAGCTGGGGCACCGGTGTGATTGGCCTTGTTTGCAGTCAAATATGCATAACTACAGCTGCTGTGCACGCTGCTCTCTAGAGAATTCATATCAGGCATTTTAAGTAAGCCTTATATGTATGAATCACACGACTCGAGGTATCTGTATCTCTGTGCTCCTCAGCATCATGCAACTTCAATTTACCGAGTCCAGAGCCAAAGTAAAGGGGAAATAAACCATGTCAGTGCTCCATTAGAGGTCATAATGCAGTCACTAAAGGGCTGTGCTAAGGCCACGAGTTGACTCAAGGTAAACGCCGCGGGGCCATGCAGATACACTGTCAGTTGGTTTGTGCAGAGACCAGATGTGCCATGCCATGCTTCACCATTCCATTCTTGTGCCTTGGAGGCTCCACGTGGAGAAAAGGGAATTTTGTCGAACCTGTTCTTTTCCAGCTGGAGAGATGAGATTTTACACTCCGCCAACCCAGTGACAGAGAAGTGCTTGACGTGTGTGTCTATGGGTGTGTGGGAAAGACAGAGGAAAGAGCAGAGAAGGTGCAGAGAGGCCATCAGTCTACTCCTCTGCCAGACCTCCCGGGGGCAAAATGCATGCTTGAATACTTTAAGACACGAACAAAATAGTTTCACCGTAACATTAGCTGCTACAATAGAGAGAGAAATTCCCTTTCAAGATGAAACACATAAACACCCACATATACAATGCAGGTTGCAGCAGGTACAGACAAGTCATTTATTGTTCTCTGTGGGTTATTTGTATCTTGTGTGGAAGGCAGAGTAAAAATTGGTACCATGACAACAATGGCTAACCCTTCTTTGATTGTATACGACCACACACACATGCAGAAACCTTATGTTTGCAAGGTCTCTCTATATATATGGATGCTTGGTCAGTGGCAGACCATTCACAGTGGGTATAGAAAAGAATCCAGAAAGCAGAATCATTGAATTGGATAAAAAATAAAAATAATAATAATCTTGTAGCTAATCACCAGCTCAATAGCACACCGAGCCATTTCACTTCCACTTGTGATTGACTTTTCATTTTCATGAGCTCAGCATAAAAAAGATCTATCTATCTATCTATATCTGTGTGTGTGTGTGTGTGTGTGTGTCTGTCTGTCTGTTCCACGCATATCTCTTGAACTGTTCATCAGATTGGCCTCAGACTGTATATGTGCTTTGCTGAGGTTATGAGGGTGTGCATCCCTGAGTATGGAGTCACTCAGTCAAAATATGCACTTTTTATCAATAAAAGTTTAGCCACTGCTCTGCCACCTCTCTGTCTCTTCATGCCCTTCAGTGTGTCTGGGGTTTTGGATTGACTCTGTGCTGATTGGATAATACGCGGCATCACGACCAGTCAGTCACCACAGTGCTTAGTTTAGTTTAGTTTACTTTATTGGTTTATTTGTCAGGGACCATGTACAGAAAAAAAACATTAAACACAGGGTAAAGATGTTCTGTTCCAGATCATAGCCTTCTCACTAATTTCCATCTGTAGTCCCTGAGGCAGGCAGGTAGATATTAAAAGAAAAACAGCACATATAGAAAACAATTCAGGTCAGGTTTCAGAAACTATTGACCCTGAAACAAGCAGGGAGTAAGTTTAAAAGGTAAAAAGATAAGAGAAACGGCACAAATAAAAACAATTTAAGAGTACAATTTCAAATCCAATTTAAGGGAGAGAGTCAATGTTTTGCAAACAAAAAAAGGAAGTGAAAAGCGATAAATTTGACAAGAAAGAGAGAACAGTGAAGATGTAATCCTTAAAAAATTATGCTATAATGTTGCCGTGATTGCGTACGTCTAAAGGATAATTCGGGAAGTGCCAGCGGGGATGCGGGGTCTGCCTAAAGAACCCTGGTGTTGGAGAAGCAGTGGGCAGAACGCCGTCCTTTGCAGGGAAGCAAGCCCAGGCTGCGCGGTCAGCGGTAGACCGGAGTCCCTTTGCAGGACCACGACTCGCCGTTGCCGATGGCGCTCCTCTTGGTGTGCTCACACGGCTATCTAAAAATGAAAAGTTCATAATAATACCACCATGATTGTGGAGCAGAATGTCCAGATCAGCTGCATATCACAAACCACATGCATGGTTTGACTAAATGACGACGTCACCAAACTGGACACAAAAACGCTCAAATAATGAAATAAATAATTTTTATTCAAATATTTATTGACAAATGGGCAACACTGATGCAACAGTTGCAGCCAAACAGGTCATTCTGCTGTGTATAATATCAGTGTTTTGTACTTATAATATTCCTAAACTATAAAAGGATGCACTATAATGGGTCTGAAATATTTGTATGTGTCCTGTTGTAGTACTGCATGAGTTTATTGACGATAGACTATAAACTACACAAATAAACTAAAATAATTATAATGATGACTGAACAACTTCCATTCCCCAAAGTGCAAGATAAAACACTATTATGAATATAAGTGATAAAAAATCACACAAACAAGTGATCTGACAAACAAATAAACAGGGGATCTGAAACAGTCGCTAATACTGGATTTCCCATTTGTTTTCTATTATTAGGCATTCTGTAATTAATATTCACACGATCAAATAAATCTTAGTGCCATTCAGTCCCTCTTATATTTGTATGGGCAACATACTAGTTTTGTTTAATTTTATTTTTGTATGTAGTGCCAGGACAGCATGATTCCTTTAAGAGTTTGTCGTTGTCAACCTTCACGGTGCCCCCCTCCCCGGCTATAAATCTAGGGGAAACACTGTACTGAATAAAACATGAACATCATATTCCTCAATGATTTACTGTACTATTTGCATTTTTTTATGACAGACAATGGCGTTTTTTTTTTTTGTTTAACAAATTTTGTACTGTATAGTATGTACTATGTGCTGGTACATCTCAGTGAATTACAAATGTCACGATTTTTAATTTATTTTAAAAACTATTACCAATAATCTTTTTTAGTTATATTACCAAAAATAACTTTCAAGTTCTAATTTACTGAGATGCACTAGTAGACTGTTTTAACAGGAAAATAAACTGTGAGCTGCTTCATCTCTTGCATGTTAAACATTATCACAGTACCCCGGCAATCCAGACAAACCCAGAACGACTTGGGCTTCCTCTGTTGTCTGTTACCTCAGTGGTAACTTGGGTCTGGTCTACTTCAGTTTGGGAGCAGCGGTGATGGGTTTTGCGCTTGCGTAGTTTATTCCTTGCTCCGGTCCGTTCCTCTGCCCTACTGATTTGAAGCAGGTAGGTTTGGGCAGATGGATCTTCAAGCTCACGTGCCATTGGAACTTGTTATGGCTCTCTGACATAACCCAGAAAGGAGAGTTTTTTCTCTCTGCACAGCGCATGCACTCTGGTGGCTTGGCGTCTTCTTCTGGTTTTTCTTCAGTTTCAGTTGAAATGCGGCAGTGGGTGACCGTGTGCGCCCCCGCCTGGACGGTGACGCCACTCCATTTCATAGAATAAGCTCCCATTGAAAAGGACTGTTGAGTTATCAATTAACTGACAACTATTTAATTTAGTCGACTAAATTCTTATCAACAATTAATCGAAAGTCAGTTAATCATTAACATCCCTAATCTGGGCATTTATGATTTCCCGAAAAACGTTGTTCGTCCTAGGCCATTGACTTTGACTTTATGCACATCCTAGATGTGTCTGCATCTGGGCTGTGCTTAAGGTCAAGTTCAACGGTCAGGAGATCAGATCCGGGTGATTTCATCAGGCTGGAATGAGCTACTCCGTCACTGACAGTCTGCTCTTGTAAACTTGTAACATAACTTTTTTGTCTGATAAAATTGCAACTTTTTTCTTTTGCAAATTTACATATTTTCTGATAAATATGGTATCATTTTCCTATAATTTTCCCCATTTTTTGTGGTAAATTTGTTTGCCCTTTTCCCCACAAAAAATTACAGCCATATACTCATAAATTAGATTTTTTTTTCTATTAAATTTGTAACTTTTTCTCATATATTCTCATCATTTTTTCTTGTACATTTGCAACTATACTGTCACTGGCACATTCAGTTGTACCATATAAACTATCCTTGCACTCTTTATAGGGATGAGGGGATCTCAAGTTAACAAGAAGGATGGTTTGGGGTTATTTTGCTATCATGGGTGATGGCATACCCCCCCTTACTTATCCACCCTCAAATCACCGTCTGATTTTACCACAGTTTAGCCATGTCAAAATACAAAAGTAAATCATTTTTGTTTTAAACTATTTCAAATCAAAACTTTGTCAGAATACCAAAGGGATTCAGAGTTCTTATTGTGGTAAACTTTATTGTATTATCTATAATACTTTAATTTCATTATGTCAAAGGTAAGTTAAAATGGGTAGCACTTTTTTTCATTTATGTGGACAGCCACACCAGTCTACAATAAATTCATCATTTTTATGTCTTACTCCCTTGTGAGGTAAATCAAGCAAATTGGAACAGAATGAAAAAACAGAAAAAACAATGAGGATGCAAAATGACCTTTCCTTTCTTTGTTTCCATGAATTTGTAGGTGGTCTCAGTAATGTAGCCGATGGTCTTTAGTGAAACAGCAGGTTTTTGGTTTGCTCTGTGGTATATGTGCGCCCCTCTGTCTGTCTGCGACATTCCAGCACTGCACCCTTCTCCAGGACCCTTAACTACCAGTCCGTCACCATGGTTACAACCATATCCATGCCAGCTCTTCACACTCAAAGACATATTTGTTTGGCTAGTGTAGCTACGTCCCCGACAGAAAAAAAAAAAAAGAACACATCTTTTTAGCATAACACCTGCTAATCTTGGGATTTAGCTCTTTGAAGAGAATTGCTGATCAGAAATTCAAATATATTATTTGAATGCTAATCTGAATGTTAATCCCCAGCCCCCGGGTTTTAGAGCATCCTGTCTTTCAATAACAATGTTTATTTTTTATTTGCTTTTTGCTTTCTTTTTTTCTCTTCCCCTCTGCTCCCTATCCCCCACTGCATATTTAACCCTGTAGTCAATCTATTCCATTTTAGTTTATTTCAGTCACAAGACTTAATATAGATGTAATGTACATACAATATTGAATACAAAAAAAAAACTGACCAAAAAAGTGTAGGTTGAAGCTATAGCTTATTTTATTTACCCTTTACACATAACAGAAAGCAGCAAAATTGAATATACAAAATAGAACAGAAATAAAGCTTAATTATTATGTGTTTTATACATTATTTGTATAGTTTTATAATCAACTAAACCATAAAATGTTCAAGTCTGTAAGCTACTGAATAGTGGATTGGTTGGTTCATAATATTTTGTAACATGTTTTATATACAGTGGTGTGAAAAAGTGTTTGCCCCCTACCTGATTTCTCATTTTTTTGTATGTTTGTCACACTTAAATGTGTCAGATCATCAAACAAATTTAAATATTAGACAAAGATAACACAAGTAAACACAAAATGCAGTTTTTAAATGAAGGTGTTTATTATTATGGGTAAAAAAAAATCCAAGCCTACTTGGCCCTATGTGGAAAAAGTGATCCCCCCCCCCCCCAGTTAAAACATAAATTAACTGTGGTTTATCACACCTTTGGAAAGCTGAGTTCAATTTCTCTAGCCACACCCAGGCCTGATTGCTGCCACACCTGTTCTCAATCAAGAAATCACTTAAATAGGACCTGCCTGACAAAGTGAAGTAGACCAAAAGATCCTCAAAAGCTAGACATCATGCTGTGATCCAAAGAATTTCAGGAACAAATGAGAAACAAAGTAATTGAGATCTGTCAGTCTGGAAAAGGTTATAAAGTCATTTCTAAAACTTTGGGACTCCAGCAAACCACAGTGAGAGCCATTATCCACAAATGGGGAAAACATGGAACAGTGGTGAACCTTCCCAGGAGAGGCCGGAGGACCAAAATTACCCCAAGACCACAGCGATGACTCATCCAAGAGATCACAAAAGACCCCACAACAACGTCCAAAGAACTGCAGGCCTCACTTGCCTCAGTTTAGGTCAGTGTTCATGACTCCACCATAAGAAAGAGACTGGGCAAAAATGGCCTGCATGGCAGCGTTCCAAGACGAAAACCACTGCTGAGCAAACTGATCTAAAAGGCTCATCTCAGTTTTACCAGAAAACATGTTGATGATCCCCAAGACTTTTGGGAAAATACTCTGTGGACTGACGAGACAAAAGTTCAACTTTTCGGAAGGTATGTGTCCCATTACATCTGGTGTATAAGTAACACAGCATTTCAGAAAAGGAACATCATACCAACAGTAAAATATGGTGGTGGTAGTGTGATGGTCTGGGGCTGTTTTGCTGCTTCAGGACCTGGAAGACTTGCTGTGGTAAATGGAACCATGAATTCTGCTGTCTACCAAAAAATCCTGAAGGAGAATGTCCGGCCATCTGTTGGTGACCTCAAGCTGAAGTGTACTTGGGTTCTGCAGCAGAACAATGATCCAAAACACACCAGCAAGTCCACCTCTGAATGGCTTAAGAAAAACAAAATGAAGACTTTGGAGTGGCCTAGTCAAAGTCCTGACCTGAATCTGATTGAGATGCTGTGGCATGACCTTAAAAAGGCGGTTCATGCTTGAAAATCCTCCAATGTGGCTGAATTACAACAATTCTGCAAAGATGAGTGGGCCAGAATTCCTCCATAGTGCTGTAAAAGACTCACTGCCAGTTATCACAAAGGCTTCATTGCAGTTGTTGCTGCTAAGGGTGGCCCAACCAGTTATTAGGTTTAGGGGGCAATCACTTTTTCACACAGGGCCATGTAGGTTTGGAGTTTTTTCCCCTTAATAATAAACCCCTTCATTTAAAAACTGCATTTTGTGTTTACTTGTGTTATCTTTGTCTAATATTTAAATTTGTTTGATGATCTGAAACATTTAAGTGTGACAAACATACAAAAAAATGAGAAATCTGGAAGGGGCAAACACTTTTTCACACCACTGTATAACTAGTGCATTGCCCGTAGAACGCAAGTATTCCTGTCTGAAACAAGTATCCCAATTAGGTTTTACAGGCCCAAATGTAGGCTGTGTTTGAAAGTGGAATACAAAGAGGTGTAGGCTATATGTCAGCAATCACATGTTAGACTTTGACAAATATAAAAGAGGCTAAATGGCACTAAGATTTATTTGATTGTGTAAATATTAATTGCAGAATGCCTAATTATTGACAATGAATGGGACATCCAATATTAGCGACTGTTTCAGATCCCTTGTTTATTTGTTTGTCAGGTCACTTATTTGTGTGATCTTTTATCATTTATATTCAAGATAATAGTGTATCCTGCACTTTGGGGAATGGGAGTTGTTCAGTCATCATTATAATTATTTTAGTTTCTGTCACTGTTCAGTGATGGAGTTCAGTGTAATATTGAATTTCTTCTGTGTATCGTCAGTAAACTCATGCAGTACTATAACAGGACACGTTTACAAATATTTGAGACCCCTTACAGTGCGTCATTTTATATTTTCGTAATATTTTGTTATTAAGGGTTTTTTTTTAAACTGTAATCAACTGAATTAACTACAAAACAGCCAACATTATTATACACAGCAGAAGGACCTGTTTGACTACAACCGTTGCATCAGTGTTACTCATTTGTCAGTAAATATTTAACTAAAATGATTTATTTCATTATTTGGGCATTTTTATGTCCTGCATTTGGTTGTTAAAAGTCATTCCGGCCATTCTGCTCCACAATCATGGCGGTATTATTAAGTTTTTAATTTTTAGATACTCATGTGGGAGCTGGGACTCGCGGTCCTGCAAAGTACAGTGGTACCACACAGGTGAAGCAGAAGCAGGGATTCCCGTCTACCACTGACCGGGCAGGCTGGGCGTGCCTCCCGGCGAAGGACGATGGTCTGCCCAGTCGGGCCACTGCTTCTCCCAGCATGTTCTGTGTTGGATACACCAGTGTTCTTTGTCAGACCTGGGTCCCCGCTGACGTGCTGCCCAATCTGCTCATGCGCCTCATGTTCTCCACATAGGCCGAATTATCCTTTAGACCTACACAATCATGGCAACTTTATGGTGTAATTTTTTAATCATTAAATCTTCAGTATTATCTTTTTCTAGTCAAATTTGTTGCTTTTCGCTTCCTTGTTTTGCTCATGGTGTGCTGTGGTTACTGATACCATGATGTCACGTATTATCCAATCAGTACGAAGTCAATGCAAAACCCCACCCACATCTCTAGAAGCCAGAGCATGAGGAGAGAGCAATGACTAAACTTATATTGATAAAAATTACTTATTTTTACTGAACAACTCCATATGCTGGGATGCACACCCTCGTAACCTCAGCAAAACACAAAAAAGACGAACGGTTCAAGAGATATGTGTGGAACAGACACACAGACAGACAGAGATTCCGTGCATTTATAGATAGATTTATATAATTTCTGTAATTTCCCCATTGTGGGACTAATAAAGTTTTATTGCTTTTTTTAACAGCAAAGTCTTATCTTATCTTATATAAATTGGTTGTGTGTTTTTTACATGTTCCCCCATATCTCCCAACAGTACGTGATGTATGGGACTATAAAGGAACAGTACAGCACATACAGCATTTTTTAGTTTAAAATATATTTCATTTTCTGTAATATACTGCAATAGTTTTGGATATTTTTGTTTTAATGTTTACAATGTGTGACTTTCAACTTAATGATCAATTATTGCACTCAGAAATTTATTCTCACATACTCTTTCAATTTCAACATTATTTATCATTATTTTTATTTGCTTATTGATTTGACAATAACCAAATATTATAAATTTAGTTTTACTTAAATTGAGTGATAACTTATTAAAGTCAAACCATTTTTTAAGACATTTATTCCCCTATCCACTGTATTCAGAAGCTGTTCCAAGGATTTTCCAGAACAGTATACATTTGTGTTGTCACAGTGATCATTAATGTATAATATAAATAATTTAGGACCAATGACTGAACCTTGAGGCATCCCACAAGTGATCTTCAATAATTCTGATTCAGTTTGATTTATTTTAACATATGGGTATCAGTCTTAAAGATAACTAGTTATTCATAAATGTGCTCTTCCTCTAATACCATATCTTTCGAGTTTCTGTAATAATAAGCTATGATTGATTGTGTCAAATGCTGTTTTTAGATTACTAATATCCCCACAGTAAACTCTTCATTATCCATTGCTGAAGAAATGTCTTCAGCCATTTTCATTACTGCCATTGAAATGGATCTATTATTTCTAAAGCCAAACTGATCATCACTTTAGATTGTTTTTCCCCTCCAGGAAGTGTCGACTTGTCCTTTAAGGTGTGCAGCAATTTTTAGAGTGTCAATAATTTGGATGCTCCCAGAGAGGGGGATTAATATCACTCATTCTGATGAGAATTTAAGTTGACTGAGTATTGATCCCACTTAATTGATTGCGCTGCTGAAGCCTTTCAGATGTTACTGTGTTGTATAATAATTCAAATCCTCATTAGCTTCTTTAAGTATAAATATTGGGTCTATACGGTTATTGTAGCATGCATTTGTCCCAAAAAAGTACACATTACAGTGCACATATATTTTATGTATCTTTTCCTTACACTCCACAAGCTGTCTGTTTTCCCACTTGCGTTTCTTGGCTCTTTTCCTAGATCTTATCAGCTCTGCTATGCATTTGTGTGGCCAAGAGATAGCAAGTAACGGAGATGAGTGGGTGGCTGAGCTGGGTGTTCTTTAAATTATGTTTAAATTCAGATAAATAAATGCAAACAAAATGAGAAGAAGATGATGAAGGACAGGCTGGGCCAGTGTGTATACATCCTTATAAAAACCCTTACTGCTTATTGACCCTTCTGAGTAGTTAACATGGTGTACAACACTGTCCCTGCACATATACACCTCTGCAGTCTGGGTGTTCTTTTGATATCTGCTTCTTCAGAGAATGAGGATCAAGGGCAGTGGGATCACAAACACATGAATCCGGATCTTGTGCACAACGTCTAATTCCTGGTTGTCTCACATTGTCTCCCTCCAAACTAATTTCGGGCTTAGCCCGGATCTTCGATAAGTAAACAGGGCCTCCTCACACAGCCATCCTCCATCACAATGATCTCCAGATCATCTCTGCCCATTAAAACCTGGGCAAACACTTTACTTCACACCAATACACTGAAGACTGGAGGAAGCAAAAGACGGGAAGCACACAAGGGCTTCTTTTTGGGGTTTCCCAGATTGTCTCTCTTTCTCCTTTTCTGCCTATTAATCCAGTATCTTTCAGCCCTGGTAAACTTCTCAAGATGGACATTGCTTGGATTCGGGTGGAAAGGGGTCAAGCTCCACTGGCCTCTGCACAGAGCTGTGGAATTTTTCATTAGTGCACAGCTGGGTCACAAGTGGCTCCAAAGCCGTCTTAATATTGTGTAGGCCCACAGATTAGGAGCCCGAGAAAAGAAGCCAAAGCGTGATGCTCTCTACCAGACCCTGTCTTTGCATATTTGCAGACTTGTGCTTTAGAACACCTCATATTACTGTTTGTTTTATTTCTTAGACCCAGAACCTCTGGGTCAATAGTAATTATAAAGCCCTCCAATCCAAATGTTGTTTTTTAACCGTTCCAGCGCTGAACCTGAAAG
This sequence comes from Pholidichthys leucotaenia, assembly GCA_020510985.1. Classification (NCBI taxonomy): domain Eukaryota; kingdom Metazoa; phylum Chordata; class Actinopteri; order Cichliformes; family Pholidichthyidae; genus Pholidichthys; species Pholidichthys leucotaenia. Next base: position 134,531,082 of record CM035838.1, read on the forward strand.
ACGAGTCCATTTATTTTCCTACAATAAAGAAAGTAAAGTGTCTTCAAGTTGGTCGAAGCCTCCCCTACTCATCCGATGCATGATTCAATCCTTGAGAACTTAATGTTATTTGTCTGAGATCATAATTGTTTTCATTGCTGCAGAAGTTGTGTGAGCATTATGACTTGGAGTGAGAGCCAGCCTCTCACTGTAAAAAAAATTGTCTATCTCAGTGAGGTTATACTCACTCATAACATAGTTCTGTAACATGTGATAGCCATTACACTCACTCGCCATGACGCCCTTGCGGCGTCTCTGCAGAGGGAGTAATCTCTCGCTCTGAGCAGGCTCTGCTTCACTTCAAGTAGCAAAGCTTATAATTAGGATATATATGTCCTAATTTTATATATACTGTAGTTTCTTCTCCCGGTGTTTTAAATATGTGACAGCTTTTCAAACTGCTGCAGGAGTGAAGACTTTGCTACCACTTTATTTTGCACTTTAATAATAGATATTAATAGAAACTATATTAAACTGATCCTATTATCTGTAATCATTGCAAAGACAAGTGGAAAACAAGGAAATCTTTAAATATCACACACTGGAAAACGTTCTCACAGACCATAGTTCACTAAACAATAACTCCACATGCACCATTGCAGACCCGCTTGTTCACCACTTCTCACTTAATTCATTTTTAAGTATTTATTTATCTATTTATTGTCTCTCTTTTGTCCAAGAATGAATTCTTACAGTGATGTTTTTTTTGTCACATATTCGGATTTACATTTTTTACAAATATTTTATTCATCAAGTAATATAAATATAGTATAAGAAGTAGTATAAGTACCTCTTATAGTCTCTCTCATTTGTTTGACCATTGGGTTTTATGCATTTAGCAACAACTTATTTGTTACCGCACTCATTTGTTTTACAAATTTATCGTTTTGTATAATTGTGATTTATATCTGTTTAACATAGATTTTATCCTTATTACACACCCACTCCCAAATATCAGAATGCTGTTAAATGTTGTCATGATTAATAATATAATTTATAACCCTGTTCAAAGGTCCTATTCTGTGTTTTTGCTTCTGTTTTGCCCTTTATGTTGGTTTGTGTACACCATTTCACGCACAAAAAAGTACTTGATACCACTTTACAAGACTATACAAATAAAAGATTTATAAATATTTTACATTTAGGTTGTTAATAAGGATGTAAATACTTTATAAATTAAGTTTAATGTTTATTTGAAAGGGACATTACATACTAATGAACATTAATACAAATGCAAGTATGCCAGATTTAGCAATACTGCTAATTTGCATCTGTAGTCCCCTGGCGGGTCACAAAAACACACAAACAATCATGCACGAGAAGAACATCTGCAATAAACTGTACAAAGTGGATATGCAAACGTGCAAGAGTTATGGTGCTACAAAACAAAACATTCAAATGTCACACAAGTGAAGTGTTGTGTATGCATACACACACACATGGAGCCAAGCCCCTCACAGCAACAACAAACAAGAGGCAGGGCATATGTGTGTGACGTATGCACACACACACATATATTTGTATATATTTATATATGCGCATGCCGCAGAGCAACCACTAGTTATGCGTACAGTTTTGGTTGTCTAAGAGCCAGTTTTTACAATAAGTCTTAAAAATGTTTAGTGTGGTACGTTCTCTGATTGCAGGTGGTATATTATTCCAGATCTTGGTGCCCCTCACTGATAGCACAGATTGAGCAAATGTGGTGTGTCTGTGAGGGACCTCACAGTCTCCTCTAGTGATTGCTCTGGTGGTTGTACCGGTGACACTCGTCAGTTTAACATATTCTCCCAAGGAGGTGTGGTGCATAGCCATTTAATATTTTATAAATTAAAACAGGCAAATTTGAGAGTTTTAAATTTTTCAAAAGACAGAAAATTGTACTTCTTGTAAATGTGACAACAATGATATGTGGGATCTTTCTTATCAAAGATTTTTATGATGTTTTTGTATAATGATTCAATGGGTTTGATTATGGTTACACTAGTGAGTGATCAGTTGGTAAAACAGTAATCAATGTGTGAGAAGATCATTGCATGCATAAACATTTTGGCCGTATTAACTGTCAGCAATGGTCTAATTTGTTCAAAATTTCTCAGATTGATTTTGATTATGCTTGAGATTTTTTTTGATGTGTTTTTTAAAGGTTAATGAGGAATCTAAAATCACGCTGAGGTGCTTAAATTCCTGGACTAATTGCAGCTCCTCCCCTTTTAAGAAAATGTTTGAGTGTGTAATATGTGATCATTGTTTGGTAAACATCATATATTTTTTTAGTGTTTAGTAGGAGACATGAATTATTAAGCCAGTCATGGATTTGAGTCATCGCTGTTGTAAGAATACAGGTGGCTTCTTGTGTGTTTTTTGCAGGTGTGAATATTACCGTGTCATTTGCATACATTTGTATATGAATGTTTCTGCATGCATATGGAAAATCATTTATGTATAAGGAGAATAATACTGGTCCAAGTATGGAGCCTTGTGGGACACCCATTTGGCATTTCAAATATGGCGATTTGACACTGTTGACCATTACACATTGCTGTCTGTCGGTTAAATAGGATTTCATCCATTTGATAGCGTGTTCTGAAAAATTAAACTGAGTAAGTTTGGTTAAAAGGATGTTGTGGTCAACGGTGTCAAATGCCTTCTTCAGATCTAAAAACGCAGCACCTACACAATTGCACTTATCTAAAAAAGATTTAGTTTTCTCTGAAAACAAGCTCATTGCAGACTCTGTTGAAGGGTGGGCATGGAACCCAAACTGTGCGTGATGCAGGGGGGTGTTCCCATAATTCAAATGTTCATATAATGGTGTAGCCACCCATTTTTCAATTATTTCATTACCTTCGCCAAGGAGGTTATGTTTTCATCGGCGTTGGTTTTTCTGTCTGTCTGTTTGTTTGTCTGTCTGTCTGTCTGTTGTTAGCAAGATAACTCAAAAAGTTATGGACGGATTTTCATGAAATTTTCACAGATTGTCAGAAATGGGGTATCCTACAGATGATTAGATTTTGGTGGTGATCTGGATCACCGTCCACAAGAAAACCGCCATTATGCAAAATGCTATTTTCGTGAATAACTACTAAACCACTAATCCTATCATTGTCAATCCAATTGCTTGTCATATGTTTTCATGGTCAAGGAATCTGAAAATGTACACACAAACACTGTATGGGGGGGAACTGTGGCGCTAAACCGCCATTACGGAAAATGCCATTTTCGTCAATAACTACTGAACCACTAATCCTATCATTGTGAATCCAATTGCTAGTCATATGTTTTCATGGTCAAGGAATCTGAAAACGTACACACAAACACTGTATGGGGGGAACTGTGGCGCTAAACCGCCATTACGGAAAATGCCATTTTTGTCAATAACTACTGAACCACTAATCCTATCATTGTGAATCCAATTGCTAGTCATATGTTTTCATGGTCAAGGAATCTGAAAACGTACACACAAACACTGTATGGGGGGAACTGTGGCGCTTGGCGGAGGTCTGCGCTCTCCGAGTGCTTTTCTAGTTAATAAATTATTTCAGTTTATTATTTCATTAGTAAATTGTTATAGCACATGAAATGTAATGTGACATTGTGACCTATTTCTTGCCAAATACAGAGCCTACATTTAGCTGTTGTCATAACGCGCTCGTTTCACAGGCGCAAAATAGAACACCAAACGCTCGCTGTAGGTTGGCACATTTATTAACAAAAACACAAACAAGAACGATTCAAACTAATGCAACAAATGAACGTGCAGTGCAATAATGAGACATAAATAAAGACGCTGGAGGAGAGTGGGGCTCAACGTCAGAGGTACAAAGTCAGGGAATGCCTGACCAGGAGAGAAGCTCAGCCGGAGGATCCCGAGGGCTATGGGGCTCGACGGCTAAGAGAACAGAGAGAGAGAAAAAAAGGCACCAAGACGGAGCACACCAACTCACCTCGACACGGTTGTAGACAGCGGGCAGGCATTCACAGGAAGAGAAGAAGGACACGGCCACGGCAGAGGTTGCCACGTCCCTTAAACACACACACAAATATCAGAGACAGGTGTAATCCATGAGTAGTCAAATGGCAGCAGCTGTGCAGCCCTGAAGAAACTGACAGCCGGAAGGTGCACAGCGCTGTCAAAATAAACAAACTGGAAACATAAAAATACAAACACAACAACACTCAAAAACATCAAAATAATCTTAGAGATAACAGAAAACAAACAGAAAAATGCTCACTGGGCAGAGAAACTGGGCACGGCTCTAACCTGTACCCCCCCTCCCCCCCAAAGGGATGGATCCCAGACACCCCAGGGTAGCATCACAAAAAGACAAGAAAAAACAAAACCTCCCACACACATAGAAATGACCCACCCTGGGAGGGAAGGAACCCAGGAATGGAGGAACCGAAACCAGAGCAAAATAAAAAGAAAAGAAAACTCACATGAACTACACTCAGTCTACCAGGTGGCCACACGGGACTCTAAGTCCAACCGATAAATGGGCGGAGCAGTTCAGGCAGTCTTCCCGAGTCCCACGACCACCGGCATCTGTGTTGGAACACGTCAGGTGGCCTCCCCATGCCCCAGAACCAGCGAAGCAGAAGAGGCAGCCCGTCAGGTGGCCTCCCAGCATCCCTAGGCCAACGAGCCCCAGGAGCTAGGTGGCAGCATCCCTCAGCAAAGGGCGGCCGTTCAGTGGGAACCTCTTGGGATGCACCCACGGTGACCCTGGGCTGAGGCAGAGCTGCACCCTCGGTGGCTCCGGGCAGGAGCAATGCTGTACCCTCGGGGGCTCTGGGCAGGAGCAACGCTGCACCCTCGGTGGCTCTGGGCAGGAGCAACGCTGCTCCCTCGGTGGCTCTGGGCAGGAGCAATGCTGCACCCTCAGTGGCTCCGGGCAGGAGCAACACTGCACCCTCGGTGGCTCCGGGCAGGAGCAACGCTGCACCCTCGGTGGCTTCAGGCTGGGACATGGTTGCACCCGTGGTGGCTTTGGGCTGAAGGGGAGCTGCACCCACGGTGGCTTTGGGCTGAAGCAGAGCTGCACCTGTGGTGGCTTCAGGCTGAAGCAGCACTGCACCTGCGGTGGCTCCGGGCTAGAGCATTGCAGCACTCGTGGTGACACCAGGCTGGAGCATTGCAGCACCCATGGTGGCTCTGGGCTGCAGCATTGCAGCACCTGCGGCGGCTCCAGGCTGGAGTATTGCAGCACCCACGGTGGCTCTGGGCTGGAGCATTGCAGCACCCGTGGTGGCTCCAGGCTGGAGCGCAACTGCACCCTCAATGGCTCTGGATGGGAGCAACGCTGCACCCTTGGTGGCTCTGGACGGGAGCAATGCCACACCCTCGGTGGCTCCGGACAGGAGCAGCACCGCAACCTTGGTGGCTCTAGATGGGAGCAACGCTGCACCCCCAGTGGCTCCGGACGGGAGCAACGCCGCACCCTTGGTGACCTCACCCAGAGGGGAAGCAGCACCCACGGAGGTCCCAGGCAGGGACGGAGCGCGTGCAACCACCTCAGCAGGAAGAGCTGAACCCACGATGGCTTCAGGTGGCAAGCCTGGACCCATGGAGACTTCTGGCCCAGATGGATTTTCCCCGGCGACCCTGGGAGAAGGCTCAGGAAAAACAAGCAGAAGAACAGGGTCAGGGTCACTGGCAGCGGCGGAGCCCGGCGAGGTGAGCTCAGATGCAGCTGACAGCTGCACTTGGCTCTCCTCCCCAAGAGTCAGACAAGACCTCTCCAAGATAGAAACAATAGAAACAGAAGAGGGCATTTGCCTGAACTCGAGCTCCACCGCCATCCAGGACTCTGTCGATTAAGGCGACGATGCTCCGGGCTCAGTCTTCTGGAGGTCAGGTTGCAACTCCGTGATGGTGTGTGCAGTCCCGGTGCCCCCAGGCGAAGTGACCCACGATGGTGGCTCCTCCGGCGTGGCAGCTGGGGGTCGGCTCTCTGCTGGCATTGGAACAGGGACCTCCAGGGCCACAGGCTCCTCCATCCTCCGGCGGCTCAGTTCAGGGACCGGCGGACGTTCAGGGACAGATGGGGAGGACATAGAGAGGACAGGTGAGGAATTATTTGCTGCAGTAGGTGGGGAGAGCTCAGGGGATTGCGTTTCCTGCGCCTCCCTACCAGGGATTACGCAAGGCATATCATCATGAATTGAAGAAGAAATAAATGACACTTGCCTGTCATCCTGGTGTGTGATGTTTTCTGCTGCAGCAGGTGCTTATTCATCCCTCTCCGTGTCCATGGTGAGCCTGGGCCCCTCTGTGGCTTGTGGAAGAGCCACCTCAGAAGACACAGAGGTGGGCACAGCCGGGGAAAACCTGGAGGACCTCTCAGCAGCAGACGGAGAAAACCCGGTGGACTGCAGGGACTGGGTCTTCTCTCCAGGAACCAGGCAAGAATATTCATTTTTTTAGTAATGGAGAACAAGAGTTTACTTGCCTGAATTCCAGGGAGGTGATGGAGTCAGCTGCTGCTCCAGAGTCAGGTTCCGTCTCCCCAGAAGCCTCGAGAGCTGACTGGGTGGAGGGTGATGGCGTGGACTTGAGGCGCGGAGTGGCGAGCCCTCCACTAACGTGAACGCTTCTTCAGCCTGGGTTTAACTGAGGGAGAATCTTCCAACAGCTCCACGACTCGTTGTCTAGTTTCGTAAATCATTGTGAGAAGAGGAGTCAGACCTGGGTAGCTCCAAAGATTGGGACAAGTCTCAATCAACCCGGCTGCAAAGTTCACGAAGCCAAAAACGGCCTCGGGAGTGTGGGTGACCTGAGCCTTAGAGGCAAAATCCACAACAAGATCTGCCACCACACACTCCTCCTCACTCAATCCTAAAACCCTGAAGTCCATGGTGGTTTACCCCCCTACACCTCAGACAAACGACTCAAAAAAGAAAAAAAAATGCCAAAACCTACAGCAGCTGGTGTCCTCACTGGCCGTATCCTTCTGTCATAATGCGCTCGTTTCACAGGCGCAAAATAGGACACCAAACGCTTGCTGTAGGTTGGCACATTTATTAACAAAAACACAAACAAGAACGATTCAGACTAATACAACAAATAAACATGCAGTGTAATAATAAGCAGACATAAATAAGGATGCTGGAGGAGAGTGGGGCTCAACGTCAGAGGTACAAAGTCAGGGAATGCCTGACCAGGAGAGAAGCTCAGCCGGAGGATCCTGAGGGCTATGGGGCTCGATGGCTGAGAGAACAGAGAGAGAAAAACAGGCACCAAGATGGAGCACACCAACTCACCTCAACAGCGGGACCTAAACCCACGGTTGTAGACAGCGGGCAGGCATTCACAGGAAGAGAAGAAGGACACGGCCACTGCAGGGGTTGCTGCGTCTCTTAAATACACACACAAATATCAGAGACAGGTGTAATCCATGAGTAGTCAAATGGCAGCAGCTGTGCAGCTTCCGGCTGTCAATTCCTTCGGGGTTGTCAAAATAAACAAACCGGAAACATAAAAATAACACAACAATACTCAAAAACATCCTAATAATCTTAGAGATAACAGAAAACAAACAGAAAAACACTCACTGGGCAAAGAAACTGGGCACGGCTCTAACCCGTGCCCCAGGATCATGACAGCTGTTCTGTCAAACCTCAGATATCAGTTTATTACCTTCACCAAGGAGGTGATGTTTTCATGTTGGTCTGTTTGTTTGTATGCCTGATTGTTAGCAGGATTACACTAGAACTACCCGACAGATTGTGATGAAATTTTCACCAGAGGTGGCCCTTGGGGTGCAGGCGGACTCATTAGATTTTGAAGGTGATCCAGGTCAGGATGCAGATTCTGTATCACTTTATTTACCATTGCAAGATATGGCCTTGGAAGAGGTATGCACTCTCTGAGTGGCCTCTAATTTACACTGTTTTCTCATCAGCAAGATTGTCAAATTCAGATATTTGCCAGTAATTTACTTGCATTTATACACTGTGACCATTTCTAGGAAAAATGTTGCTTGAGCTTGTCAAATAATGAGCCTGCATATATCTACAATTTATTTAATAACTTATATATACTTGCTTCTTCATAATTTATAAAGCATGTATAAAATAATTAATAATCTACATAAATCTATATGAATATCTATATAAATTCTTCATTTGCAGTCTTATTGTAAAATGGTACAGTGACTTGATAATTCTAATTCATATCTTGTGAAAGAATGATTTCCAGTTTAAAAGGATATAAAAAGAAAAGAAAGCAAGAACAAAAGAAAGAAAATGGTGAAAATGCAAATTTAAAAACCTTTACAGTCATAATTTTTTCAGTGATGCTGCCACTCACTGCAAGCAACCATATTGTTTGTTCTGAGCTCTAAAAACTGAGCCTTATTGCAATGTTGCACTCATTTTACATACTCAGGAACACCAGCTGTCCAAACAGCATCGTGTGTGCCTGCCTGCTTACCCTTGTATTTAGATGTGTACTTAACCTCCTCTGCTGCCCAGTACACTGTCCTTTTCACTCCATGAGCTTTGTTCTACCTGTGTGGCTGGGGAGGGTTATTTCCATACTGTTTTCCTACCGACTCATTAGGAGATACATATGAGATGCGTCATGGCGCTTCTCAGTGTTTAGAACTTGAACGCGTCTGGGAAAAAAATGAGGTGGTATCTTCTGAGCTACGGAACCACTTGGACTAAAGTAGATTGGAGCCAGTCATATAAATAATAGCACAAATAGCTTTTTATAGACCGCCGGTTAGAGCACTTGTTAACGCCACATCACCTCTAAAGCGTCTTTCAGGTTTTGTGTAATCTGTGAAGTACACAGTGACTGGAATGAGATCATTTGACTAGTGATGTGAGGGTTAGGATTTCGTTTTGCAGCTGTGTAGTGCAGCGTTATACACCGATGTGCCTAGGATGTCCGTTTGGCTGGGGGAGGAGCCGTACATTCCAGCACACAGGAGCTCACGCTGCCATGGAAATAAAGTGGCCATATTTATTTTCACAATAGCAGTCATGCGGGACAGATGATCCTCGAAACACTTCACTCCAGACTAACAGAAAGCAGCATCTTTCCCGGATTTAGTGCAGCTCTGTTCAGCGGCTCCCTCGGAGATGGAGGGCAGGTGCATATATGCATACCTATCACGGCGAGCACCTTCCCTGCTATTATCTTTGCTATGCCAAGTGCAATCAGCTTGTCTCATTCCTCCCCAGTGAGCTCCCAGGCAGCCGGTGCTGCACTTCAGTGCAGGAAACAAGCAGAATCCTGTGGCCAGAGCTCCGTGATGAAGAAGGCACCTTTGGGCCATTAGTGGTGTACACATTTCCCGTTAATGTGTTTTACTTTTACCTGCTGGGAGTTTAATTAAAAAACAAAGAGCCTCAATTTAAAGGCCATTATTATGCTAATGTAGTAAGCACGGGATGGTGATTAAGCAGCTTTTAGAGCTGAGTGGAGCTAGCCTTTGGGAGCAGAAGGATGGCACTTTTTATTTGGCTTCATTACTCTCCATGAATCTATGCTCCAAAGAGAAATGCTGATACTATGAAACAAGGTCAGCCGTGGAGATTGTTTATGCAGGCAGCATCATCACTACTACTTTTTCCTACGCTCTACTATACGGGGTAAAAGTTTGCTGTAACCTCCTTTTCATGTTGACTGAATGGATTCAGCTGCCTTTATTCATGCACACAGACCTGTTGTGCTAGAGTATACTCTCCTTTTTTTTAAATATACTTTTACCATTAGGTCCCCTGCAAGCAATCAAACACTTGTATTAGCTAAATTCTGGTTGTTATTTTTAGGCCAGTGTGGTCAATGTCTAGCGTCTGCTGCATATAGAGGACAGCAGAAGTGTACATAACAAAGTAATTTTCGTGATGTTGAGGCAAAGTTGAAAAGCTTTGCCTTCATTCATTCACGTGTACAAAGACATCTGGGAATCAAATGTTTTCCTCTATCGCCAAAGCTCTTCATACTGCTGCTAAAAACCTATTATCCCATAGGCGTGTCTCTCAAGGAGCAAAAAAGTGGCGGTTTAACTCTTCAGCAGACTTTGTGCTTTAAGTGTGTTTGTCCAGGGAATGCAGATGCGAGATTCCAAATGAAAATTTTGATCTGATGTGAGTATACTGTGTTTGAACTTCACTCCCGGGGGAGATTGCAAAGTACTGTGATCAGCCTGTCCGGGTGTTTGTGTTTCTGCATCTGTAAAAAAATGAGGGTCCAGCAAGGGGCAAAGTCAGCTGTCACCTTAGCTCAGTGTTAAAACTGTCAAACAAATGAGATATACCGTGCTTAGCAAGGGCATTAATGAGCTATAAAGGCATTAATAGTTAGATTTCAGCTTTAGTTGCAACCAGACTTAGCCGTATCATGTCGAAATCAGAAAAGGACACTGCCACTGATTCATCCTTTGACTCAACTTTAATAAACCTTACCCTTAGCTCTATGGCCATCACTGTCCCCGGTTATATGGTCACAATAAACCAATTACTGGGAATAAGCTGATAATGGCAATAATCAGTTATGTCGTGTTTACATGCACTGAACTAGAAAAGCACTCAGAGAGCGCATACCTCCGCCAAGGCTCTTTCTGGCCCTCATGGATCACCTCCCTCATGGAGGTGATCCATGGGTTTGTTTTGGAGGATTCTTGCTAACACAGTGTGAGAAGATAAGAGCCTTGGTGGAGGTATGCATTCTGGGATCATCACCAAAATGTTATGGGTTCCTCTCTAGCCCAAGGACCACCTCTGGTGAAAATTTCGTCCAAATCCATCCACTAGTTTTTGTGTAATCCTGCTGCACAGATACAAACAAGGTCCTTGGTGGAGGTATGCACTCTCAGATCATCACCAAAGTGTAATGGGTTCATCCTTGGTCCAAGGGCTACCTCTGGTGAAAATTTAATCAATATCCATCCAGTAGCTTTTGCGTAATTCTGCTAACAGACAGACAAACAAATGGACAAACGGACAAACAGACAGACACACCACCCCGATTACATAACCTCCTTGGCGGAGGTAATAAACATATTAGAGGGTAAACTACTTGAGTTACATGGCCAGTTACGTGGCCTTTATCGGATTATTATGTTTATATGGCCACTTGAATAATCAGATAACTCCAGAAATCCAATCATAACCGGTTTATTCATGTGCATGTAAACATGGTCACTGTCCTGGATTGTTGGAGCCACAAGTGACCATATTTAGATGTTTAGTTAGAGCGTTTGATTACACTGGTCAACACCAAATATATTGTCTAAGTTTTTTTAGCTGATTTAGGACAGTTTTGATGTGCTGAATCCAAAAATCACATTGGTTTTACTCAATCAGGTCAACTTTTTGAACTATGGCCGCATGTTTTTTACATTTTTGTTTACATGTACGGGTATTTTCGCTTTAAATGATGCAAAATTCTTTTTTTATTTCTTGAAATTCTCTGAATTTTGAACAATGATGACGTAACATTCAATTTACATGTACTTACCTTTATCATTGTCTACTATTCAATGTACAGTACAACTGTACTGTACAACTGCTGTACAACTTAGCATAAAAACCTGACCTGATCGAGAGAAACGAATGTCATTTTTTGATTCAGTGGTGCAAAATTGTCTTAAATCAGTTGAAAAAACACAGACAACTTACAAAAAATTATTTTTGTTATGGTTGTCTGTCTCTCTGTGTTGGCCCTGTGATGGACTGGCGACCTGTCCAGGGTGTACCCTGCCTCTCGCCCAAAGAACCGAAAAGGATTAAGTGGAAGAAGATGGATGGATGGATGTTGTGTTATCAGTAATGTTGGAAGGATTGCTTGGACTGTTATGTTGCAACAAGAGTCCACAGATAAAGACTGAAAATCATTTACCTTATTTTGCTGAACAAAACTAAAGCTAGTCTTTTTTCTTTAAATATTGCACTTTAAGATTAAAGGGGTCATTGACTGAAAAATTGTGTTTATGTAGGTTTTAATATTCTGAAATGCATCTATAAAAACAGCAAAACACTCATTTCTCTTAAAAAACACACAGCCTTTATCTCGATTCTGTCTTTGAGCAGCCCTTTTAACTTTTCCAGGTTTGCTAGGGAATGTTATAAACATGGTACGCACAGCCTCGATACCCAACTGCTGCTCTATTATTGACCAGCTGAGCAGAGAGCCCAAGCTACAGAGCTAACAATGTGACTAGGGAGTTAGCTTACCAAGCATGGTTTATATTGTTATTTTCTTTAAATTTCAGTCACTTTAATAGACATCCTTATTTCAGTCTGCATCAGTAGTCCACAGTTGATAATATAGCTAGCGTCATTCTGGTTTATTTTGTTATATTTATACAATGATGCTACATTGATCTGTTAGCATTAGCTTGGCTAGGCGGTCAGCGTCGGTCAGTCTAACGGCATTAGAGCTTGCCTCAGCGAGGAGACGCTGATGGACAGGCCGCCTGACGTTAGTTTAAGAGACAAGCTGGCTGATTTTGACTGCTAACAATTTTTTCTAACAATACAATAAACCATAAACGTCACTCTTAGATGTTATTTTAGCTTAGCTTTATTCTCTAACTGAGACACAAGGCAGTTAGCTGAAGCTAAGCGTTTAGCCACTCATTCACGAATGTTTCTGTGCTTATTGTACTCCAGGGACTGGTCATACCCTATTGACCACTGAAACCACACCCCTGTCTACCAGTGATGCATCTCTTTCATTCTTTAAGACAAATTTATGTTAGTTGGCTTAGGCTTGCTATCCTAGTAAGGAGCTAGCCAGCTAAGATTAGCAGTGGTGAGGAAGGGGGAAGGTGCAGTTAATTGTGACTCTTGAGCTCTTAAAGAGACATGCACTGAAGGGTGCAAAAGATGAGTCACAGTGATGCTGCAATAAATGAATAATTAAAGAAAATTTGGCCAAAATATGTCAGAAACATTTCATTAAGATCTGTGGAAGCTATCAAAATGTGGGAAAAGTGCAGTCAATGACCCCTTTAAAACAATAAATCAGGACGCTTCAGGAGTTATGGTAATTTTTTAGCCTGAGAATTGAATGGATTATTAGAGAAATTAACCATATATATACAGTAGTTATCATAAATGGATAAAATTACCATAAACACCATAATTGTTTTGTATTGTGTTTATACAGCCTGTTTTGTATAAACATGCTGCATATTTACTGCATGTGTATTTCTGCTGTATAGACGTTTTAACTGGTTTGACTTTTTTAGCCAGACACTGAGCGACTTTGACCGCAGCCAGCATCATTTTATTGTCTGTGCCTTGAACAATAAACCTAAAAACGCCTCTGCTTGGCTGTCAAGAAAAGACTAATTTGAGATTATGCTGCTAAATCATTTTTCTTCCTCCGTGCCTGGAGGCCCGTGTTTGACCTGCTTCACAGGCCTCACGTCTCACCTCTGCATGATTGGCATGGCCACAGGTTTCCTGCCCAAACACGAGAGCCCATCTTCAAAGTAATAGCTTACAGCTGCTGCCTTGGATAATCCTCATCCCCTCTGTCTTTGATGGGCTGTGGTGACATAATAGCTCTGGCTAGTCTTCCCTAAATTCTTCTGGTATTTCTCAGAGGGTTGTACAATAGCAGAAGGGGAGTAGGTGAGACTGTTGCACATGTTGCTAAATGTAGCATGATTATCAAGCGCCATAAGCCCCCCTCCCCCCTGCCCCATTCTTCGGAGCCTCTTTTATCCCGCCCAGTCTTCATGATGCGTATCATTGCTGCAGAAGCATTTAATGTAACGTCTGCAGAAGGGGAATCATTGGCAACATGTGGTAAAAGCTTAAGATGTCACACTTTAAGTTGCCTGTAATCTGTTCAAAGGGAGCGTGCATAGTTCTCCCAAGTGCTGTAAAAAAGAGAGAGCCTAAGAAAAGGAAACCGGTGTGTATCAGATGCTTTTTTTTTGCTTGACTCGTGCCAACCCTTAGTCCCTGCTGGCTCTTGTCTTCTTCTTCATAATGCTCTTTTAAGATCCTGCCTTTATTGCTGTTGTTGTTTTTTTATTTGCTTGTAGGACTGCAGGCCTCAAAAGTGTGATAATCTGTCACAGAGCGCGATAGGCGACCATAGATAATGTAAAAAAAAAAAAGAGCAAACAAGGGATTACAGGTATGTGGACACAGGATTAAAAAGAGGGACGTAATGATTCCTCCGGGAAGAGGTATGTGCTGAGATGGCCGTCTTCTTTTCATTTATGAGTCCCGTTCCGGGGAGGCCTGGGTAAATATTGACAGTTCTCGGTGCTTGAGATGCAGTCATTGATCCACATGGGGAGGGTCTCATCACTTGATCTGTGCGCTCAGGTGTGGGAGGAGGGAGGCAACAGGCGCGGGTTCTCGTGGTGATGGTGGTGGTCCCCTTTGTGTTGTCTTTTATACATAGGCCAGTTTGCCTGTGCAACACTGGGGGTCACGTTACCAAAGCAGCCTCATGCACAGAAAGTGGATTTTTGGTGGCTACAAGCAGTGGGCGTTTTGTTATTTTTTAACAAGGCGGATGGGTGTATTCACAAATTTAGCATAAGGTCCAAATGTATAAATGTAAACTTGGTACAAATTTGCAAGAATAAAGGAGCAAGAATATGATAAAAGATGCCAATTCAAAAATTTTAAAAATTGCAAATTACAGTTTAATTACATAGAATAAAAATTCAACCTGTATCTAGATGATTGTTGCAAATTTATTTATTATCCTAATAGAGCACTACGCTCCCAAAATGCAGGATTACTTTTAATACCTAGAATCTCCAAAAGTACAATGGGAGGCAGAGCCTTCAGTTATCAAGCTCCTCTCCTGTGGAACCAGCTGCCAATCTGGATTCGGGAGTCAGACTCGATCTCTGTTTTTAAGAATAGGGCTAAAACCTACCTTTTTGATATAGCCTACAATTAGGGAGGGATCATGTGTTTCTGAACCCTCCCTTAGTTAGGCTGCTAATAGGTTTAGACAGCCGGGGGACCTCCAGTAATGCACTGGGCTTCACTCCTTTCCTCACACTCAATGAAATATTTTTTTTGCTGGTCATTAACATTTGTTTGTTCTCTTCCATTGATTGAGTCCCCATCGTGCTGTTTGCTCTCTACATGTCTGTTCTTTTCATCTTCTCTGTCCCCTCACCCCCCAGCCAGTCACAGCAGATGACTGCCCCTCCCTGAGCCTGGTTCTGCTGGAGGTTTCTTCCTGTTAAAAGGGAGTTTTTCCTCTCCACCGTCGCCAAGTGCTTGCTCACAGGGGATCGCCTGACTGCTGGGGTCTTTCTGCAACTGTGGGGGTTCCCCTACAGTTGATAGTGCTATGAGATGACTGTTGTTGTGAAATGGCGCTATATAAATAAAGTTGAATTGAATTTATGAAAAAAAAAGCTAATTTACAGGGGGAAAAACTAGCAAATTTATGAGAAAATGTTTTTTAAATTTACAGGAAAAAAGTTGCAACTTTATGAGAAAAAAATTGCAAATTTGCAAGAAAAAAGTTTAAAAATTTTTGGGAAAAAAGCTGCAAATTTTTGAGAACAAATTTTAACATTTACAGGAAAAAAGTAGCAAAATTTATGAGAAAAAGTTACAAATTTATGAGAAAAAAGTTGGAAATTTATGAGAAAAAGATGCAAATTTACAAAAAACTTGAATATTTTTGAGAAAAAAAGAAAAAATTTCCGAGAGAAAAAACTTGCAAGTTTTTGAGAAAAAAGTTGCAAATCTGCAAAGAAGTTGAAAATTTACAGGAAAAAAAGTTTTAACTTTTTTTGCCTTTCTGCTTAGAATTGAAGTCATTTTATTCGGTTAAGTAACATGATACAGAAATGTTTGTGATGATGTTGTGGGGGACACATCACTCTCTTTTCTGGGTTGGGGTGTAAATGTCCCCCATTGATTTACACCTGTGAACAGGGATGGGAATTGGGGGGGGGGCAGGTTAACAAGAGGGATGGCATCCTGTCCCCCCCATTCCCCTTCAAATCACCGACTGGCTACGAGTCTTTAGTGTGATGGGTCACCGGGATCAAAGACAAGGGGAAAAACAGTGGATGATCACTTAAATCGCATTAAGTCTGATTTCAGTGTACTTAATATCCCGGCAGACATGAGAAGTGAGTTATATGGCCAGAATTCCCCGTTGGTATGTTTTGCTATATATAAAATCATCATTTACATCTTCCACTCTGTCTCCCGTTGGCATGCTGGCCCGGCAGCCTAGCCCTCAAACCACTAATCAGGTAATGTTGGGGAGATTGAATGGCGTGCCTCCCCCTGGTCAACCTTCACTGCTCACACAGTGGTGTTGTTTTAAAGAGCATTCTTTAGCAGCTGAACTTGGAAAGGTATTAAAGTGGGATTAGGCTCCTTCACAATCCACTGCTTGTGTCATTCAGGGAGTTTGTGTTCACCGCTGCCACCTCCCCACTCCTCCTCTGTTTGATTGTGGCTAGCCGCAGGAGTGGGACTGACTGTGCCTTTCAAAGGAGAGGGGTAGGGTTAAATCCCTAGTCCACTGCTCCCTGCTAATTCTCCTTGTTCCTTAGAGAAGGATTTACTTCTGCTGCCAGCTTCTCAAAGGCCTTCTCTGCCCATCCGAAAAGTCGCTGTTGCCTTCCTGTGGAGGTGTGGTTGCCATAGAAGGGGCGTCATGCGTGGCTTTTCCATCTGAGCCCCGCTGAGAATGGGGACTGGGGACTGAAAATAGGCAGAAAGTCCGGATTAGACCCGGGGACAAAGCAGGACAGGAAGATTCCAGAAGGGACGAATGGGAATTACAGCAGCAAAAATAATGCAAAGTGACAGAAAGGGGAAATAGAAAAATAATGGCTTACAAGATTAGACGCGGCGAAGGAGAAAGAAGAAAGGGGGAGAGGTTTGAATGAGAATGTTTTCATCTAGATGAGAAGATTTGAGGGACCGGTCGTAGGTGAATGTGGAGTCCTGGACGTATGAAAACCGTGCTAACAAGTCATTTCCTCATCTTTTTTGTTCTCTTTATGAGTCTAAGTCGGCAACCATTAGTTAACATTAGAATTAACGTTGGGAACTTGTCTTGACAGATTCATCACCTCTGACCAAATCCCAGCACGTTACATAGAGACCCTTTGAAAAACTGAATTAAGTTTATGAATGTTCTTGGTTTTTTATTTGCAAGAATGAGTATGAATATAGGATTACTTTGGTTTATTCTTCCTATTTATATGCTTTTCAGCGACCAAACTGGGTTGCTTGTTTAGAAGACACATACAGATTGGCAGGTCACTTAAAGAAGAAAGCTCCTTGTTTGAGGAATATGCCAAAATTTCTTATTAAAGGGATTAACTATCAGCCTTATTGCAATAAATAAAAGCTCAAAGGGGTTTATCAACCATGAGAGAGCAGTTCTGACATCTCATATTTAAAAAGAAATGCTTTAGTGTGTGCAAATCTGTCTTGTACTTTCCATTATAATGAATGGATGGATATCTAGAAAGTAGTAAACCAGCCTATTAATTGTGATGTGATTAAGCTCTCCTGATTCTGATCTGACGAGCTGCGGTGAGGTAATTATTCGAGAAAGCTGCAGAGACAACAGCAAAAAAAAAAAAAAAAACCCACATTTGTTTCCAGCGTGCGTACAGCTGTTCATACACACGCACGTACATGTGTGCACGCGCATACACTTGCATGAAATATCAGTACTCAATCAGTACCTATAAGAGCATTACCATAACAAAGCCAGCCTTTAGTTTCCCCACTCTCATATTTACACATTATATTCATCACTATCGCTCATCCCTGTCCTGGACTAGCAGATGATGTCAATTGCTCCTTTTGCTGCCTCCCTGCCTTGCACAATGAAATAGATGTTCACCACAAATAGATAGGCGGTTGCCAGCTGTCTTCCAGACCAGGGCAAACAAAGAGGCCACTAATAAATCCAGCTTTACGGCTGGACAAGATCAACCACACTCCCTGCCTTCTTGCCCCGTTTAATGTGGCTTCTTGTAAACAAGAGAGCAAATTAAATGCCTCTCAGTCACCAATAAAACAATGCAAACATCTTCCTGGAATGAAGAGAAGATGAAAGTGTGGCCTTGGAGATAGCAACAGAGGTAGTGTTGCACCGCAGAGTCATGATATTAGATGGTAAGGTGAGATATGCAGACAGCGGAGGGTAGCCCGGTAGTCAGCAATGAATCGCAGTCTCTGATATGATATCTGATGCATATAAAGCATTGTAGATATAAAATAAATGTGTAAATTGCTAACAGAGGTTTGACTGGCAATGTCAGCTTGTGGAACCTGATCCAGCCTAATGCAACACTAGGTCTACCCTACTGACTTTAACAGATGAGTTGCTGCCAAAGGGATCACATCTTTGCATGCTCAGGATCAACAGTGTGATTTGATTTTAAAGGACAAAAATAAAAGAAAAAATATTTAAGAGACACAATGATTAGCACGAGCCGCAGTGACACTGTCGAAGTGGGATAATTGGGATGATGCACAAAAATGGGACCACTTTTTCCATTTCTTTGAATCTAATTTAAATAACTTGACTATAGATAAATGTGTGTAAAAACAGTAACTACATATAAATTAAACCTGATTAGATCCAGTTTAAGGATCCTCATTTGTTTTGATTGGCTGATGGGTATTTTTATTTTCACTAGAGACTTTTGGAGTATGAAGGTGCCCGGTGCCTTGACACTGAGTCTAATAAAACAGTATTTATATTTTGTAAACTAAATCTTCTGAATGTACCCCTTTTGGAGTTAATGCAGTTGTACGTTATGTTTTGTCGTGTGGACATTGAGGTTATTGTTTAGAGTCTGGTAAGCTCATACGGGCTGGGCACAAATCAAACTAAAAACGCACATTTTCACTTTCAGAAGTCACCATGTTGCTCTAAACATCAAAGTCCTATTTCATTTTTCCGTCATATATTTTTTCAGGTTGTTTGCAACCAAGTGCAGCGGCTGCATGGAGAAGATCGCCCCCACAGAGTTTGTGATGCGTGCCCTTGAATGCGTCTACCATCTGAACTGCTTCTGCTGCTGCGTGTGCGACCGGCAGCTGAGGAAGGGCGATGAGTTTGTCCTGAAGGAGGGTCAGCTGCTTTGCAAGATTGACTACGAGAGGGAGAAAGACTTACTCAGCTCGGTCAGCCCGGATGACTCAGACTCAGGTGAGTCCTCTGCACCTTGTCGCACTGGAGTGAGAACAGCACAGTGGTGCTATCGTCACATGGCACCCAGGTGTTGTATTCTCTCTGCACTGTTCCATCACACGGGTAGCCAGCGCCATTATTAATCTGAACTGAGTCTTATTTGTTGTCGTCCTATGTATATCACGAACATCAAAAGAAAGAAACCATTTGCCAGCTCTTTTGCCATCTAACATCTGAGACCTTGCACACAAGCCAAGCAGTAAAAACTTCTAACATGGCTCCATCTGCAGCTTCTCACTGGCTGATTTTGTAGCATTCATTCAAACAGGGAGCATAAGTTTATGATACAGTAGGAAGTGGAAACAGGACGAGGCCAAGCCACCCTGTATTAATGGGTCTCGATGCGTGGGCAGGATCTGGTGCTGGAAAGAATTAAATCACTGTATCACGGTGAGTGACAGAGGGATCTGGGGCCTTTCTGCTGAAAGGCTGCGCCTCCACTCTTATCAGCTCTAGTGTTCCTCTCCTATAGCCTCCACACACAGTGAGGCACCTAGCCAAGCCTCACTGTTCACTACCATCTGGCTCACATTTAAACATGCACAAAAGCAGGGAATTTGTCAAATACATCTGTGCCTGTGTCAACTTTTGTCAACTTGTGGGAATATTTGCTCCGCGTCCTCCTCGTTTGCTTGTATCCCAGCGTACCGCACAGGCATGTCTTTTGTGCATGCCTTCGAATTTCAAGATGGAGAAAATGTCGACATGAGGGGAAGTTAACCTCGGCATGTGGCAGATGAAATGTAGGTTTTCAGCAGAGAAATGTAGATACATATCAGAACCAGATGACAGGAGACACGAAGCCGTCATGTCTGTACCTCTGCATGAAGCCACAAGACCTCAGAATCATTAAGGTTAAACAGCACTGTTGATTTTGATTTAGAGACACTATATGTCTGTATAACATTTGCAAAAATCTTTATGACTGATTTTTTTAAGTGTGCATCATCACATTTAAAAATGTAATGATAAAACATGAAATTAATTTGCTAGTTAGCATACTAAAATATGAAATATTACTCAACATGTTTAATTACATTGGAATGGTATTAATTATGTATTTGTAATTTGTGATATCTGATCAGATATCTGATTGTCTTGTTGTGCATGTATTCTATATATATTTTATATATAGTATTTATATGTTTGTCTTACTGTATGATAACTTTAATGTTTTGTTTAGGTTGTCTTAGTTACTCTGGATTTGACAGGGGAGAATGGGGGAGAGAGTTGAGGGGATATGAAGTGGTCAGAGTGGGGGGTATGGAGGGAAACAGGAAAAAAGAGAGTAAAAACACATTGATATACAGTGGTGTGAAAAAGTGTTTGCCCCCTTCCTGATTTCACATTTTTTTGTATGTTTGTCACACTTAAATGTTTCAGATCATCAAACAAATTTAACCTGTTGCACTTCGGTGTTCCACGGGCGGACACGCCTCTGCGTCCTAGGGCGCACGAGGGCGTCCTAGGACGCACACTGTGCATCCTAGGAGGCACTGAAAAAAAAAAAAAAGCTGCATTTCCGTTCTTCCACTACAGACACAGCCGCGAACAGAAAGCCAAAGGAGTGCTTTGATTGGTTTAGATGTGATTGACCTCTCATTTCTGAAACCTTGAAGAACCAATGACTGAAAACCTAGCAAGAAGGACCCGCCTACCAACGGCTGCGAATACAGCGAGCCAACTGAAGCACAGTAGTTCGAAAGCGTGCCTCCCTTGCAAAATCTGTTTTGTTTTTAGCCACTGGGTGACACACACGCGTTCGCCAGTCTTTTTTTCTTACTACTGTTCTTATTTGTTTTGAAAAATCGTTTGCCAAAACCGCAATCATGGAAGCGCAAAACCGCAATAATGGAATTATGGTTTGACCGGGTTGCGTGACCAGAACCACGAGTCAGTAACAAGCGGACCAGCGTCATGTTCGTCTGACAATGAGGAAGAGAAGTTCGCCAGCGACACTGCTGTTGTGGACAGGTAAGTGTTATAAGCTAAATTATTCTTTATCTCTAAAAATTGTAATCAAAAATGACTTTTGACTGATCGGTAAATTACAACTGTGCGTAGTAGACCGTAGCGCACCGTGACCGCGGCACACGAACCGGACTCCGTGCGCCGCGGTACACGGTTCGTGTGCCGCGGCCGGACCGTGAATGCCACCCCCCCCCCCGCTACTCTTCTGTAGCGGATTGCAGATATTTTAGTACAACTGTGCGTAGTAGACCGCGGCACACCGTGACCGCGGCGCACCGGGCGATGTCCGTCCTCTGTAGCGGGGTGGGGGGTGGGTGGGAGATTTATCTTCTACATTACAGATATTCTAGTATAATTTTTAGTGCACTGTAGGTTATTTTTTCTTGTAAAAAAAAAGCCACACATTTTTTACGTGGCATGCTTCTTTGTGTGTGGGGGCTTGTTTGTTCATTCATTCATTCATGAATGAATAAACAACCCCCCCCCCCACACACACACACACACAGCCCTGAGTGTCACCTTTCATTAGAGCCCAACATCAAGCTTCTATATTAAATCATTCAAAAGTTACAGACGTTTTTCCAAACTGTGCCATTTGGCACAATTTGGCACAGTTCAAAAACGCCTGGGAACAACCTAAGAAAAAAGCCGTGTAATATATTCAATTTTTGTGGTATTGTTACAAAATTTTGACCTCAGCTGCAAAACACTTGGTTCTACATTTCTGTTACATTTTCCAGCCCGTATCTGACAGCTGTGTGTTATTTGCAAGCATTTGTATTCAAAAAACACCCAGGCGAAATTTATTTTCTTCAAGTTCAGTATGTTTAGATGACTGTTACTCAGTAGCCGGAGCACTTAGAGAGATTATGACTGTTTTGCCAAAAAATTCAAAGTGTTTTCTTTTAAATGAGACCAACCCCATGAAGATGCTGCAAAGGGTTGAAGAACAGCTTTTGATTTACTTTGGGTACGTTATTTTTTGGCATTTTTAGGGAAATTGACCAGAGTGCAAGGGGTTAAATATTAGACAAAGATAACACAAGTAAACACAAAATGCAGTTTTTAAATGAAGGTGTTTATTATTAAGAGTAAAAAAAATCCAAACCTACATGGCCCTGTGTGAAGAAGTGACTGCCCCCCCCCCGTTAAAAAATAAATTAACTGTGATTTATCACATCTTTGTAAAGCTGAGTTTAATTTTCTAGCCATTTCTAAAGCTTTGGGACTCCAGCAAACCACAGTGAGAGTCATTATCCACAAATGGCAAAAACATGGAACAGTGGTGAACCTTCCCAGGAGTGGCTGGCTGGCCAAAATTACCCCAAGAACGCAGCGATGACTCTTCCAAGAGGTCACAGAAGACCCCACAACAACATCCAAAGAACTACAGGCCTCACTTGCCTCAGTTAAGATCAGTGTTCATGACTCCACCAAAAGAAAGAGACTGGGCAAAAATGGCCTGCATGGCAGAGTTCCAAGACGTAAACTACTGCTGAGGAAAAAGAACATAAAAGCTCGTCTCAGTTTTGCCAGAAAACATCTTGATGATCCCCAAGACTTTTGGGAAAATACTCTGTGGACTGATGAGACAAAAGTTGAACTTTTTGGAAGGTGTGTGTCCCATGACATCTGGCGTAAAAGTAACACAGCATTTCAGAAAAGGAACAGCATACCAACGGTAAAATATGGTGGTGGTAGTGTGATGGTCTGGGGCTGTTTTGCTCCTTCAGGACCTGGAAGACTTGCTGTGGTAAATGGAACCATGAATTCTGCTGTCTACCAAAAAGTCCAGAAGGAGAATGTCCGGCCATCTGTTGGTCACCTCAAGCTGAAGTGCCCTTGGGTTCTGCAGCAGGACAATGATCCAAAACACACCAGCAAGTCCACCTCTGAATGGCTTAAGAAAAACAAAATGAAGACTTTGGAGTGGCCTAATTGAAGTCCTTACCTGAATCTGATTGAAATGCTGTGGCATGACGTTAAGAAGGCGGTTCATGCTCGAAAACCCTCCACTGTGGCTGAATTACAACAATTCTGCAAAGATGAGTGGGCCAGAATTCCTTCACAGTGCTGTAAAAGACTCATTGCCAGTTATCGCATATTGCATATATTGATTGCAGTTGTTGCTGCTAAGGGTGGCCCAACCAGTTATTATGTTTAGGGGGCAATCACTTTTTCACACAGGTTTGGATTTTTTTCCCCTTAATCATAAACCCCTTCATTTAAAAACTGCATTTTGTGTTTACTTGTGTTATCTTTGTCTAATATTTAAATTTGTTTGATGATCTGAAACATTTAAGTGTGACAAACATACAAAAAAATGAGAACTCAGGAAGGGGGCAAACAGTTTCTTACACCACTGTATGATTCTGTGGCTTATGTTTAGGCAGAGAGAGCGACAGGAAATACTGAATCAAAGACAACTTATAGAATTTAAGGTAGCGTCATATTGAAATTATTCCTTAGGCTTACAGGTAACAGTGTGCAAAAATGACCAGCTGACAACAGTAGACTCTGTATTTGTCTTTAATATCTAATTCGTGATTACTTCATAGAATTACGAAATATTCATAAGTAATTTTACATACTGTCTCTTAATACAATTCAAAGGTAAATAATTGTGTCACATAATCCTAAAATATTGACACCAGTAAGTAATCTTCAAGGTAGCTTTGATTTCTTACTGTAACTGAGAAGTGAATGAAATAAAGTTTCTTTACTGTTCTACCATTCAGTTTAACATGAACTTCATGCTGCTAGTTTAATGAAACGGGACTATTTCCTGCTGAGAACCATCTAATAAATACTAGTGGTAGTATCTCATGGAGCGCCGAATGCTGACAAATACCGATTTGGGGATTTTCCAACCTTTCTGATGAATGTTGGTGAAAATCAAGCAAGTATCTCATAGAACAATGAATGCTGAGGAACATTCATAAAAGTTTGTGGTTTTTGGTGTTCATCAGGGTTTGTAAAAGGTTGCAAAACAGTTTTTAAGGTCGCAAACAGTTCTGTTGTAAAAGTTTACTGGTGTTCACTACTTGGCAAACCACAGTGCCGGCTCGTGGCACAGGCCATATAGGCGGTTGCCTCGGGCGCTTCCTCCAGCAGGTGGCGACCAACTTTGAATCACTTCAGCAGTGACAGTGTGGCGAGTTTGCAGTGACCGTGGTAGGCTTGTGGCAGCCCCACCCACACCTCTCACTCCTGTACTAGTGCGCCTCACATGTAAACAAATTGCAGAGAGAAACTTGTTGAGATTTGTAAAATTTGTAAATTTGTAAAATTTGTAAATTTGTAAAATATTCATATATTTATTCCATCCAGCTACAATGCTCTGCACTGTGTCTGTGTGTGTGTGTGTATATATATATATTTTATAGTAATATGTACATATGTATATTAGCTGCTCTTGCTTGCTTGTTTTTTTTTTTTGTTTTGTTTTGTTTTTTTTCTTACCTTCTGATTGTTGCTCTGAGTGTTGCTATCCCTGTGCTGTTGCAATCCTGGAATTTCCCCGTTGTGGGACTAATAAAGGCTTATCTTATCTTATCTTATCTTATCTTAATTAAATAAATATGCAGGCTGACTAAAGAGAGAAGAGAGTCCAACTTCGCTTATTTCGCCACCTGCCTGATGACCGCTGTGGCAAACTCTGCTTTAACAGCAGAGCCAGCTGAGTTGTATCAGGGGTGATTCCACCCATGACTGGCCAATGCTGTGGACTTAGCGCACAGCTACAAACAGTTCCAGCCACCTGTCCTATTTGGTGCCTCTCAAATATGATTTATAACAATAAAACAGCAAAGGTAGGACAAATTTATTGTAGTGGCTGTATAAAATGAAGTTTGTTTTTGCTCTTGTGTGTGTTTGTGTGTGCAGGCTTGTAGTTTTATTTGGCAAGGACGAGTATTTGTGTGTTGCATCTCATTTCCAGCACCACAAAAGGTGGGGTATGATCTATTTTGGAGGGGGCTGTCATGAAAAAAGATTAGCAGAGGATAAATTGATGTGAAGTAAACTGAGATGCATAAACGAGCACAGAGTACAGCTAAACAGTGAGATTTCCCCTTGCTGAACCAGAACAGGCTTGCATCTGCTCTACAGCAGCCGTGGAACAGTTAGAGCTGCAGGAGGCTCTGACTGTCAGCTGAGGCTCTCACTAGCTACTGTGGTATTTGTGGCGCACACAGTTGCCTGTTGCAGCTTTGAAATTAATATAATCTGTCAGAATAATGACAGACAGCCTTCTGATTAATTTCCACTCTTTGTCTCTGCCTGTTTATCTGTTTCCTGTTCAAATGTCCGCTGATTTGAGGTGGTCATTGACCCATGCCGTTTACAGGGTCACTTAGCCGGTGTCATCTGGTGTGGCTAACCCTATTCAGATAATGGTGGCAAGCCTAGATTGAAAGGGGCTTATGTGATTTTTTTTTTTTTTTTTTTTTTATGAGCAGTAACGTGAGTTCTCTGGTCTGTTGCTGGTATCGGGGACTTCAGGACCTGAGAGGGTATATATAATGTTTGGAGTTGTGTTTGTGTGTGCATGTGTGCATGTGTGCATGCACGGGGGGCGCCATATCCTAATCTCACCTAGGGTGCTAAAATGGCAAGGGCTGACCCTGGTGAACCACAAGGAACTTTAGTGACACACATTACAACCATTTGCAAACACTTGAAATTATTTTTTTATGTTTGCAACTGTTTGCGAAAAAATACATTAGCAAAGAAATTTTGAATATGTTAAAAAAAAATTGCGACAAGAAAAGCTGTTTGGGACATGGGTCATGTGACTCACGCCAGCGGCTAGTTAGCTTGTTAGCTGCATTGAGGGAGTCCTTTCCACGATCATGTTATCACCACATAGGGATTATGAATCTCTAATCAGGATGGTAAATCCAACTTTAGTTTGTCCATTTTGTTGTCCATTCCTCCGCGGTAAAATGGTTGAACTGCCATGGATAGCGGTTACAGACGAACAATGGTTTAACTGTGACACATTCTAGTGTTAGTTTCTGTGCATTTCACTTGCTTTTCCTTGGCAACTTCAGATGCAATAGAGTTAATCACTACATACTGTCTGGATGGACACTGTATTTCTTTTTGGTACAAGCCATTTTAATTTTTCTCTCTCTGTTCCCCTGCTTCTGAGTAGCAGCTGTTTAATATGGCTGCACTGCTTGCGGGTTGCAGAGTTACCTGACTACACATGCAGGAGATGTTTTAAAGTTGCAGTGCATGAACACGGTCATACTATACACACGCATACAACAGGGAGAGCGGAAAAAACCCAAAAAACTGATATGTGCAAGATTACGTCGTCATACTATGTCCCGAACGTCTGCTTCTTTCTTTCTTTCGTTCTTTCTTTCTTTTGGTTAATCGTCCAGCCCTAGTAAATATTGACTATCAGGTTGTTTAAGCTGAATATTAAAACAATTTTATATTCATATAGAAACATCCAATATCTTCTTTTTGCTACAAATTTTAAATACTGTACATCTGCAGTTACACCTAAACACCCTTGAAAGTGCATTTGACTTTGTTTGAAATGTAAGAAAAGTCTCCTGTAGTAGAAAGTGTGTAGAGAAAATTTATTGTAAAAAGGACATTTTCCATTCAAACATTTTAAATTAGTTAACAGTCAGATTGTTTATTGAAAGAAAAAATTTGGACATAGATGACATGGCCTTTTAACATCCGGCTTTTGACGGTTTATTTTGATTATAACCACACAGAGCAACACTTGAATTTAATTACTGTGTTGCAGGAGATGCATTCCCATATGTATTCGGGTTGCCTTTTTCATGTTTCATTTGATGTAGTGTTCTTATCGGAGATGGATATTGTGTAAATCAGGCAAAGCTGAGAGCAATATATTACTTGTGATGTAGTGTCCACTTCGGTGACAAATGTGCATATTTCATTGCACTCTCCATGGACTTCTGTAAGTCTAATCATACATGTGGTCCTTTCCTTTTGTAATAAATTGATAAAGTATCAAAAACATGTGTGTCTCCTTTGATTGCGCTCTTGTGGTGTGTGAATCTTCTGGAATAGGATAGAATGAAAATGTATTCATCAGCAGGCTGTCAAAGACTAAAAAGGGCGTAGCAAATTCAAGGTTGTGGTGATGATACAGAGAAATTATTATTATTTTATTTTGTTTTTCTGCAGAGAAAAGTGATGATGAGGAACTGGACATCAAGCCAGAAAAAGGCATAGGAAGCCAAGGGAAAGGAGATGATAGCAAAGATCCACGGAGGCCTAAAAGACCACGAACCATTCTGACCACTCAGCAGAGACGGGCATTTAAGGCTTCATTTGAGGTGTCATCAAAGCCCTGCAGAAAGGTGAGAAAAACATTTAAAGGTCCCATTTACTGCACTTTTTCCACATATTGACAGTTACGATAGGTGAGATGTTTGTGATATACTTTGGCCGAATTGACTTGAATTATTTAATTATTGCAGCATCATTGTGAATCAACTTCTGCAGCCTTCCTCAGAATGGTTCGTTTCAGTGCATGTCTCTTTAAATGCCCAAGCGCTGTAGTTAACTCTGCCCTCCCTCTTACATCACTGTTGCTAATTTTAGCTGGCTCTCTCCTAGCTCGGGTAGCAATCCTGAGCCAACTAACGTAAATTCATCTTAAAGAATGAATGAAATAAAGTATCACTGATGAACAGGAGTGTGGTCTTCCAGCGGTCGATGGAGTAGGATGGAGTGCGTTAAGCACATGTGAATGAGTCATTGGTGGCCCACGGAGGCCTTGGGTCTTGGTTAGAGAAAATAAAACTATCGTAAACTTAGCCAAAATAACATCTGAGAATGTTGTATATGGTCAAGTGTGGGTAGAAGGACAAGGATTCCAGTGGGGGTGAATAGAATTTATGGAAAATAGCAATCAAAACAGGCCGGATTGACAGTTAAGCACTAGGCAGCCTGTCTGTCAGTCTCTTCCTGCTGAGGCAAGCTGTAATGCGGTTAGACAGACCGACTCCAACTGCCTAGCCAAGCTAATACTAGCAGACTGATGTAGCATCACGGTGAAAATATTGAAAAAATAAGCCGGAGTGACACTAGATATGTTTTCGACTGTGGATTAGTAAACCAGGTGGAAAATAATCTTAATCTTAATCTTATCCTACACTTTATTACATGTATAGTTTATTTCTCTTATCTTATCATGTTTAATGTTGCAGCATTGTACCGAGACAAATTCCTAGTTTGTGTACTACATGAACAATGGCAATAAACCTGATTCTGATTCTGATTCTGAATAGGGATGTCTATTAGGGTGACTGAAATTTAAAGAAAATAACAATATAAACTGCACTTGTTAAGTTAACTCCGTAGTTGCACTGTTAGCTCTGAAGCTAACGCCATGTACTGAGAAACTCTGGGTGGGGACTGAATTTTCACAGCCAGTAGCACAGTAATGGTTGTAACTGAAGACCAAAGCATTTGTCCGTGAGGTAGTGGAAAAAAATCCAGGAGTAAAACCGGCTTGTGCCCATTCTGCCGAAATATTACGGCAGTTATGTGGCCCAAGAAAGCATTTTAGATGGTTAAAACCTACAAGCACATCATAGATGAGTGAGTGGGACTTTTAATGTAGAAGTTAATAAATTAGGCATTTTTCCAGTTGCTGGTTTGTACCTGGATAAATGGGATTTACATGCCAGCCACGAGTGCTACAGTAGTTTGACAAATAAAGTTCTCAACTTTAAAAAAAAAACAAAAAACAACACCTCAAAGTCAAACTTTGAAATGGTAAGCAACATTCTGTTCTGTGTTAACCAAGCTCGGCTAGTGTAACGCAGTCTGCCACACTGAGATAGGAGAACCGCCTCATTGTCCATGGTCCTAAAACAGACTTTGCATCCACTGCAGGCCTTTAACGAGGCAGTAAATGCGTCCAAAAAGACAACTGCATTCAGTCAGAGTTCACTGAAATCAAAGCAAATTAAAGAGGTCATGGGTCCAACGGGAAATGTAGTGGGCGTGTCAAGGAGGTAAAAGTATTTCTGGGTGCTTCAGTGTCTTCTTGTGTGATGCTGAAAGTGTTTTGATGTGTTCAGGTGAGGGAGACGCTGGCTGCAGAGACAGGACTCAGTGTTCGGGTCGTCCAGGTGTGGTTTCAGAACCAGAGAGCTAAGGTAAGAGCTGTTGGCATAAAACAAATTACCTTTCCTGACCTTAAAAAAAAACTTGCTTTTTCAGTCCACCTAATAAATCACCACAACTATGTGTGTTAAACTTATCACTGCATTCCTTTGACCAACACAAAAAAGAGCGAGGAGTTGCAAATCTAGCTCATTCTTGCATTAAATGTCTACGCCTCCTCTTTTCTGATGATTATCTCGTGAAAACCTTTGATACTTGACAATGAAGTGCACTCAGATACAGACTTTATGCAGTTCATTCAGGGGTGACCGGCGAGGAGCATCCTTTTTAAATTAAAGCGAGCATGTTAGTTTTGGGAGTTTCTCACAACTTTGACTCCATTTCAGATGAAGAAGTTGGCAAGAAGACAGCAGCAACAACAAGAACAACAGAATTCCCAGAGACTTGGCCAAGGTACGACAACATACCCTGCAAACAAGACTGGAGATAACAGGAGTCATATCTATACATATATGACTCATCTATGATGGTGTCTTATGTTATGTTGCAGTAAACTCCAGTGTGTATTCAGTGGTGATTCTACTGTAAATACCAAATTACTAGGATGTTACTGTGTAAACAAAGCATTTCACATCTGAAATAAATTGGAAACATGGTTTGGAAGTCAAATGAGATGAATGGCAGGAATCATTTGACCAAACCACTGTAAACGGGAGGGCAATGAAGCAAGAAGTCTGTGTGTCTGTCACAAGCCACTTAGCAAACAGCAGTGTTTGTAAAGGTAAAGTCAGGTGAAGCCACAGCCAGAGTTACCGTAGGTTTACAGTTATACCCAGGCACAGATAGACGTGAAGTGAAGCTCAAAGACTTCCCCTTTGCCCCCTGAAGTGCCCTTTTGGAGAGGAATTTTTTTTTAAGAATTTAGATTTTAATTTTCCCCCTATGGAGACACCAATTGCCAATTTCCTCTAAATTCACCATTTGTTTTTTGTGATAAAATTGTTATTTTTCTCCACACAAATTTACAACATACTCAAAAACTTTCAACTTTTTTCTATAAAATTTGCAGCTTTCTCAAATTGTCATGATTAATCTTGTAAATCTGCTACTATACACTCACTGATATACTAAGTTGTCCTGTATAAACTATCCTTGCAGTCTTTATGGGGATGAAGGGTAGCAGGTTAACGGGGTGATTTGGGCTCATTTTATTGACAAGGGGAATGGTCTTTTTAATTTTTTGCAAATATTTAACTATTTGAATGGAGAATTAATATTTTATTTTCTAAAAAAAAATCAGTTTTTTCTCATTTTTGCAGAGATTTATTTATTTTGAACAGATATATATATATTTTTTCCAGTGGAAGCTCCCCATTTGTGCCCTGTCAATACATAATTAATGATGAAGACCATGGTCTCTGTGTGAGTTGATAGTTCTGGACAAATGTTGGGAGTATTAAATATCTCATGAGTGTCGTGATATTAAAATAAAATTGATATATCAAGTAAGTACAGTAAACCTTGCACCACTAAATGTAACTTTACTTATTTCAGTATTTAGGAGTGCCCTTTTTTTGGTTGAGCACCAGCCCCAAAAATGTCTGTCACAGGTCTGGTATAATCAGTGACCTACAGTTACTTCAGTAACAAGCGGCTGTAATGATTGCTACACAAGTTTATAGTTTAGAATAACAGCCTAAAGCATTTCTTGATCTGAAAAACAGGAAACCCATTCAGGTTAGACTGAAATTACAAGGTTTGACTGGAAGCTTTCCAGGAAGAAACGCATCTCTGCTCTGAGGTTTTCCCCAATTCTGTCTCGCATTTCAGTGCACACTCAGTGTGTGTGGCTGTCTTCACATTTCCCTTAAATTCACTTTCTTTATTCTGCTTTCCTACCATTTGCTCTCATCACCATGCAGAGGTGATGTCGAGTCGGATGGAGGGAATGATGAACTCCTTCACGCCGCTGGCTCCGCCTCAGCAGCAGCTGGTCACCATGGATCAGAACAGTTACAGCACGGACCCATTCCAGCAGGGTCTCACCCCCCCACAGATGCCCGGGGACCACATGAACCCATATGGTGAGCATCCACCAACTCCCACCCACTCACACACACACACACACACACATGCCCGTCCCTTGATCAACCTCAAAGCTCCCCAGTGTGGGGACATGTGCTCCAGCAGTACCCCCCCCCCCCCCCCCCCACGATTTAAGCCGCTAACAGAGAAGTAGGAAGAGCTTCTGCTCCCACATGAGATAACACAAGTGTTCTCATAAGCTATTATGGTTTGAAGTACATTTTCAAATCTGTTTAATATGGTTTTAAGCCCTCGCCCACACTTCTCAGATATGCACTGTTACAGATGATATTTCCTATCGTTGGAGAAAACATGTGGTCTATGTGGGCAGCCTGACATTAACTGCAGTTCGAACAGTGATTAAGGAGCTAATGAATCAGAAATGGGGGGGACCCCTTCAATTTCTGTTTGATAGAGAGTGGAATTAAAAGGAAGGAGGGAAATCAGTCAATCAAGTGTTGGTCCACAGGATGTAACTGAAATAACACATTTTTGAGCAATGTCCTCAACATGTCCCAGAGGGACCATTTCCCGAAGTTCATAACTTCCTTATAATTTGCCTCCATTTAGTTTTCTTCGGTAGTAAGAACCCAAATCCCCAGTCTCATCACTCTCCTTTGGTTTGGGGAAAAGAACAATATTGGCAAGGCATTAAAAGATACATCTCAGAACACTGTCCCCATTTTGTGCAACACTATCATTAAGATCCAGAGTGTAATAAAGTTAACTATTCCCTCCAGAGAAATAACATGTTGAGGTTTTATGAAAGGCGTAAACAGTTGCTATTAACCAGATCTTTTAGGAGGATGCCCCTTGTTTACATGCTCCCTCACAGGCCACAATTGTCCCAGTGAGCGCAGCAAAAAGTGAGCTTTGATGATATCCAGCAAAACTGTTCTCACAATTGTGATGACACACAACAGCAGCTCCTCAAAGGGACTATTAGTAATTATAATTTCCCAGCGCTGCTATAAATCTCAAATACGTGATTGCACTGATTTCACAGCGAGTGCAGCTGTGTTGTTGTGCGCTCTCTGAATGACACCTCAGACTCTGAATCCTGACGCCTGTCTCCACATCCCCTCCTCCCTCCCTTTCTCTGTCTGCAGGTAATGATTCTGCATTCCACGATATAGACAGTGATACATCTTTAACCAGCCTCAGTGACTGCTTCATGGCGTCGTCAGAAGTCAACTCCATGCAGGCCCGCGTGGGGAACCCCATCGACCGCCTCTATTCCATGCAGAACTCTTACTTTGCATCATGAAAAGAGAAGTGCGGAAAGCACCAGAACGGAATAAACTGCCCATCTCAACCTGAAAGTGCAGCGGATGGCCAGGAGTTTCCTATGCTAACATGGACACGACAGAAGAAACGCCTCCTTTGCAGTAGCTCCTGGTTTTTGTGTGGAAGCTCACTGAGAGATAGTGAAACCACTTATTGTAGGACAGCAACTTTTCCCGGGGGAAGAGACCTAAATGTTGTTAGAGATTATTTGGTAGAATTGCTTATTTGTCACAGGAGATGTTACTCTTTTTCTTTGTCCACGTAACGGAAACAAGTAGATACTGAAGCCACTGATTTACAACTCACTCAAACCAAATAACAGTGAATTTACACAGTGCATGATCAGCTGTAAACAGAGAATTTTTGTAAGCCCTTCTTCTGGTTAAGATGTGGTGTTTTGGACTGTTTCTTCTTCACTCCACATGGGTTTCCATGTTCATCGTTTGCATTTTGATCACCTTCCATAGGTTTAGATATTGTGTTAATAGTAAATAGGTGCAGCATGTCTGCGGGAGTGGCTGTACATTTGTTGTATGTATGAGAGACAGAACTGTTAGGGCAGACGAAAGAGGAGAATGTAGTGGAACAGTAGGATCAGTGAAGTGTAAATACTTTCCCCAGGCAAATTGGATGTGCATGTTAAAAATGGAAAGTATTCTATTTATTTAACTATAACAGGCTCTTGAAGGTACATATTAAAACTGAAAAGCTTTATTTAAAAAGGAGAGCATTTTTTTTTCTGTTGAGCAGTTAGTGAGTTCATGAGTATCACAGCTCATCTGTATACCTTTTTCAATATGAAGATTAACCTTTTTTGTTTTTTCTTTTCAGCCAAGCTGTAAATCTGCAAAAGTTGCTATTTATTTCTTACAAACCATAAACCTTATGTTGTCATCGTTCTATGTGCTTTATCAAAATGTTCAAGTTGCTAATTGACCAAAGTTGACTGGTTTGATTAATAAACAATGTCTTTCTCCTGACAGTGTTAAATAAATGTCATCAGTGACCGTTAACACAGTAACACGTAAAAGTCTCACATTATCTGAGGGTTTTCAGACCTGAAAGTCCACACAGGGGTGTCAAACAAGGTTCATATTTTTGTTACTTTGGGCTAAACAACTTTACGTGATGCGCCTCCATCTTGTCATGACAACGTTTGTGGTGTTAGCACTGACTGGCATTTAGCAAACATGCTATTCACCCTAACCACTTGAAAGTGGTTAGGGTGAATAGCACCCTACTCTCTTACCACTTGAAAGTGGTAAGAGATAATTGCTTACTGTCAATTAGAAAGATGTAGACTATGATCCAAAGTTTCAGAAAGCAGTAAATTTACGCATCTAATTTGCATACAAACAAAGACATTCGTCACTTACTGGTGTCCTTTTGCCACATTCTGGTCGCTATTTTGTCCTCTCCCGGTCATTTTAGCTTTCACTCCTACACCCACAAACTGTTATTTATTATTACACCTTAATTTCGCTTTTATTCTGGTGCTATTTATCTTATAAAACTGCACAGAAGTGGAATGATTTTCCTCTCTACAACAATAGGTAGCAGCCATATTTTTTTTGGTCTAATCCCACAGTACAAGAAGAAGGAAGTATTTCTTCCTCTTTGGTGTATTACGTGTCATCCATGAGTCCTCCAGCGTGTACCTGCCACCTTGTGAACTGGCATGATCAGTACAAACCCTCAGTACAGCTGGGCAGTGTTTCTGCACATTATTATGAGTTGACAGGTGCAGCGCCGCACTCTGCCACTAGGGGTACACGAAATATCACAACGAAAGAGTTAAGTTAAAATTGGGGAAGACTCCATCGTATTAGTCAGTAAACTAGTTTGGCGAGGCTAGAATATTATCCAGGTCTTCATCAAAAAGAAGATCTGTCCTCATCAGCTGTGACAATGTTCAGGTGATATTGCTTGCCGATTTTTTTTTTCCATCCATCCATCTTCTGCCACTTTTCTGGAGGTCTGGGTTGCCGAGGCAGCAGTTCAAGCAGAGAAGCCCAGACTTCCCTCTCCTCAGCCACCTGCTCCAGCTCTTCAGAGAGGATACAAAGGCGTTCCCAGACCAGCTGGGAGACGTAGTCTCTCCAGCGAGTCCTGGGTCTGCCCCGGGGTCTCCTCCCAGTGGGACGTACCTGAAACACCTCAAGTGGGAGGCGTCCAGGAGGCATCCTGATCAGATGCCCATACCACCTCAACTGGCTCCTTTCGATGTGGAGGAGCAGTGGTTCTACTCTGAGCCTCTCCCGGATGACTGAGCTCCCCACCCTATCTCTGAGGGTGAGTCCAGCGATCCTACAGAGAAAGCTCATTTCAGCCGCTTGTATCCGCAATCTCGTTCTTTCAGTCATTACCCAAAGCTCGTGACCATAGGTGAGAGTAGGAATGTAGATTGACTGTTAAATCGACAGCTTTGCCTTAGAACTCAGCTCCCTCTTCACCACAACAGACCAGTACAACGTCCGCATCACTGCAGATGCTGCTCCGATCCGTCTGTCAATCTCTCGCTCCATTCTCCCCTCACTCGTGAATAAGACCCCAAGATACTTCAACTCCTCCACTTGGGGAAAGAGCTTGTCCCCAACCCAGAGAGGACAATCCACCTTTTTCCGGCTGAGGACCATGGACTCGGACTTGGAGATGCTGATTCTCATCCCAGCCGCTTCACACTCAGCGGCAAACCGTCCCAGCAAGAACTGTAGGTCATTGCTGGATGAAGCCAGCAGGACAACATCATCTGCAAACAACAGAGATGAGATCCTGTGGTCACCAAGCAAGACACCCTCCGTTCCCTGGATGCGCCTATAAATCCTGTCCATAAAAATTATGAACTGGATCGGTGACAAAGGGCAGCCCTGGCGGAGTCCAACTCTCACTGGGAATGAGCCCGATCGAGTGTTGGCAATAAGAACCAAACTCTCACAATGGTCGTACAGAGACCGAATAGCTCATAACAACAAGCCCGATACCCCATCCTCCCGAAGCACCCCCCACAAAAAACCAAGAGGAAGGTGGTCGAATGCCTTTTCCAAGTCCACAAAACACATGTAAACTGGTTGGGCAAAGTCCCACGAACCCTTGAGGATTCTCGAGAGGGTAAAGAGCGAGTCTGATGTGCCACGGCCAGGACGAAAACCACAATGCTCCTCCTGAATCAGAGGTTCGACCAACGGCCAGACTCTCCTCTCCAGTACCCTGGCATAGACCTTCCCAGAGAGGCTGAGGAGTGTGATTCCTCTAAAGTTGGAGCACACCCTCCGGTCCCCTTTTTTGAAGAGAGGAACCACCACCCCGATTTGCCATGCCAAAGGCACTGCCCCCAACCTCCACGCAATGTTGCAGAGGCGTGTCAACCATGACAGCCTTACAACATCCAGGGCCTTGAGGTACTCAGGGTGAATCTCGTCCACCCCCGTGGCCCGGCCACCAAAGAAATTTTTAACCACCTTGGCAACCTCAGCCCCTGTGATAGGCAAGTCGTCCCCCTCGTCCACAAGCCCTGCTTCCTCTGTGGAAGGTGTATAAGTGGGATTGAGGAGATCCTCAAAGTATTCCTTCCACCGCCCGACGATATCCCCAGTCGAAGTCAACAGCGCCC
The DNA here is from genome assembly GCA_020510985.1 of Pholidichthys leucotaenia. Lineage (NCBI taxonomy): Eukaryota > Metazoa > Chordata > Actinopteri > Cichliformes > Pholidichthyidae > Pholidichthys > Pholidichthys leucotaenia. The sequence goes on from CM035838.1 coordinate 134,567,399, forward strand.
CATCCGCACCATACACAGTGTGGACAGGGAGCTGCTTCCCCCTCCTGAGCCGCCGGACAGTTTGCCAGAATCTCTTCAAGACCGACCGAAAGTCTTGTTCCACGGCATCACCGAACTCCTCCCATACCCGAGTTTTTGCTTCAGCAACCACCCGAGCTGCACTCCGCTTGGCCTGCCGGTACACCTCAGCTGCTTCGGGAGTCCCACAAGCCAACCAACCTTGATAGGACTCCTTCTTCAGCTTAATGACCCCCCTCACCACTGGTGTCCACCACTTGGTTTGGGGGTTGCCACCACGAGATGCCCCGACAACCTTGCGGCCGCAGCTCTGGGCTCGTTGGCCCCTCATGGATCGTCACCTTATTGTGGTGAGGGGTTTGCTTGCCCCAGTGATCGCAGGAGCTATGTTGTCCGGGGCAATTTGCCTCTGATAGGGTCACCCAAGACAAACTGGTCCTGAGTGAAGGGCCAGACTAAGAACGATCCAACAGACTCTCATGATAAATACTAGAACAAGGATTCAGTGTACCCCACCCGGTATGGGATTACCGGGGCCCCACCCTGGAGCCAGGCCTGGGGGAGGGGCTCGATTGCTAGTGTCTGGTGGCTGGGTTTCCGCCCCCATGGGACCCGGCCGGGCTCAGCCCAAAGGAGTTACATGGGTCCGCCCTCTAGTGGGCTCACCACCTGCAGGAGGGATCATGGGGGTCCAGTGCTATGTGGATCAGGTGGCGGTCAAAGGCGGAGACCTTGGCGGACTGATCTCAAGCTTCCTAAACTGGCTTTTTTTTTTTCCAAAAAATTTGTTGCATCTTCAAAGAAAATATCTGGTAAGTTTCTGCATTTTAATGATTTTCAAGTGCCTATGCTGCTAATGGTCATATGTCCTCTCGCTGAGTGCTGCCCCACTCATCTTCTGCTCGTTTTCCCTCGTATCGGCTGCCTTAACTTACTTTTTTGCCCAGAAAGTCCAAATTGTTCTGAAAATTGCTTTTTTGGGGGCAGTAGTGGCTCAGGAGGTAGAGCAGGTCGTCCGGTAACTGGAAGGTTGGCAGTTCGAAACCCGCTCCCCCAGCCATCCTGCCGTTGTGTCCTCGGGCAAGACACTTTACCCACCATGACACTGGTGTATGAATGTGAATAATTTGGTGGTGGCTGGAGAGGCTGTTGTCGTGGATTGGCAGCCACGTTTCCATCAGTTTGTCCCAGGGAAACTGTGTCCCAGGGAAACTTTTGTGGCTACAAAAGTAGCTTACCACTACCATTGTCTGTGGAGTGAATGAATAATGGACTCACTGTCAAGCATTTTTGGGTGTAATGAAAAACGCTATATAAATGCAATCCATTATTATTCACACACTAAACTGATTGGGACTGCCTTTTTTTGCATTGTAGGTAATTTGTTCTTTTTTTAATAAGGGGAATGGTGGTGGGGGGTATTTCCAAGTTAGCATAAGGTATAAAAGTAAATTAAGTATACATTTACAAGAATTAAAATATGATTAAAGAGCCTACAATTTAAAAAAAAAAAACAAGTTTACCACAAGCAAGTCCCAAATTTATCAGAAAAAATTTACAAATTTGTAAGGAAAAAAACTCAGGAATGACAGGGGAAATACTTTTGCAAGAAAAACAGTCAAGAGAATTAAGTCTAATTTACAAGAAAAAAAAAAGATAGATTTACAAGATCAAAAGCTGCACATTTGCATACATTTCTGACATTTTCCCTCATACATTTCCAATTTGTGAGTTTTTTTCTTGTAAATTAACATTTTTCTTGGAAATTCATAACTTTTTTCTGGTAAATTTATAACATTTTCCTGGCAAAATTTTGACTTCTCTAATAAATGTAGCACTTTTTCCCCCTATAAATTTGGCTCTGTTTATGATAAATTTGATACCTTTTTTTCCCACACAAACTTACACCTATAAAGTTGAAATGGTTTTCTGTTAAATTTCCAACTTTTTCCCACATAAATTTTCAAGATTTTATTCTTTTACATATGTAACTACACACACCAATTTGCGACATTTTCCTCTTACAAGTGTTAGTCTGAGGAACATCCTGGAAACTCCACAGGAGTCATGAAAGCATAATTTTGTGGAAAAAGTCCTCTTTGTTGGGATGGGGATGAGGGGGTGGCACCTTAATAGTGGGGATGGTTTGGGTCATTTTGCTAATGAGGGGATGGCACACGAGACAAATAAAATACTAGCGGAATGAAGATTGCGAGCTGAAGCTGCAGTGTTAATGTCTTGGCCACCAACTGTTTTGAACGGTTACATACATTTAGAAAAGCACTGAAATCGTGCTGATGCCATGTTTCAGTTTAACTCATCAAAATTGTATAGATGTCTGTACCTCTAAGTAGGATTTATGTAGTGTGATTTGTCAGCATTCCATGAAAAAAAATGCCCTAGAAGGCACCAATGCTATTAAACATGCACGGAAGGCCCACTTAGATGGCTGAGAACGAGGTCTAACGGGCAGCGATTAGCTGACATAACACAAAGTATTAGGCCCTTTCACAAAATGGTTACTGTAGAGAGAAATTAACCCATACAGTGAAAAAGGCTTTTTTCCCCCCAGGGGCTAAATAATACCTTTAACTCCCTTTTGGAGACCAATTAAGTCTGCTTTAATTAATTTATTTTTTGGCACTTCCAGGCATGTCTTTACCACTTGTATTGCTGCATTCTGTTTGCTAGCTCGCAAGATGCATCATTTGCTTTGAAAATGCACAAACCTCCCAGTTTCTGAAAACTTCTAACAGATCCTTTCCTCGACTACTACATGTCAGAGACTATGACATCATTCAGGGTTTTTTTTTGAACTTTGAGTTTCATTATCTAAGTAATATGCGGAGAACTCCAGACTTTCTTTTAGTTAAAAAGTCTTGATCTCTAGACCAGTTGTTATTTGACGGAGTCTCACAGACAGTGACTTTTTTCGTAGCCCTGACACATGGCTAACATTTAACGTTGTTTTCAAATAACAGAATAAACAAAATAGGGTTGTATTGTCAGTAGTGTGTACTTAGCATTAGGAGGCTAATGCTTTGGTTAGCCGCACATATGAAAATTCTTAACCATGTTGGGTGCATACAGAGCAAAGGCCACCCGTCTAATTTCAGGTAGAACTGACTAACTAACAACGAAACAAGTACTTGTCTGAGGGGAATGACAACGCTGAGGCAAAAACATTTATGTGCAGCAGGGTGAGGTCGAGAAAAAGTTCAGATGACATACCAGTACAGCTACGCGACTACAGCAGAAACCCCACCTATAACCTCAGGGCTTGTCAGCGGTTGCTTGCAAGTACCATCTGGGTTTTCGCTCATTTCACTTCAATCCAGCCAGGCAAGCTTCCACCCACTGTCTGCGCAGTCATGTGACCACACGGATAATCAATAGGTTCATGATGTACTGCAGTGCAATGTATTGCTGAAGTCCTACTCATGACACGGTTTAATAATCCCTGCTGCTATCCCTGAACAGAGGGAGCATATAAAAAAGAATGTTAGAGAACTGCTTTCTCTATATATACTGCTATATCTCTATTTTTATTTATTTTGTCTTCAGTCTGACAGCCAGGTGCTAGATTTGTGGGCAAGGTTACACTCCCATTTATCTTCATTTGCCATACCAGAAAAGAGAATCACTGTGAGTGGCTTCTGACTGGATAACTACTATAAACTGGATAAACCCCATTTTCCATGGAAAGGTGCCTTTTATGTTTTTGTTTCCTATTATTAACCACAAGTTAGCCATGCATGTGCGTGTATGCCAGTGTGCATAAGTGAGTCATGAGGACCATGAACAGGTTTGCATCAGGTTTCTACTATATATCTGGATTAAGTGTGAATGAGTTGAATAAACAAACATAACAAAAGCTCACGCTTACAGTAAACATGGACGAGGCTGCTGCACACATTGTGTTTGCACGGGACAGACAGTACACTTGGTTCAAGCTCTCTCTTTTCAGATGAGGCCAGGTGAGCTTACAGAGAGGTGTCTAGGTATAGAAGAGGACAGTGAAGCCCTGCCGCCGACATTGTAGTGGCAAAGAGAGAGTAAACCCTCAAAAACCATCAATTCTATTTGATGATGATTTTTGCTAAAATGTCTTTGTGTTTCTGTTTAAAAACCATACATTTGTGTCTCTGTAGACCAAACATATCTTTGAAAAGATGAAAAGCCTAAAAAAGCTGCAAGTTCCATTAAATGAATGTCCCTTACAATGTATTTTTACACATTTTACAAAATATAAATTAAGGAAAAGAAAACGTTTTACTGGTTATTCATAAGAAGTATAGTATGAGAAAGAACATACAATTCTCGGTCTTCTGATGCTATAGAGAACTTAATAAATATGTATTTTCACTTTAAAGAATATAGATATTGTTCACTTTAAACAGCATAGATATTGTTGTAATAGATTGATGTATAATTATGATAAGGTCAGAATGAAAATCTGCTTGTTATGATTTAAAAGGAAAGAACACTCCCATCTCTGTATACAGCTGGAATGAGCAGCTGGTCTTGTTGTTCCGCAGTGATAGGTAGAGTCTATCCAGAAATGGCTCTCGGTTGAAAGTAGTGTTACCATATCTTATTATCAGCTACTCAAGAATAAGTGAGAGTAAAACTACTTTCACTTGAATAAGGATAACAAAGTTTGTGTTCACTTTGAAAGCAATATTGTTCAGTTCTGACTTTTTTGGTCACATCAGATTTGTCTATCATGACTTCCCATTCATGTTTACAAGTGACTTCTACATGACTTTAATATGAACCGTCTGTCCTCTGAAATGTCTGTCACATTTGTCTGACTACTCATCCCTGCTTTCTGACAGAGAACACAGATGGATTTCTGCTTTTGTCAGCTGCCAGCAATCCTGTACATGATGAGGTTGAGAATGAGGAAGGAAGCCAAGTGGTGGCACACAGAGCTATTTTAGCAGCAAGTGCTAGCATGGATGCTAACACCTGAGCTAAAAGACGTGTTTGTTGTGTCTAGGGTTGCCAACTTTCTCAAAGAAAAATAAGGGACAGAGGGTTTTAACTATTGCTCGGTGCCACGCTGTTGTGGACATTAGTGTTGTCATAATACTGGGATTTTTTTACCTTGATAATACCTTAAAAAATACTGATATTGAATGTCATGTTTAATACGACAAGGAAAAAAGTACCACGCTGTATACCTAGAAATTTCAGATTTTACAGAATACAGAATCTCAGTTTAAAAATGCGTAATAGCTGTTTTTTAATAATGGATTGCATTTATATAGCACTTTTCATGACACCCAAAGACACTTTACAATGAGTCCACTATTCATTCACTCCACAGACAATGATAGTGGTAAGCTACCTCTGTAACCACAGCTGCCCTGGGGAAGACTGACGGAAACGTGGCTGCCAATCTATGCCAACGGCCTCTTTGACCACCATGGAACATTTATTCACATTCATACATCAGTGTCATGGACCATGAACACACTGGAGGCAAGGTGGATAAAGTGTCTTGCCCAAGGACACAACAGCAAGCTGGTGGGAGTGGGATTCAAACTGCCAAGCCTCCGGTTATTGGGCGACCTGCTCTACCGCCTGAGCCACTATGGCCTCATTTTTGTTTATCTTTGAGAAATAATAAAACTGTGAGCTAGAAAACACAAATACACTGCAAAAAGTCAAATACTGTATAAGTAAAATGAAATAAATTAAGGCTGTTTATTTGTTTTTTGTCTGACAAGATTGTTGCTGTGCAGTTTATGTGCAAGAAAATTGTACATGCTTTCCAATAGTTTTAACTTGTTAAATTTGAGAAGTCAAATTTTCTTGCTCTGTTGGCAAATAATTTTACTTAAAATAAAAAAAAACTGGCAATAATTCCAATTTGTCTAGATAGATAGATAGATAGGAGTACCATAACATCCAAAAAAAAAAAAAAATGACTGAGATTTCCCTTTTAACAGTATGACAGATACTACCTTCGTCATAAAATTACATCAGTGAAGTATTCCTGATTCAATGCACAACAACAGAAAATTGAAAAACCTGCACAGGTTAACAGCCCACATGTCTCCATCCATCCATCTATCCATCTTCTACCACTTTTCCGGAGGTCCGGGTCGCAGAGGCAGCAGTTTAAGCAGAGAAACCCAGACTTCCCTCTCCCCAGCCACCTGCTCCAGCTCTTCAGAAAGGATACAAAGGCGTTCCCAGACCAACTGGGAGACGTAGTCTCTCCAGCATGTCCTGGGTCTGTCCTGGGGTCTCCTCCCAGTGGGACATGCCTGAAACACCTCAAGTGGGAGGTGTCCAGGAGGCATCCTGATCAGATGCCCATAACACCTCAACTGGCTCCTTTCAATGTGGAGGAGCAGCAGTTCTACTCTGAGCCCCTCCCGGGTGACTGAACTCCTCACCCTATCTCCAAGGGTGAGCCCAGCAATCCTATGAAGAAAGCTCATTTCAGCCGCTTCTATCCGCGATCTCATTCTTTCGGTCATTAGCCAAAGCTTGTGACCAAAGGTGAGGGTAGGAACATAGATTGACCGGTAAATCAACAGCTTTGCCTTAGAGCTTAGCTCCCTCTTCACCACAACGGACTGGTACAACGTCCACATCACTGCAGATGCTGCTCTGATCCGTCTGTCAATCTCTCGCTCCATTCTCCCCTCACTTGTGAATAAAACCCCGAGATTCTTAAACTCCTCCACTTGGGGCAGGAGCTTGTCCACAACCCGGAGAGGGCAATCCACCTTTTTCCGGCTGAGGACCATGGACTCAGACTTGGATGTGCTGATTCTCATCCCAGCTGCTTCACACTCAGCAGCAGACCGTTCCAGTAAGACCTGTAGATCATTGCTGGATGAAGCCAACAGGACAACATCATCTGCAAACAACGAAGATGAGATCCTGTGGTCACCAAGCATGACCCCCTCCATTCCCTGGCTGCACCTACAAATCCTGTCCATAAAAATTATGAACAGGATCGGTGACAAAGGGCACCCCTGGTGGAGTCCAGCTCTCACTGGGAATGAGAACGACTGAGTGTTGGCAATACAAACCAAACTCTCACAATGGTCGTATAGAGATCGGATAGCTCATAACAAAAAGCCCAATACCCCATCCTCCCGAAGCACCCCCCACAAAAAACCATGAGGGACACGATTGAATGCCTTCTCCAAGTCCACAAAACACATGTAAACTGGTTACACAAACTCCCAAGAACCCTTGAGGATTCTCAAGAGGGTAAAGAGTTTGTCCAATGTGCCACGGCAAGGACAAAAACCACATTGCTCATCCTGAACCTGAGGTTCGACCAACGGCCGGACTCTCCTCTCCAGTACCTTGACATATACCTTCCCAGGGAAGCTGAGGAGTGTGATTCCTCTAAAGTTGGAGCGCACCCTTCAGTTCCCTTTCTTGAAGAAAGCAACCACCACCCCGGTTTGCCATGTCAAAGGCACTGCCCCCAACCTCCACACAGTGTTGCAGAGACATGTCAACCATAACAGCCCTACAACATCCAGGGCCTTGAGGTACTCAGGGCGAATCTCGTCCACCCCTGGGGCCCGGCCACCAAGGAGTTTTTTAACCACCTTGGCAACCTCAGCCCCTGCGATAGGTGAGTCGTCCCCCTCGTCCACAAGCCCTGCTCCCTCTGTGGAAGGCGTGTCAATGGGATTGAGGAGATCCTCAAAGTATTCCTTCCACCCCCCGACAATATCCCCAGTCGAAGTCAGCAGCGCCCCATCCGCACTATACACAGTGTGGATAAGGCACTACTTCCCCCTCCTGAGCTGCCAGACAGTTTGCCAGAATCTCTTCGAGGCCGACCGAAAATCTTGTTCCATGGCCTCGCTGAACTCCTCCCACACCTGAGTTTTTGCTTCAGCAACCACCCAAGCTGCACTCCGTTTGGCCTTCCGGTACACCTCAGCTGCTTCGGGAGTCCCACAAGCCAACCAAGCTCGGTAGAACTCCTTCTTCAGCTTAATGGCCCCCTTCACCACTGGTGTCCACCACTTGGTTTGGTTGTTTCCACCACAAGATGCACCGACGACCTTGTGGCCACAGCTCTGGGCAGCTGCTTCAACAATGGAGGTGGAGAACATGGCCCATTCTGACTCCATGTCTCCAGACTCCCTCAGAATGTGGTCGAAGTTCTTCTGGAGGTGGGAGTTGAAGACCTCCCAGACAGAGGCTTCAGCCAGATGTTCCCAGCCCACCCTCACTATACGTTTGGGTCTACCAGGTCTGAATGGCATCCTCCTCTGCCATCAGCTCCAACTTATCACCAGGTGGTGACCAGTTGGCAACTCTGCACCTGTGTTTACCCGAGTGTCCAAGACATATGGTCGCAGGTCTGATGACACGATAACAAAATCGATCATCAACCTGCCACCTAGGGTGTTCTGGTGCCAGGTGCACATATGGACACCCTTATGCTTGAACATGGTGTTCGTTATGGACAAACTGTGGCTAGCACAGAAGTCCAGTAACTGAACACCACTCGGTTCAGATCAGGCAGGCCATTCCTCCCAACCACCCCCCTCCAGGTTCCACATCCCAAAAGCCAGTTTAGGAAGCCTGGGATCAGACCACCAAGGCCTCTGCCTTCAAACGCCACCTGATCCACATAGCACTGGATCGCCATGGTCCATCCTGCAGGTGGTGAGCCCACTGGAGTATGGACCCATGTAACTCCTTCAGGCTGAGCCCGGCCGGGTCCCATGGGCGGAAACCCGGCCATCAGGTGAAAGCCATCGAGCCCCTCCCCCAGGCCTGGCTCCAGGGTGGGGCCCTGGTAACCCCATACTGGGCGGGGCAGACTGAATTGTTGTTCTAACATTCATTATGAGAGTCTGTTGGATCGTTCTTAGTGTGGCCCTTCACCCAGGACCAATTTATCTTGGGTGACCCTACCAGAGGCAAATTGCCCTGACCAACATAGCTCCTGGAATCACTAGGGCACGCAAACCCCCCACCACGATAAGGTGATGATCCATGAGGGGTGACAATCCATGAGCCCACATATCTCCTCTGCAGTAATTAACAGCCTCCTCCACTCGATGCTCCAGCTTAGAAAAATCCTTTACACTTTGAGATTTTTTTGAGCAATTCATTTTTTCTAAGCTCTTTTCTTCTCAAAACTTTTATGAGCGCCACTTTCAAACTTTCTTTCGGACATTTTGACCAAGCTAATTACTTCTTACCACCACCATCAGTATGTGAATGTGTGCGTGAATGTGTGGATAGCAGGATCTGTAAAGCACTTTGGCCATCCAGAGATGAGTAAAATGTGCAATACAAGTCACCGTCATTTACTATTTACCTCTCACTGAAGCTTGCATAGTCACATGTCAAAACAATTCCTCTGATTGGCTATTGTTACGTGGTACCCACATGAGGCACTTGGAAATTAGATCAATCAGCAGCCACTCATGAGTATCAAGTGATGGACATAGAATTTGACCAATTAACAACAATGTGATCTTTTTCATTGGCTCATGATAGGCTCTGATCTTCGTAGGCCCCTGGGCTTCAGTCCAGCCTAGCCCATCATTAAGACAGCGTTACGGGACAACGCATATTCTGTTCAGGACAAACATATTTAGCCCAATATGTCATGAACCTCCTCGTGTGCTTTTCCACAGCGCACAGTGAGGGGTAAAATAATGAGGATTTACGTGCTGGGTTCATCACACACATTTATTAACGTAAAGCCACACCATTCCAAAAGGGTGAAGACATATGAAAATGCAAAATAACTTACAGTGGGCGTTCGAGGGCCAGCATCACCCAGCGAACCCATGAGAAGAGACGTGCAGCCACGCTGGCGTCCCACAGCCGGTATCGCTGTGCGAGCGCAAGAGAACCACGGTGATATGGAGTGGCTACACGTCGTGGCATACAGTTGAATAAGGTAATCTCAGAACAACACAGCAGACAACACATACAGTTAGATGAAGACCCAGCAATGCGTGACTGGCACAAGGCAGCCTAAGTACCCGCATTGCTGGTGACAGTGAAATTGGCAGCACCTGGGCGAGAGCAGGAACATGGCACAAGGGAAGGAACAGCTGGTACTGATGAGAGAGGGGCGTGGCCAGACCGGCGGCTGTCAGCAGCGCCCACAGAAAGTAGGACAGAGCCGCTGTCCAACAGCCGCCAGCCAGACAGTGACTGAGAGTGAGGAAGGCACACTGAAATGCATACTAAACACAAAAATATTGGTACCTAGACCCACAGGAAGGGCAGGATCGAGCCGGCGAAACCAAGCCGGCTGGGTTCCTGACAGAGTCCCCATCTTTAGGGGTGGATTCCCAGACACCCACGGTAACATCCCGAGGACACCCCCCCCCCCCACACACACACACAAGCAGAAACAAACAACATGAGCCCAGGTGGGAGGTAGGGGGAAACAGGAAAGGAGGGAACACAATTCCCCGCCCAGGGCTCGCAATTAACCTCCCAAGTCCAAAGATGTTGGGGCTTGGGGGCCGCCCGGAGTCTCAGGCCCAGTAGGCAGTCCAGTGAACAGAGTTTGGTGGCCTGCCAGAAAACACGGGCCAACTGGCCCAGAAACTCCGTCCCTCTGGTGGCTGGCCAACGTTGTAGAGCCACCAGGACTGGGTGAGTGGTGCAGGAGGCTGCCTACCGCCCGGGAGGTTTTGTGGTGGGTGATCAGACCGTAGGTAGGGGACCCTCACGGCACTGGACTGGGAGGCGATGGGCACCACAATGACGTCAGGCTGAAGAGTAACAGTCCTGGCAACCTCAGGCTGCCCGGTAGCACCCTCGATGGTCCTGGTCTGGGACACGACTGCACCCACGGTGGACCCCGACCGGGCCAACGCTGCACCCACGGTGGATTCTGGCGGGAGCCTGGCTGCACCCACGGTGAGTGAACCGGCTCACAGGAGCACCAGGCTGAGGAGGCGGTTGACAGGGGGAACCCTGATGATCCTGGCCAGTGCAGTAGAAACGGCGGCGTCCTCCTATGGTTGGACCAGGCCTTCTGTGACCTCCAGCGACCCTAGGTGAAGGCTCAGAGATAGCAGGAAGAGAAAGGTGGTTAGGGTTGCCGGCAGCGGCAGAGCCCGGCAAAGTGAGTGCAGATGCAGCCGAGGGCTGCACCTGACTCCTCTCCAAGAGCCAGAGAAGATATCTCTAAAATTGACATAAGAAAAACAAGGGAGAGAACTTGCCTGAGCTGGATCTCCACTGCCATCCAGGACTCTGACGAACTTGACAATGTAGTTCCAGGCCCAGCTTCCAGCAGGTCCTACTCTGGCTCCCACTCTGCCGCCGTCACCTCCACAGCTGGCACAATGGTCCAAGCAGTCACTTGATACCCCTGCAGGATCATCCAGGGCCCAAAACTCCTCCACTGTCTGCCGGCTTGGCTCCAGGACCGGCGGGCACTCAGGGATTAAGGGAGGAGACACAGAGAGAGTGGGGGATGAGTTTATTGCTACAGCCGGAGGGGAGGACCCAGCGGACATCTGAGACTGGGCCTCTCCCTCGGGTGACAGACAAGGGTTTTTATGGGTTAATTGAGTCAAGAGAAAACACACTTGCCTGTCATCCCGGCATTTGGTGTTCTCAGCTGCAGCAGGTGGATGATCATCCCTCTCCATGTCTACGGAGATTTTGGCTCCTTCCCACGGTGCCGATGATTCCCTCGGCGTGGCTGCAGGGGACCAGCTCTGTGCTGGCTCAGGAGTGGAATCCTCCAGGGCCCCCAGCTCCTCCATCGTCCGGTGGCTCTGCTCGCTCTCAGGAATCGATGGGGGAGACACAGAAGAGACAAGAAAGTGGTTTACCTCCGCAGCTGGAGGAGAGGACCCAACGGACTGCTGAAGCTGGGCCTCTCTTCCGGGAGACAGACAATATTTATCATTATTATATTGAATAGAATGAAAACACACTTGCCTGTCCTCCTGGTGCTTGATGTTCACAGCTTCGGAGAGCCGACGATCATCCTTCTTGGCATCTACGCTGGCTCTGGCTCCCCCTCTGAACGATGGAAGAGCCCGCTCGGGAGATGCGGAAGTGGGCATAACCCGGGGAACCATGGCCCTGGAAGGATGTCGACAGCCGAAGATGACGAGGGCCCTTCCTGGTGTTTCCCCATAGGATGGCGCCGTTGTGGTGGAGCCTGAGATGCACGGGCTGGAGCTGGCTTGCCAAGCGGAGCAGAAGAGGAAGTGGACGGCTGACGAGGGGGGAATCTCTGCTTCGGCTCGGCGGGAATAACCCTCGCAGATAATCCAGGAAATTGCTGCTCCAACGTGCAGACCATGGAGAGCAGCTCCGCGTATTGTGGGCATCTCCAGAGGCCAGGATGCACCTCCAGAATGCCCATGGCACCAAGAAGATTCTCCCACTTCTTCTTGGGACCTCGGGACGCAAGAGCCCCCTCCACAAAATCCTGAATAAAATCCGCTGCCCACTCCTCCTCCAGTGTCGGGACACCAGCTGCCTGTCCTCCTCTGCGGTGCCGAGGTTGGCGTGCCCGGGACATTATGTGCTCCAAAAATTAGGTAAGTGGGGAAAAAAAGGAGAAAAGGGATGTGAGGGTGTAACCTGCTAAATCCTCTTTTTGGCTGGGTCTTCTGTCATGAACCTCCCTGTGTGCTTTTCCACAGCGCACGGCGAGGGGTAAAATAATGAGGATTTACGTGCTGTGTTAACCACACACATTTATTAACATAAAGCCACACCATTCCAAAAAGGGTGAAGACATACGAAAATGCAAAATAACTTACAGTGGGCATTCGAGGGCCGGCATCGCCCAGTGAATGCATGAGAAGAGACATGCAGCCATGCTGGCGTCCCACAGCCAGTATCGCTGTGCGGGCGCAAGAGAACCACGGTGATGTGGAGTGGCTACATGTCGTGGCATACAGCTGAATAAGGTCGTCTCAGAACAACGCAGCAGACAACACATACAGTTAGATGAAAACCCACCAATGTGTGACTGGCACAAGGCAGCCTACCGCATTGCTGGTGATAGTGAAATTGGCAGCACCTGGGCGAGAGCAGGAACATGGCACAAGGGAAGGAACAGCTGGTACTGATGAGAGAGGGGCGTGGCCAGACAGGTGGCTGTCAGCAGCGCCCACAGAAAGTAGGTCAGAGCCGCTGTCCAACAGCCGCCAGCTAGACAGTGACTGAGAGTGAGGAAGGCACACAGAAATACATACTAAACACATAAACATCGGTACCTAGACCCACAAGAAGGGCAGGACCGAGCTGGGGAAACCAAGCCGGCTCAGTTCCTGACACAATAAACGGGATGTTCAGGCCGAAATGGGACAGTTGGTAACTCTAGTTGTGTCTGAGAACTAGGACAGTGGAGGAGGGAGCTGTACTGAACGATGGCTTTATTTGCAAACACTGTTAACAGTGCATGTTACAGCACACTAGCTACTAAGCTAACTCTGACCAGGTACAGGCTGGTGTTGGCATAGAGGCGGAGTGCCAAAGAGGCCATCTCCCGCTGTCAGTCCCCTAATATAGGCATGCCGTGATGGCATCATCTGTGCCTCCACCTTCATGTCCATGCTACCTGTTATATATGTTAATATGGGAATATCTAACAATGTGCAGCGGTAAAAACTCGCATGAATTACAATCTAGCCATTTTCAATTAAGTGGCATGGCCACAGTACAGCCAATTTAGCAAGTGGCTCAGCTCTAATCTGAAAGATTGGATTGTAGAGCAGATTCACAAGTTGTGACACCTACAAAATAACAACAGAATTTACAAAATTATTACAGCAGAGAAGAAACTGTTTTCTCTATTGGTCAAATGTGTTTATGTTCTGACTTCCTACAGCTGTTAAAAGTCCAATCAATCCACTTAATTACAATAATGTTTTATTCCACCAAAACACTGTATTTGTAGTATACAACAATGAAAACAGCCACTGCAAACTGTAAGCTTCAAGACAAAATATGATTTGCACAACCATTAACTATTAACATCATTAACTTGAGCATATACATATTGGGCGGTGTGGTGGCACAGTGGTTAGCACTGCACCAGCACAGCAACTCACCCTTGGCCATGGGATCCCTGGTTCGATCCCAGCTCGTGATCAACAGTGATCTGTGTGGAGTTTGCATGTTCTCATCGTATCTGCGTGGGTTTACTCCGGGATTTCTCCGGTTTCCTCCCACAGGCCAAAAACATGCAGGTTAGGTTAATTGGAGACTCTAAAGTGGCCCTAGGTGTGAATGTGTGTGTGAATGGTTAAGGGACAGCGCTGTACCGTGGCTGCTTCATCCATCCAGGTGGATGCCCTCAATTTCCCCTCTGGGGATCAATAAAGTATACAAAATCAAAATCAAATGTGGGTGTCAGTGGCTCAGGAAGTAGAGCGAGTCATCCAATAATCAGAGGGTTGGTGGTGTGAATCCCGCTCTCCCCAGCTCTCCCCAGCCGCTGTGTCCCTGGGCAAGACACTTTACCCACCTTGCCTCCAGTATCCATGACACTGGGTATGAATGTGTATAAATGTTTGGATCTCTGGTGGATCTCTGGCGCCTTAAAACCAGATGCTTCGGGTAGATGGTGGCTCGTCAACCTGGGAAGGTAGCCCATCTAGGGGAAGGTAAACCCTGATTTCAAACCTCTGCTGCCTTGCGGCACACCCGGTCACAGGAAAGGCTTCGGGAGTCAACCCTCAGGAAAAATCCGGAGTCGGAGTCCCTAAGGCAGTTCTCTGTTGTGCTCAACATCGTTCTAGCAGCTCCTGCGATGGCGCTGGTGCCAAACTGTAGCAGCCCTGCTGTTCCTTTGGATTCATCAGTGACGTGGAGAGGGGGGACATGCTGCATGGGCAACATCTTGTCCTCCATATCTTCCTGCCCAGGCTTGAATCCTCCCAACGCCCAACGCTGGAAGGTAGAACACCGGATCACTGGAGAGGACACTCCAGCTTCGCCTTTGGTGTAGACAAAACATGGGGAATGACAGTTACCGGTTATAAGCCACCGCTCAATTGGCGTAGAGCGCGGCGCCAGGGGTTGTTCCCGACGGTAGGAGGGATCATCGGATCTCACTGGACAGCTACCGCCCACCTCAAGCTGGGTAGCCTCCAGCCAATAAGGTGTTGTCCCGCCACAGCCTGCTTTCCTCATTGGGTGCATGGGGATGAGGAGAAGTCTGAACGGCAGGCTGAGAACTTTTGCACCAGGCAAGACAAAAAAACAAAAGAGACCAACTCTAAAACTGGGAACTTGGAACGTCCGCACTATGATGACAAGACTCGCTGCTAACCTCAAGGACATCAACGACACCAGGAAGACTGCCATCATCAATAATGAGCTGAAGAGACTGGAAGTGGATATCGCCACTCTCCAGGAAACACGGTTGGCTGATGCAGGCACACTGAGAGAGAAGGACTACACATTCTACTGGCAGGGAAAGAGCAGTGACGAACACAGGGAACACGGAGTGGGCTTCGCAGTGAAGAACACCTTGCTGAAGATGGTGGAACCGGGCAGCAACGGCTCTGCACGACTCCTCACCCTCCGCCTCAACACCACTCAAGGCCCAGTCACCCTCGTCAGTGTGTATGCCCCAACACTGACAGCCACACCAGAGGCAAAAGACGAATTCTACGAGAATCTCGCAACAACTGTCAGGATCATCCCCAACTCTGAACAACTCATTCTCCTTGGAGACTTCAATGCCAGAGTGGGTGCTGACCACGACTCCTGGCCCTCCTGTCTTGGACCATTTGGCGTTGGCAGAATAAACGACAACGGACAGCGGCTACTCGAGTTCTGCACTTATCACGATCTGTGCATCACAAACTCGTTCTTCCCTGTCATTGAAGCCAAGCGCTCAACTCTTGCCGAGTACAAGAAGTACCCAAATGAGAAGAATCTCCAGATTCTCAGGGCTGCGAGAAGCAAAGTTCAGCAGACTGCTCGGCGCTGTGCCAACGAGTACTGGACTCAGCTCAGCCAAGATATTCAAACCACTGCCATAACAGGGAACATCCATGGATGCATCAAGAAAGCATTTGGTCCGGCTCAGAGCAAGACGGCCCCCCTCAAATCCTCCACTGGGGAGATGATCACAGAAAAGAACAAGCAGATGGAGAGATGGGTGGAGCACTACTCCGACCTCTACTCCAGACAGAACACCGTGACACCGTCAGCCCTTGATGCCATCGATTGCCTGCCATCCATGGACGAACTTGATGCCGAGCCAACCATTGATGAACTCAGCAAGGCCATTGATAGCTTGGCCGCTGGCAAGGCACCCGGCAACAACGGCATACCCCCCGACCTGATCAAGCACTGCAAGACCGCCCTACTGCTGCCATTGCATGACGTCCTCTGCCAGTGCTGGAAGGAAGGTGCATGAAGGACATGAGAGACGCCAAGATCATCACCCTCTACAAAAACAAAGGGGAGAGAAGCGACTGCAACAACTACAGGGGCATCTCCCTCCTCAGCGTTGTTGGCAAAGTCTATGCACAAGTTGTTCTCGTTCGTCTATAGAAGCTTGCCGAACGTGTCTACCCCGAGTCTCAGTGTGGCTTCCACGCTGAGCGATCGACGGTGGACATGATATTCTCCA
Organism: Pholidichthys leucotaenia; assembly: GCA_020510985.1. Lineage (NCBI taxonomy): Eukaryota > Metazoa > Chordata > Actinopteri > Cichliformes > Pholidichthyidae > Pholidichthys > Pholidichthys leucotaenia. Next base: position 134,584,014 of record CM035838.1, read on the forward strand.
TCCGCCAACTCCAGGAGAAATGCAGAGAACAGAACATGCCCCTGTACGTCGCCTTCATCGACCTCACCAAAGCGTTCGATCTGGTCAGCAGAGAGGGCCTTTTCAAGATCCTGCCAAAGATAGGATGCCCACCAAAGTTGCAAAGCCTCATCGAATCGTTTCACACCAACATGCAGGGGATAGTGCAGCACGATGGCAACGTCTCAGAGCCATTCAACATACGCAGCGGAGTGAAACAGGGCTGTGTACTTGCGCCAACCCTCTTTGGGATTTTCTTTGCTATGCTCCTGAGGCATGCCTTCAGCACAGCAACAGAGGGAATCTACCTGCACACAAGATCTGACGGCAGGCTTTTCAACCTCGCCCGCCTGAAAGCCAGACCCAAAGTACGCGAGGCTCTAATCAGACATGCTGTTCGCAGATGACGCTGCAGTCGCGACCCACACACAGCAGGAGCTTCAGACCCTGATGGACCGCTTCTCCCAGGCATGCAAGGACTTCGGGCTTACCATCAGCCTGAAGAAGACTAACATCTTGGCGCAAGGCACGGAAGCACCACCAACCATCACCATCGACGACTACGAGCTGGAGGTCGTGAATCAGTTCAAGTACCTGGGGTCCACGATCAGCAGCAACCTCTCCCTTGATACAGAGATCGACAAGAGGATTGGAAAATCAGCCTCCACACTTGCTCGCCTCACCACACGAGTGTGGGAGAATCCCAAACTCTCTGTCAAGACGAAGATGGCAGTGTACAACGCCTGCGTCATCAGCACACTGCTCTATGGGAGTGAGACGTGGACAACATACGCCCGGCAGGAAAAGAGACTGAACTCCTTCCACTTGCGCTGCATTTGCCGCATCCTGGACATATCCTGGCAGGACAAAGTGCCCAACACAGAAGTTCTGTCCTGCGCCGGCCTTCCCTCCATGTTCACTCTACTCAGGCAGCGCAGGCTCCGCTGGCTAGGCCACATTCACCGTATGGAGGATGGCAGAATCCCCAAAGACGTCCTCTACGGAGAACTGGCGACTGGCAGGAGAGACGTTGGCCACCCACAGCTGCGCTTTAGAGACGTCTGCAAGAGAGACATGAAGGCCCTGGAGATCAACACAGAGCGCTGGGAGGACCTTGCAACGGACTGCTCCAAATGGAGAGGCACCCTGACCAGACAGCTCAAGGCGGGTGAAGAGAGACTGACTGCTGCAGCAGATGTTAAAAGGACCCGCAGGAAGAACCGCAACAGACCCAGCAGCACGGAGACCACCCACAAGTGCGACCTGTGTGACAGGGACTGCCATTCGCTCATCGGCCTGTTCAGCCACGGGCGGTGCTGTTCCAGCAGAGTAGACGTTTAGGATTCTCTTCCATGGTCATCATAGACTGATGGAGGCCGACGAAATGTTCGGTAGCGGTTGAAGAGGCCGTTGGCACAGTTTGGCAGCCACGTTTTCATGAGTCTGCCCCAGGGCAGCTGTGGCTACAGTAGTAGCTTACCAGTATCAATGTCTGTCTGGGGTGAATGAATAATGGAATCACTGTAAGTGCTTTGAGATGTCACTTGACATGTAAAGCGCCATATAAATCTATTATTATTATTATTTATAGGACCCAAAATAACAGATTTATCATCATAAGCACTCATCTCACTGGATGGGTGGGCCCAGGCCCAGCCAGCCCCGTCAATAGCTACACCCCTGCTGTTGTAACATGAACCCTGTCAAAATAAATGCTTAAAAAAGTTTTTTTTCATAATTTGTCTAAGGGCAATAAAATGCACCCATGGATCGGCACCTTATCATGGTGGAGGGGTTTGTGTGCTCTAACAAACAAACCCTTTCATTGTCTTACAGTTTCGTGTCAAAATCACCCCCCCCCCCCCATTCAAATACTAGAACTGGTGACTAGGCCCAACCCACATACCACAAGGCTAACAGTGGCTAGCGCTACATTAAACAGCATAAATCCTGTGATAAAAAGACTTACTGGTTGAAGGACATACCCAGTTGTATGCACAGTGGCCCAGGATGATGACTGAAATTGCATCGGTCCTTAAAAGCAATTTAATGGTAAAACCCATATTAATTTGGGTCAAGCAGTTACCCTAAAATGCTAACTTGGTGGAAGCTAACTTTAGTGAGGCCAGAGAGTCCTGATTGGCTCAACACTACTCACATGCCAGCAGCTGTACATAGCTACATCAGCAAAACAGCAAAACCACTCTGTTTAAACTCACCTTTTTTTCAGGGGGCAGGGCTTAAGTGAAACTTCAAAGCAAAAAAACAGACACATGAGACATTTGAGTGATTTTGTTCTTTATATGTCTTGTCAGCAATGTTGGGAGTAATGCGTTACTGTAATGTCACTACTTTTGCAGTAATGTGCAGTGTAACGAAATTACTGTTTAAAAATTCAGTAATGTGTTGCAGTTTCTGAAATTCGATCAGATGCGTTACTCGTTACTCATTTTATTAATATGGATATGAAGAGGATGATGAAATAAAGGCAGCGTTGGATTTTTAAATAGCTTTATTATCACCCGCCTTCATCAGAACTCGGCTGCAGCCCATGGCTTGAGCAGGCTGCAGCTTCATTCCTCCAGCTGTCAAAGAGAGGAGACACGTGTGTGTCTACCAGTTGCAGAATCAGAAAGAGAGGCAGATTTACAGCACAGTGCAGCATATATACTCAACTCAGACAATACATCAAAGACATTCACAGCAGTCAATCTGGGCATTTGTATATCAGAGGTACAGACAGGATGCATGAACACAATGCATGGATGACACTTCAACCTCACAGCTGTAAACGCAGCATGCAGCGGAAAAAAACCCAGGAGTGCGAGCTGACTGTCTCTGTGTTCTGTCTCTGTGTTGTGGGGGTTGAATCAAACTGCTACACTGCTCCCCCCAGAGGGCACGGTAGGGGACCGTGATCTCGATGTTGCAGTTTGGGCAGCGAGCAGGGAAAAGCTCTGTGCAGGAGGAGGGGGAGGGGGGGTGGCAAATGCTGACCGGGCGCGGGAAAATCGTTCGAGTCGCGCCAAAAGTGTTTGCTGCTCCGCGATGTCCCATGCGGAGATCAGAAGAAGAAAAAAATTAGTCTCTGACTCCTCTCGTGGCCATGAAGAAAAGCAGGAGCGGGGGCAAGAAAAAAATAAAAGCAGAGGGACTGGCGTGTTGACTTTAGGTGCAGGAGCAACCCCAAAGCCCCCCGGGAACAGCTGACGGCTGAAATCCCTTTGTGCCGTGGCTGAGACCATTAGAAAATCCAGTGGCGAGCTGCGTGCTTGCTTCAGGTGAACGAGCAGCCCTGAAGGTTCTGAGGGTGGCGATCGGCCGTTTTTCTCGGGCATGTGCAGCGGCGGAGGACGATGGCGGTCTCTGTAGCCTTTATTGCCCCGTGCGTGGTGCGCCGTCCTCGTAACTCCCCGGTGCGTGCGCGGGGGTTCCGTGCTTGGGTGGGCCGCTGGAGTGGCGAGTCAGGGTGCAGAATCTTGGTGGAGATCGGCGCAGACGGCACCGATAAAATCCAGGTTGAGCTGTGGCTGCAGATTAGTCATGGTGCGTTCAGGTCCACGTGTGCTCCGTCGGCCATGGGAGTCGCCCGCATGTGCTCTGATGTGGAGGAGCTGCGCGGCCGGTCCCGCATGGATGTGCCGATCTCGGCGAGGGCGCGCCATGACGTTCTCTGCCGCTTACCCGGTCTTGGTTGATGTCCTGAGAGCAGTTTGCCCGCCGTGGGCTCTGCATCGAGGCCTCCCTGAGGCAGCAGGGAGGGCAGACCAGTCAGGCCGCTGCGACGGAGCATTCATGCCCGGGTGCTGCGTTCGCTGGCCGCTCGTTTTGTTCAGTCTCGGGTCGCCAGCTTGGCTGTTCAGATCAGAAGGTTGCGTTTGCACAAAAGGTGTGCATTCCGGGGTCACCAGTGAAGCAGATGATAAAATAAAGGCAGTGTTGGATTTTTAAATAGCTTTATTATCACCCGCCTTCATCAGAACTCAGCTGCAGCCCATGGCTTGAGCAGGCTGCAGCTTCATTCCTCCAGCTGTCAAAGAGAGGAGACACGTGTGTGTCTACCAGTTGCAGAATCAGAAAGAGAGGCAGATTTACAGCACAGTGCAGCATATATACTCAACTCAGACAATACATCAAAGACATTCACAGCAGTCAATCTGGGCATTTGCATATCAGAGGTACAGATAGGATGCATGAACACAATGCATGGATGACACTTTAACCTCACAGCTGTAAACGCAGCATGCAGCGGAAAAAAACCCAGGAGTGCGAGCTGACTGTCTCTGAGTTCTGTCTCTGTGTTGTGGGGGTTGAATCAAACCGCTACAGATAGATATTTTTTGTGCAAATAAATGAATATACAAACTGACCCTACCTTAGCTGATGCAGCCATCAGTTGACATGACCTGTTGCAGAGAGCTGAGTCTTCACTACTGAGCGGAAGAAAAGATGAAGCTACTTTGTTTTTGTAGAAATAGACAGAGGACAAAAGCATATTGGTGGGTTGAAAGCTAAAGTGCTAGTTGAGACCTACTGCAATTCAGAAGTGCTTGAAAACAGCAACAACTCTTCTACAAAGCTAGTACTAAGTAAGGGCTAACTATACTAACAACACTGTGTTAGTGGATCTACTGTATTCTGAACTGCCACAGCTGGATGTAAAATGGAAATACTCTTGTCTCAACACCCACAGCTGGATTTCAATCACAGGTATGCATCTGGACAGGTTGTGACCCAGCAAGAATTAAACCGACTGATTGCCAGATACGTTGTTACATACTGAAAACGTGAAAAACAGGGACTTTCTATCAGACAGCTGAGACTGTGAGCCACTGAAGTTAAAATACATTTACTTAGATAAGATAAGATAAGCCTTTATTAGTCCCACAATGGGGAAATTCCAGGATTGCAACAGCACAGGGACAGCAACACTCAGAGCAACAATCAGAAGGCAAGAAAAAACAAGAGCAGCTAGTGTACATATGCACATATTACTATATACAGTATATGTATATATATATATATACTGTATATATATATATATACTGTATATATATATATATATATATACGTATATATATATATATATAGACACACAGTGCGGAGCATTGTGGTTGGTAATGTGCAGCAGAAAGTCTAAGCTCTCTCTCCGCGGATGCGGCGGGCCAGCTGGATGTCTTTGGGCATGATGGTGACCCTCTTGGTGTGGATGGCGCACAGGTTGGTGTCCTCGAAGAGACCCACCAGGTAGGCCTCGCTGGCCTCCTGCAGAGCCATGACGGTGGAGCTCTGGAAGCGCAGGTCGGTCTTGAAGTCCTGAGCGATCTCCCTCACCAGGCGCTGGAAGGGCAGCTTACAGATTAGCAGCTCCGTGGATTTCTGGTAGCGACGGATCTCTCTCAGAGCCACGGTACCGGGCCTGTAACGGTGAGGCTTCTTCACTCCGCCGGTGGCCGGAGCGCTTTTCCGAGCAGCCTTGGTGGCCAGCTGCTTCCTGGGGGCTTTTCCTCCAGTAGATTTACGGGCGGTCTGCTTGGTTCTTGCCATCGCTCTTTATTATTCTGTCTTATATTTCTTGCAAGCCGCCTAAACTCCAGCCCGGCACCCGCGTCGTTTTCGCTTCAGTTCCCCGGTATGTCGAGTTTCTCCGTTAGCACCGGGTGGCGGATGAGTGCTAGCTAGCTCTTCCCTGCTGTATCGTCTCCTGCTGTAAACAGTGGCTCTGTCCGCCGACTCGGGAGACCTTTGGGGCGATCTGTGTGTCCGTGATATATAGAGAGTGAAAGGTGTAGAAAGAAGGAAGATAAAAGAAGAAAAGAAGAAAAAAAAAAAAGGGCAGTTGCAAAAGGCAGCCAACTCGTGTGGCGCCGGAACCGGAAGTATTAGTCCCACAATTAGTGGGACTAATAATAACCACTAACCACTAACCACAGTATTAGTCCCTACTTGCTACCTGGATAAAGATTATTCAAAAATGGATTTTCATCTTCAAAAGGAATTTGAGGGACTGGATCATTCTCCCCGTGTGTGTGTGGGTTTACTCCGGGATTTCTCCGGTTTCCTCCCACATGCCAAAAAACATGCAAGTTAGGTTAATTGGAGACTCTAAAAGTGGCCCCAGGTGTGAATGTGTGTGTGAATGGTGAAAGGGTTGGGCACTGCACCAGTGGCTGCCTCATCCACTCATGTGGATGCCCTGTAATTTCCTCATTGTGGGACTAATAAAGGAATCTAAAAAAATCTAAAATGTCTCTGTCACAGCAGACATTTGGCTTGTGGATAATGGACATTTTCTTTGGATCACTGCACATCGGATTAGGCAAGGCAAGGCAAGTTTATTTGTATAGCACATTTTGTGTAAAAGAATTCAAAGTACTTAACATAAATCCATATCAGAAAGGTAAGATAACATGGATAGCTTTATGCAATGTTGCCAACTCTCACTCTTTTGAAGTGAGTCTCACTCTTTTTCTCACTCTCACTCCACAAACCCTATTTCTACTCCAAAATGAGGAAATTACTGGCAATTTTACAGTATGTTGATTTTCTTCATATTTTTCCCACAATGTGAAGTCTCAAGACAGGATAAAGCAGACTGAACATGTTCTCAAAGCTCGGTCTGAAACAGTCTGTTTTCAGCCAAACATTAATAAGCCCGTAATCTATTAATTAAATTATCTTGCTATATGTGCAAGATGATTTAAGTGTGCATTTAAAAGTAACTTGAAAGATACTTTTCCAACTAATTACTTTAATCATGCAGTAATCGGTAAAGTAACTTCATTACTTTTAAAAAGAAGTAACTAGTAACTGTAATTAGTTACTATTTTTAGTAACTTGCCAAACACTGCTTGTCAGTCATAAAAATGTATTACAGACTCGTTGTCATGTGTGGGGTTGTTCTCGACCCCACCCATGACCTGTGGCTGTAGGTCTTGATTGTTGCTAATTATTTCCAGCTGGCAGATTATTGAGCCTGGCTCTCTGCCAGTTCTATGGCCACGCCTCCTCCTCTCGCTCTCTCTCCTCGGCAGACATTCACCGGCGGTGTGTCATCACACACACATTTACACACATGCACGCATGCACTCAGCACATCCTTACACACACACACACACACACACACACACACACACACACACACATTCAGTCACTCATGCACCTGCTCAGCCGCACTCCTGTATCCACTTGCCCTCATTAATGCTCTGTGTACTTATGTGGGGCAGTGTGATCAGTCAGTGTGGCGGCTTAGTCAACATCAGACATCCAGGCTCGCTTGTTATTGGTTCCCTTCCCTTTGGACTGTATGGTGTTGTTTATTCCAGAGCTTTTCCTCTCCGACATTCATGTGTCATCTTCTTAATTAATACTGCCCTTCCTCTCCGCTCCTGTTCTGTCTGGAGCGTGTGGGGCATCTCTCCCTAGCTAACAAAGTTTGTAGCCAGTTGTCTCATCATTATTACTCAGTTTGGACTGTTACATGGACATTTTGTGTTTTTCCTCTTTTGTCAATAAACACGCTTACTTTATTGCATGTTGGGCTCACATTAGTTCATATGTTCACTGCGCAATTACGCAGCAGACATGACAGTAAGCCGCCACCAAGGCAAAGAGTCCAAGCGGTGAGGAAGCATGCTGTTTTTTCATTTTTTGTGTGTTTTTTCAACTGACCTGTTTGGATCGTGATGTCCTCGAGTAGCCATTTCCACACTGGCAGAAGTGGACGGGCGGTGGGACACCCCAGCAGAGAGGAGCAGGAGGCAGTCATGTTAATCTGAGAGCTGTTGGAGGATGCCTATGACACCTACGGCCCCGGAGAAAGACTGGACTGCCTGAACGGGACATTGAGGATCCTGGGGGCTCACTGAGGCCTCTGGAATTACCCCAATACTCCGAACTGCTGTCCACTGTCTGCACGCTCGAACAGGCGTTTTTTGACCTGAAGAGAAGGGCTTTCTGCACCAAGCCGAAGCAGAAACGCTCTTCTCAGCCGGCGACCATCTCTTCTTCCACTCCACCTCCAGCTCCAAGATGGCCGACAGGTCAGGTGCACTGACGTCGTCTGGCTCCAGATTCCCAGAGGAATCATCCAGCACCGCCAATTGCTCCTGTCCCTACACCGAGCCTGGTTACCCTTGCAGCGGATCCTCATTCACAGTCCCAAGCAGGCCCGTCTGCAAGATCCTCATCCATATCCACTGCGAGGTCCTCATCCTTGGTGTATCCACAGATGGCCGGGGGGTGCTTGTTTCCCCTCACCGGTGGCTCCCGTTCCTGTGGTGAGGGGGTGGCTCCTAAACGGTCTACAGAGGGGCCAAGCACCGCCTTTCCCGGATGGAAGGATGACAATGCCCAAACACCAGCAGCAGCCAACATCTTCACCCGGGAAGACAGGCAAGTTAATTTTCATTTTACTTCTATTAATAATGAAATGTCTTGCCAGATTCCCGGTATGGAGACTCAGGGAGAGCAGTCCTCTGAGTTCTCTCCACCTGCTGCTGCCATGAATGGCTCACCTGCCCTCTCTCTGCTCATTCCTGCTTCCTCCGAAGGTGCTCCGGAGCTGACCCGTCAGGACCGGGAGGAGCCTGAGGTCCGGGAGGATTCTTCCCCCGCAGCAACGGTAAGCTAGATCCCAGCCGCCATGCCGGAGAAATTACCAGCGTAGGTCACGATGGCTGGGAGGATGAAGACGGCAGAGACCATCATGCCTGCTGCGGAGGCCACCGCAGCGGAGTCAGCGCCCGAGCTGCGCCTCCAGGAAGTCGAGCCCGTGGAAACATTGCCCAGATCATTGGAGTCCTGGATGGCGATGGAGCTCAAGCTAAGGCAAGTGCTGTCTTTTGTCTTCCTTCTTTCCATAATAGAGCATTTTTGCCTAGCTCTAGGTGAGGACAGCCAGCTGCAGCCGCACGCTGCACCTGAGCTCGCCTCGCCAGGTTCTGCCACTGCCAGCGACCCTGACCCTTCCTCTTCTGTGTCCGAGTCTTCTTCTAGGGTCACTGGAGAGAGATCCACGTCGCCGGATGAGAATGAGGATCCAGGCTCGCTACTGGAGGTTATTGTGGCAACTGCCACCCCCGCCATGGTCTCCATGGGTCCAGCTCCCCATCTGCCAAGGGTCATAGGTCGGGTTCCGCCTCGGTCCAGGTCTCCAGGGGTGCCTGTGATTGATCGTCTCCTGGCTCAGGTCCTCGTACAGATCAGCTGGCCCAGGGTCAAGACGGCATTGAGGTCAGCAGTGGCCCATCTAGGTCCCACTGCGGGTGCCGCAGGGGTCCCATTGGGCTCCACTGTGGGTGCAGCAATGGCTCGGTTGGGGTCCACTGTGGGTGCTATGCAGGCCCAGTCAGGGCTCACCGCGGGAGCAATGAGGTCCCGGGAAGGGGCTACCGCTGGTGCAACGTTGTCCCAGGCCGGGACCACCGTGGGTGCAGCCATGGCCCAGCCCAGGTCCACCGCGGATACGACAAAGTTTCAGTTTCACGACAGGACCAATGAGGGTGCTACCAGCCATTCCAAGGACACCAGGGTCTCCTTCCCCCTTCCAGAGGCCTGGTGGGTGATCCTTCTCATCCTGCTGGGCACCGTCGGAGTCTTACCGGGTCCTGCCACCAGTGACCACAGGGGTCTCCCTTCCCTGGTCCGGCTGCCCATCTCCAAGTCTCCTGGTGGATAGGCCGCTTCCTCGCTCACCCCTCTGGCCCTGGTGGCTCAACGATGCAGGCCGGCCACCTGAAGAACTGGGTCTCCCGGTGGGGGGGCACCTTCTGGCCTGTTTTACCTGGCCTAGTGGCTGAAGAACCCCAGTCAGCTGCCCAATAAACTGGACCGTTGGGTTAGGTGGCCAGGTTTTCCAGACAGGCCACCCGACTCACTTTGCCCGGTGGTCCGGCTGGCGTTGGACTTTGATAGGCCACCTGGCCTGTTTCACATAACAGCTCATGGGTCCTGGGACTTTGGCCAGCCCCCTGAACTTATGGCCGTTTGTGAGCTCTGGAACTTTGGCCGGCCCCCTGAACTTATGGCCGTTCATGGGCCTTGGGACCTTGGCCGGCTCCCAGAACTTGGGTACTCTTGGGTTTTGGGGAGGGGTTTACTGTAATTTTGGGGTTGGGAATTTTTGTGTTTCTTGTGTTGTATTGTGTTGTTTTCTCCTTGGTTAATCCCTCCTGACCTGATTCCTCCACCTCCTGCCCTGGTTAGCTGTGTTGGCCTTCTGGGTGGGGGTGGGGGGCAGGTTTTCTCTTGTGTTTTGTTTCCTTTTTGTGATGGTATGGTGGGTGTCTGGTACCCATCCCTTGACGGGGGGGCTCTGTCAAGTGTGGGGTTGTTCTCGACCCCGCCCATGACCTGTGGCTGTAGGTCTTGAATGTTGCTTATTATTTCCAGCTGGCAGCTTATTTCCTCCTCTCGCTCTCTCTCCTTGGCAGACATTCACCGGCGGTGTGTCATCACACACACATTTACACACATGCATGCATGCACTCAGCACATCCTTCCACACACACACACACACACACACACACACACACACACACACACACACACACACACACACCCACACACACACACACACACATTCAGTCATTCATGCACCTGCTCAGCCACACTCCTGTATCCACTTGCCCTCATTAGTGCTCTGTGTACTTATGTGGGGCAGTGTGATCAGTCAGTGTGGCGGATTAATCAACATCGGAATCCAGGCTCGCTTGTTGTTGGTTCCCTTCCCTTTGGACTGTATGGTGTTGTTTATTCCAGAGCTTTTCCTCTCCGATATTCATGTGTCATCTTCTTAATTAATACTGCCCTTCCTCTCCGCTCCTGTTCTGTCTGGAGCGTGTGGGGTATCTCTCCCTAGCCAACGAAGTTTGTAGCCGGTTGTCTCATCATTATTACTCAGTTTGGACTGTTACATGGACATTTTGTGTTTTTCCCCTTTTGTCAATAAACATGCTTACTTTACTGCACGTTGGGCTTGCATTAATTCATATGTTCGCTGTGCAATTACGCAGCAGACATGACACTCATTAACAAGAAAAAATAACTTGATTTTTGGCAGACTGTCAGTTAAACATAATTGTATTATAAGTTAAAGAACAATTATTGCAACGTTGATTTCAATTATATAAATTATATAAATTATGAACAAGAAATGATTAAAGATCCAGTCATTTCTTATAAGTTATTACAGAATTTAAAAAGCATTTATAACTAGCTTCCAAACCAAATCAAAAGTAACTTGAAGTGTACCATGAAATGTATTTGAGTAAAAGCATAGCTTTTTGTTCATAAATGTACTCATGTAAGAGTAAAACGTGCTTTTCTCATTAAAGCTCAGTTTTGTGAAAAAGAAGAGAACACAAACTTAAGAAAATGTAACTTTACTACCCAACTCTACATTTAAGCTTAATCTTAAGTGCACAGTTGCAGCCTTCCTTCTCATTTAGCTTTAACCAAGAAATGAAGTGAGCAAGTATCCTGGTACAAAGAATTAGTGGAAGCAAACACAAGGACACATTTTATGAATCATTTCCATAATATATTATTTTCTTAAGCTATAGCTATAACTTAAGTTATATGCAATTCAAACTTCTAATTTGCCAAGGCAATAACTGAATATAATCTGTGTCATTGCTTGTTTGCTGGTGCATGGGTGTGAATTGGCCAAAGAAGACTGTCAGAGGTTAAGGTGCGGGTGGCCTCGATATGAAAACAGTCACCCTGAAACCTGAGCAGGAGACACACAAATTCACCAAGACTTAAGAGTCACCCTTCAGCTCACTGTTCACACATTTACTCTTCTGCCTTTCTAGCACCCCATAGGAAATGAGTCTAGTGACAATATTTTCATTAGATAACCAAAATCCCGGGAATTTTCCACCTGAGACACAGTTGAACATTTGTGATTCATTTGCTCACGGTGAGCTTCTCTCCCTTGGCCCATAGAAAACATATGGAGCCAGATTTGTTGTTTGGGGTAATTTTAAGCAAAATTCTGACCAGCTGTGCCATAAAAGCACAGCATGACACAAGACAGTAGCTGATGAGTGAACAACAGTGCTGCACATTGCACTCTTGCTTCATCACACACAGTCAAGGAATGGCTCATTCAAACCACAAAAAAGTCTTATTTAAAAATCCCCAGTGTTTAAAATTTACAGTACTTCTAACTGGCACTCGAATTGTAATTTCTCAACATCACATTTAAAGCAATGTGTTTTTTATACCAAACTAAACCCATATAATTGTTGTTTTACCATGCCAAAAACACTCAGTCATTTGTGGGTTGAGTACAGTCTAGATTTCCTCTCTTGATTTCTTGGGGTTCAGGAGTTCATAGTGAATCCCCACTTTGGAGGACGGTCTTGATTTTGAGTGTTTTTGTTGGGTGTTTTCCATGGCATGTGGTTAATTGTTCAAGGAGACTTTCAAGCAGCATCTGACACATATTCCATGAGCCTTCGGGGCTTGTGCATAATCAAATAACTATAAAGACTATGGTGTTTGACCATGAGGGAGCTGGAGCCAAACCTCCAAGCATGCCTTCACAGCAGTGCGTTGCTTTGTTGTGTCAGTCAGCAGAACAAAACATTCCTGCCACTGTATGAGGCAAAATTTACATGCTACAAGTCATACAGTGCGTAATCATACAGTGATTAGTGTGTCTGTTCATTGTAGGCAGTGTTATTTACAAAATCATAAAATCAAAATTGGAAGAAGCCATAACACAAAGGAAGTGAACTCTATCACACCTTCTTATTGCTATTTGAGCTTCTCCAAATAGTAGATAATTGTGGAAACAATGCAGGAACTTCTCTTTTACAACCTACCTTTGTGTCTATGCTGACAAAAAGGTGGTTTAGGATTCACCTCATAGCAACCACAGAGCCCCAGTAATCCCAAATACTGTTGGAGCCCATCTGTTTTGGTTTTGACTTTTTTCTTCTGCATTATTGGTGCTTATTGGTACATGGTTTAGGATTGTAGCTAGGGTGTTTGAAGTCAAGGAGGAAGGTGATGCCAGAGGCATTAGCTAAAGGAATGATGACCTTAAGGTCTAACAAAAGCCAGCACTCCTAACCTCCAGGAGCCACTCCCTTGATGTTGGAATCCAAAGTCCTGCACCCTCTTCAACCTCAGAGGGCATGGAGAGAACAACTGAATGGCAACTGACTGTCATATTCCTGGTGGACTGCTACCATAATGATCTTTATGGTAGCAGTTTACTTGTCCTTTTAGAGCTTAGTGCAGCTTTTGATACCATCAATCATACCGGGACAATAGTGGCTCAGGAGCTAGAGCATGTCATCCAATAACCGTAGGGTTGGTGGTTCAAATCCTGCCCCCCACTTCCACCCTGCTGTTGTATCCGTGGGCAAGACACTTTACCCACCTTGCCTCCAGTGTGTTCATGACACTGGTATATGCATGTGAATAAATGTTCTTTCGTGGTCGGAGAGGCTGTTGATACAGATTGGCAGCCACGTTTCCGTCAGTCTGCCCCAGGGCAACTATGGGTACAGAAGTAGTTTACCACTACCATTGTTTGAGGGGTGAATGAATAATGGAATCATTGTAAAGTGTCTTTGGGTGTCCAAAAAAGTGCTATATAAATGCAATCCATTATTAATATATTTTAATTGATAGATTAGAACACACTTGTGGACTTAAAGGTCCACAGGTAGTGGCTTAAATCATATTTATCTAACAGGTTCCAGTTCATGTCAATAACATGTTTTCTTCAAATTCAAAGCTCAGTCACAGAGTTCCACAGGGCTCTGTGTTAGGTCCTACTCTTTTTACTTTATAAATGCTTCCATTAGGTATATTATTAGAAAACATTGCATAAATTTCCATTGTTATGCAGATGACATACAATTACATTTATCAATGAAGCCAGATGACAGTAATCAATTAAGTAAGGTAGAGGCATGTCGTAGGAAATCAGAGCATGGATGACTTGTATTTTCTTGCTGCTAACTTCAGATAAGACTGAAGTCATTCGAGTTGGCCCAACAAAACTTAGAAATGCTTTCCCAAATCAGACATTTAGTTTAGATTTGGTTATTCTATCTCCTAACAGTTCTGTGAGGAACCTGAGAGATTTGTCCTTTAACTCACATATCAAAATTAGTGTATTTCTAAGACTACTTTTTATCATTACCCCATGGGTAAGTTGTCACACAGTGTGGGTAAGTTGTCCCATATGATCAATAACAAAAAAACCCACTTAACTGACAACATCACTCTTTAATTTTTGTTTGTTTTATTGCAAATTCTGAACCAAATCAACATCAGTAAATGGTTCAAAACACCAGACAACCATCAGGAAATAAAAACTAGGAACATCCCTTTCATAGTCAAACTCATCCTCAGAGTTACATTTCTGACAAACATAAATTACTTGACTTGGGGCACAGGCGTCAAAGGGCCTCTTTATACAAACCAAAGTTTTATTACATAGAATAAAATTTCATTTTTTTTTACTTTTCATTATGAAAAATAGAAAAACTGAGCACAGTTGAGCAGGATGTTGACAAGTGAACATGTGCAAATAAAATGATTATTTCAGTTTTGAGCTAGCACTTCTAGTTTTGGCAGAAGTCGTGTGGAAATGTACTTGCCTCAGTCTCCCCTATACAATTGTTATGCAGTTGCCCTAACAATTTTTCTAACTTTAATCTTTTCAAAATGTGCATTGATTAATGTGCTTAAATTAAAGTAAATTCTAAAGGCCCAGTGTGACAGTGAAGATATTACCAGATCCAGGAGAATCCACCAGTTTTACCATATCTTGAAGAACAGCGTTCTGTTGATTCTATTTATTTTGTTTCTTTAAACAAGGCTGGGTTTAAACTTGATCCCAACAGCAACACATACACACCCGCTGTAATAATGTTAACCTGCCATCGTCTATAATATTTAGGCTAGTTAAAATAGTTATCAAGCTAACATTTGATACCTACCACCAAACATGACAAACTGTTAAACTGAAAATTGTCGTCCATATTTTTTTTTTCAGAAATTACAGAAAAATCTGAAAGCTATCAATCATTTTGACAGATTACTCTGAGGTTGATCTAATTAAAATCAATTAAAATGATTAACAGATTATGACATTATTTTTATAACCCTGTCTGTCAAAATGATAAATAAAAAGTCTAGTGCAACCTCTGCGCATAGCTATCAGATATTAAACAAGGAAGTTTTGAAATCTGTTCAAAATGAGGTGCAGGAACTACTCCCTGACAGTTTTTTTTTTAAGTAAAAGAAAAGATAAGATAAGATAAAATAAGATAAGATAATATGTAATTAATTCCACACTGGGGAAATTTTGGCAGCTCCACAGATTCGTACAGAAATAGGAAAAATAAAGCAAAACCAGCAGAGAATAGTAAGAAAACAGAAACTGAAATTAAATTAAAAAGAGAGAAAATATGCATACAAGAAAAATACACAGGATCTATGAGTGCTGTGAAGTGATTAAAAAAGTCAAACAAATTAATTGATTAATTGAGATAGACTGATTAATTTGTTAACTTCAATAAATTGCTAAAATTACAATGAAAAAACAATGAAAAGAAGTATTTTTTAGCAACTTTGCATTGCTTTCTAACCGCAGCTTAGCACTGAGCTTCAAACAGTTCTGTTAAACAGTTCTTTAAAGGGCCTATATCATGCTATTTTAAGCCTTTCAGAGTAAACTATATGCTTGTATGTGATAGTATATTACCTTCGGTACACTGGAGAATGAATTTCTTATGAAATATGAGTAATTTTCGCGAGCTACTTTTCCAACCCGAAAGTAAGATGCCTCGATCTCTGAGGCGCCGCCTCTCCTTCTTGTGGCTGCCGCCCATTTCATGACGTAACCCCTGAGCTGGCTGCTGCAGCGTGTCGCTGGGTTCCGCCCACGAAAACAACATCTACAGTAAACTTTAGAAAAGATGGATGAGCATGTTGTGGAGCCTTACACTCTTGACCCAGAGTTCGATCGGGAATTTGAGGTGCACGAGATACCACAGCGACCTTGAAGAAGTTTACAGGAAGTGAAAGAGTTTTGCCGATCACCGCTCCGTTAGCTGTGCGGAGAAAGTTGGTGTGTGCATTAGCCTGGGGGCGGTGCTGGCAGCACAGGCACTTCCTGGAGTGGGCGGCTCACCCACGTTCATACGTATGAACGTGGGGACCCAATCATTATCAGGGACAGGGCGGAGCAGCAGCTCAGAGAGCAGGTTTGAGGAGGAATACTCAGAGATGCGTGAATGGAGCAAAATACCACTATAGGGGTGTTTTTGGTGAGGAATTAACATTATAACATGCTTAAAAGCTCAAAAAAGTCGATTTTGCATGGTATAGGCCCTTTAACAAATTGCAATTCGATTTGTGCAAACTGCCTGAAAGAAACTAAAAGTCTGAAAAACTAGACCTACTCTTTTACACTGAACCAGCTACTGGAACTGTTACATTCAGTCATTCATCTTCTTCCGCTTAATCCTTTTCGGGTCGCGGGGGGGGGGGGGGGTGCTGGAGCCTATCCCAGCATCTTTGGGCGAGAGGCAGGGTACACCCTGGACAGATTGCCAGTCCATCGCAGGGCCAACACAGAGAGACAGACAACCATTCACTCTCACATTCATACCTAAGGACAATTTAGAATCTCCAGTTTGATGCCAATTAACCTAACTTGCATGTTTTTGGCATGTGGGAGGAAACCGGAGAAATCCCAGAGTAAACCCACGCAGACACGGGGAGAACATTCAAACTCCACACAGATCACTGTTGGTTGGGGGTTGGGATCAAACCCAGGATCCCCCAGGCAAGGGTGAGTTGCTGTGCTGCCGGAGTGCTAACCACTCCTCCACTGCGCCGCCCACTGTTACACAGGTGACATCAAATATTACATAGCCAGAAAGATAATAATTACAGAATTAAAATGGTTCCTAAGTGGAGAGCACAACTGCATTAACAGAATTACAAATAATAAATGGATGGTGGTTAATGTAGTGTTGCTAACTGTAAAGTATCCTAGCCTTATATTTATTAAGGTTGGCTAAATTTACTAATCCAGTAGGAAATATAAAAATAAAACATGCTAAACTACTCATGCCCATTTGATTGTGATGTGCTAATAATATAAAATCATAAACTTTAAACGTCTTAGCCCTTGCAAGTAACTCAGAACTGGTCCATTCTACTGTAACTCTATAGTGATGCTAGCACTTGTTGCTATAACTTCTGGGAACTATTTTGTGCTCCATGATCCACCACTGATGCAGAAAAAAGTGGTCCATTGGAGTAAACTTAGTTGACACCACTTTGTCTAACTGCTTAATCCACACCCACAGGCAGTTCAAAAAAGAGCATTTGCCAACAGAAAAGAGGGAACAGCTGGTCTGCTTTAGCTAGCCTCGCACTAACTTCCAGTTAACAGACCAAGCTGGCTGAAGAGATTCAATCCCCATGGTTGCCCATTTCGGTGTGTAATTAAATATAATCTATGGTACATAATAAAATGAGGAGTTTGTGTGCGGGCTTTACACGAGCCTATTGTGTGTTGCGCCAAAGACTGTCTGAGCTGGACAGTCTTTGTTCCGCATTGTAGAGTTCCGCTATAACGGAAGTATATAAGTCTAAAGAATATAAGTTTTATAGTGCAACATTTAGTACAGTATAATAATAATAATATTTAATTTAATAAATACCTTTCATCCAAGCATTACTGTTGGCTGACTGATGGTTTAATCATACAGATTATACACTTCCAGTGTTGTCCTTTAGCTTTAGCAGCATTTTTGTTTCCATCTTCCATGTGTAATTTTACCATCCCCTTTAATATTCACCAAATGTCAAGATAGATCAATTTAAGTTCACTAAAGCAAAAACTGGCTGGTAATTTGTAGTGATGTGTTTTCCAGGTGATGACATATCCCGCTAAATAATACCTGTG
Organism: Pholidichthys leucotaenia; assembly: GCA_020510985.1. NCBI lineage: Eukaryota > Metazoa > Chordata > Actinopteri > Cichliformes > Pholidichthyidae > Pholidichthys > Pholidichthys leucotaenia. Next base: position 134,601,985 of record CM035838.1, read on the forward strand.
TGCTTAAAATTATTCCTCTAGGGTTCCCATTTGGCAAATGGGAAAGCAAACTTTACTCCTTCAGTGTGCTGTGTGGATGTGCTGTACATTTGTTACATCTGAACAGAGAATTAAATCTGTCACTGATTCAGATAAAGGCAGCAGTCATATCAACCACAAGAGTGGAAGAGACTGCAAAAGAGTTCAGGTTTCCCAGGCAATTTACAAATCCAGTCAATAAAGAGACCCTTTTACGTGTGCTACTCCTATTCACAAAGCATCCTTGCACATAAAAGAGAAATTTTATCAAAGTAATCTGAACGCTTGTTAAATTTGTATTTACAGTTACTCCTCATCTCTTGGGTGGATGCACTTGGAGAGGAGTGGAGGTTCACGCTTGACTTGGGGCAGAGTTGCTGCTCACTGCAGCGCTCACAAACATCAGTGGGATGTGGGATAAGGCGCAGGACAAGGTGAGCCCTGAGCTGTACGTTTAAGCCTTGGATGTTTTGACAGAACTCACCTGTGAGGCCGGTAAATCACTTGCAGTGTACACTCAGAGGGAAGCGTGGACAGTAAATCTGAAAGTCAACAGCTATGAAGGGCTAAACCAACCTGGTAGGAATTTTTTGTATTTGGCACCTCTCCTGCCATGTGTACCGTATTTATTACATACCCTTAATGACTCCAATGAGAGACGTTCTCATTAAAGACATACATTTTCTTTCAAAATAAAACCTGACCTCCATCCTCCACATGAGAAGTCAGTTATACTAAATGATTTTTGTTTGTTTATCCAGACCAGATCCTGCTAATTCCCTGAGATGTGTTTTTTTTCTTCTTAAAAGCTGTAAATCAGTATATGCTGAGGGCCACACTTGCTATTGCACTGAGATCATCTAATGACCACTGGGCCACATTTGACCTCCTCAGTGACCTGCTCTAACTGGATAATGTGCATTTTCAGATGGCAGAGGTTGGTGCTATTTGACCCTGATGTGACCTTTTTCATAGTGGCAGCAACCAGCATGATTATCACAACATCATCACAATTATAATCCATAGTGTTACATATGAATATCATTTGTCTGTCCTGTCTTTCTCCCCAATCCTCCCCAGAGACTGAATTCCTCTAATAGAGTTTTGATGCTCGGTGCATTGATTAGCCTCCTCCTCCTCCTCTCCTACAGTTAACAGAATACAATCACCCTTTGTGCACTGCCCGACCTTTTGCTGTGTTTTTGACAGTTTTATTATATGGGCTAAAACGGCCCAAATAAACTGCAGATGAACACCCTCTTCTTGCTAGCTTTTCAAAAGGTTAGTAAATTTCACCATATAGATTTTTTGGTGTCTCCCTCAAATGTCATGGCTTAATTATTAACTGTGGGGCCATTTCGGAGCGAGATTTGCACTTTTACAATATTGTTGTGCCTGGTGAGGTTAAGTGTTGAGAGTTCACAGAAGGCCACTGTCCTCCCGCTGTTTTAATGAAGATGGATTTAGAGATGAAATGTTGTGTGTAATAAAGACAGCGTGACCTTTTAAGGCCTTAGCACGGTAAACATGCCATTGTTTTGAAAGGACATCAGCAGCAAGCATGAAAACTGAAAATGCAAACAAGCTTTCACCAACATATTTTATTGACAACCCATATTTTTTAGGTGTACAGTGACGTTTTACTTTGGTTGAATATTGTGTTTAGAGTATTGTTTCTCCCTATTGATAGATCCAGATCTATGGCCTCCGACTCAAGATTATAACTAGCCAGGATCACCAAGGGTTGTGACCTCCCAGTGCAGTTGTTATGAGTAACTATTGATTACACCACAGTCAGTCAGCTAAGTAGAGCCACCCAAGCAGAACACAGCCAAGTACTGTGATTTTTTTTAAAGAGTAATAGGTAGCCTAATCCCAGACTCAGCCCTGCCCTCACCCCAGCTGGTATACCAGGTCTCTCTGCTCCGATTATCAGCGTGTGTGGTTCTCCACCGGGCTTGGGTTTCTCAGATCTTCTACTTATTGCAGTCAGACCTTCTTTATGGTGCATCAGATCAGACCCCCCTCCACCCCTGAACTCTTTTTGGGTTTTCTGACTAGATGACACTCAAGGTGGCCTGCCAGTTTTTGAGCTCATGTCCTTCATTCCCACCTTCATGCATTTCATCATACTGACCGAGCCTGCTTCACTGAAGGCACTTTGCTGACTTCCTTTGCTGACAACTGTGATGTGACTACAGCTCACTGGTAATGAGGGCTAACCCCTGATCAGGGCATTGAACTGTAACAAGTAACTCTTTGCTTTTAAATACTGCATTTTGCAATTTTCAGATTATGTTCTGTGTTGTTCTGTTGTGTTAAACGGCATCATTGTGAGATCAGGCACTGAAGTTCAGCTAATATGTGAGGTGTCACTGTAGAATTTAATGAGCTAATTTTATCTTTCATATGACTGCCTGTAGGATAAATTTGAGGCTACATCAACATTACTGTAGCTGAAAAGTGACTACACATAGAAACTGCAAGTATGGCTGTGTCTGAAGTTATCAAAAGTCACTAATGCCTCCAAAGTTTTATTATGTACAGTGGTGTGAAAATGTGTTTGTCCCCTTCCTGATTTCTTATTTTTTTGTATGTTTGTCACATTTAAATGTTTCAGATCATCAAACAAATTTAAATATTAAACAAAGATAACACAAGTAAACACAAAATGCAGTTTTTTAAATGAAGGTGTTTATTATTAAGGTTAAACCTACATGACCCTGTGTGAAAAAGTGATTGCCCCCGTTAAAACATAAGCTAACTGTGGTTTATCACATCTTTGGAAAGCTGAGTTCAATTTCTCTAGCCACACCAAGGCCTGATTACTGCCACACCTGTTCTCAATCAAGAAATCACTTCAATAGCCTAACAAAGTGAAGTAGACCAAAAGATCCTCAAAACTAGACATCATGCTGTGATCCAAAGAAATTCAGGAAGAAATGAGAAACAAAGTAATTGAGATCTACCAGTCTGGAAAAGGTTATAAAGCCATTTCTAAAATTTTGGGACTCCAGTGAACCACAGTAAGAGCCATTATTCACAAATGGTGAAAACATGGAACAGTGGTGAACCTTCCCAGGAGTGGCCAGCTAACCAAAATTACCCCAAGAGCACAGCGATGACTCATCCAAGAGGTCACAAAAGACCCCACAACAACATCCAAAGAACTGCAGGCCTCACTTGCCTCAGTTAAGGTCAGTGTTCATGACTCCACCATAAGAAAGAGACTGGGCAAAAATGGCTTGCATGGCAGAGTTCCAAGGCGAAAACCACCGCTGAGCAAAAAGAACATAAAAGCTCATCTCAGTTTTTCCAGAAAACATCTTGATGATCCCCAAGACTTTTGGGAAAATACTCTGTGGACTGACAAGACAAAAGTTGAACTTTTTGGAAGGTGTGAGTCCCATGACATCTGGCGTAAAAGTAACACTGTGGTGACACAATAGGAGATGGAACTCCACCCAGGACTTTGGGGTATTGGGGGAAGGAAAAGAAGAGATGGTAATGGAAGGGAAGAAGTGAGATAGGCGCCAGAGCACTAGGGGGTATTGAACTGAATAAAGATGCACCTTCGCCCCCGCTGTGCCAGGTGTGGGATGTATTGTGGAGAGGTGAGACACCTTTCACACCTGAGGACTCCGGGGTGCAAAAGTATTGTGTTAAGCCATGCTCTGTGATGTGTATATGGATGTGTGTACATGCTCTCTGACACATGTGTCAATGTGTTCACCCTGGGTGCCAAAGGTGGGAATAAAGTGGTACAAAGGAGTTTGCCTTGGCACCCAGATTTAGTCTGTTCTGTTTGTTGGAGGTGAATAAAGTTCTGTGTCGTCAGCTTGTGTCTTGTCTGATTCCATCCTCCACATTAGTGACCTAGAGACGTGAAATGGAGAATGAACCGAGCTCCTCCATGGACACACTGCCGTTGGAGTCTCCCACTGCTGCATGCGCCATTGCAGTCAGACTCCTGGACTTTTGGCTCCATGACCCAGCCACTTGGTTTATACACGTGGAATCCCAGTTTGCCCTCCCCGGAGTCTCAACAGACGACACGAAGTACCATCATATGGTGGCTGCGCTGGACGCGCACTCCATGCAACAAGCAATGAGTCTACTCCGAGCCCCGCCAGCCCAAGGAAAATACGATGCTCTCAAGCGGATGCTGCTGCGCTGTTATACCCTTTCGGACTGAGAGAGGGTAGAAAAGCTCCTCACCCACTCAGAGTTAGGAGACAGATTGGCTGTGGAACTGATGGAAAGCATGCTCGTGCTAATGGGCACGGACAATGGATCTTTCCTGTTTGCCCTCCTCTTCCTCAGGAACCTATCGGCTGTGGTGCAAGCGATCCTCACTAACTCACGGCTACTGGCATCCAGGGCAGAGGAGGCAGACCGCATCATCCTGGCAAACAAGGCTCTCAGCGTTCAGGCAGTGAGACCGAGATCTCTGGGGGAACCAAGCGAGGTTGAGGAGCCAATGGTAGTGGCCGGGACAGCCACCAGAAGATGCAGGAATGGGACGCTGTGCTTTTATCACCGTTGTTTTGGCACAGAAGCACAACGTTGTCTGCCGCCGTGCCACTTCAAGAAGCCGGGGAACAGCACAGCTAGTGGTCAGTAGCAGCTGCGACCGCTGGCAACAGGGAGACGCTCCTCTTCATCGAGGACACGCATTCTGGGAGACGTTTTCTGGTAGACTGGCTCCCAGAAAAGCCTCATTTTGCCTGTCAGCACGGACAGGCTGGCAGAAGGCTGCTTCCCGGCTTTAGCGGCCACCAACGGATCCCACATTAGGACGTTTGGAGAAAGGATGTTGATTGTATGTTTGCATGGACGCAGTTACCAGTGGGACTTTGCGGTAGCTGCATGTTCGGTCCCCATCTTTGGTGCTGATTTTCTGTGTGCTAACAGTCTCCTTGTTGATGCTGCCAACAGATGTTGAGTGAACGCTGTATCTTTTTCCTCCTTGCCCTGCATAGCCCGGGGAGTTGGGCTACCAGCACATGCTAATGTTCAAGCTCCAGGGGGTAAGTACTAGTGTTTGCTGTCAGAGTTCCCAGCACTCACGATGCCCACTTTTTCCACTACGGTAACCAGGCACGGGGTCAAGCATTTTATCACCATGAAAGGTCCGCCCATTTTTGCGAGCCCTCACCGCCTGGATGCGGCTAAACTAGCCATTGCGCATAAGGAGTTTGCTAACTTAGAATGCTTAGGCTTCATTAGGCACTCCAATGGTCCTTGGGCATCCCAGCTGCACATGGTGCCCAAGTCTGATGGGTCATGGCTGTTGTGGCGGCCGTGCGGCGATTTCCGATGCTTGAACAACACCACGGAACACAACCGTTACCCCATCCCACACATCCAGGATTTTTTCGTGCACCTGGCCAGAACGCACATTTTCTCAAAAGTGGATATGGTCTGCGGTTACCACCAGGTCTCGGTTTGCGCTGAAGATGTTCCCAAAACAGCAGTAATAACTCCCTTTGGTCTTTTCGAGTTTTTACGCATGCCGTTCGGGTTAAAGGGTGCAGCACACAAATTTTCCAAAGGATGATGGACGTGGTGCTCCGTGACTTGCCGTTCATTTTAATCTACTTAGACAACATTTTGGTGGCTAGCGCGTCAGAGGAGGAGCACCTCGCCCATCTCAAAAAGTTTTCCAATGGTTGGAAGCGCATGGGCTGATTCTTAATCCAGCGAAGTGTCAGTTCGGGCTGCCAGTAATCAACTTCTTGGGCTATTGCATCTTGCCGGAGGGCGTGATCCCGTTGCTGGATAAGATATGCGCAGTGTCAGATTTTCCACGTCCACAGACCGTGAGGGCGCTGCAGGAATTTTGGGGGATGGTCAGTTTTCACAACCGCTTCCTCCCCTGCGCAGCCTAGTTGTTGCAACCACTGCACGGCGTGCTCAAAAAGAAGAAACCCACAGATAGCATTGACTGGACCCCCGATCAAGTCTAGGCTTTCACAGGCACCAAAACGGCACTCCCCAACACGGCTTTGCTGGCCCACCCAGCCCTGTCAGCTTGAATAGCACTCACCACAGATGCATCGGATGTCGCGGTAGGAGCTGTGGTGGAGCAGTACGTCTCTGGTTCGTGGCAGCCCCTCACCTTTTTCAACCGTACTTTGTGCGACAACAAGCGTAAGTATAGCACTTTCGGAGGGGAGTTGTTTGCTCTCCACCTGGCTATGCGTCATTTTCAGTTCTGGCTCGAAGGTTGCGAGTTCACCACGTTTGTCAATCACAAAACACTGACCTACACGATGTCCAAAATCTCAGAACCGTGGTCAGCTTGGCAGACTGCCTGTCATGCGCGCTGGTCTCTCTGGTCTACGTGGGTATTGACTTTTCTGCAATGGCTGCAAACCAAACCGGAGATGCAGACATTTGCACGCTCCAGTCCGCAGCTACTGGATTAAAACTGGAGAGCAAGGTGGTACAAGAAGGGTTCCCCCCCTTGGTCTGCGACGTCTCCTCCAGCCGCCCCCACCCGGTGGTTCCAAGCTCTTGGCACCACCGTGTTTTCGAGCCCATCCATTCCCCTTCACATCCCAGCGTGCGAGCTTCGGTTAAACTGGTGGGGTCCAAATTTGTCTGGCCTCGCTTACACAGGAATGTGAAAGAATGGGCTGCAGCGTGTGTCGCGTGCCAGCGGGCTAAGGTGCACAAGCACACCAAAGCCCCCCTCGAGCCTTTTCAAATTCAGGCCAGGAGGTTCGACCACGTACACATGGATTTAGTGGGTCCCCTTCCGCCGTCGCATTGGTTCATACACCTTTTAACTCTTTGAGTGTGTCTGTCGCCGAATTGCAAAATAACCCCTAGTGGTCAAGAGTGGTTATTTTTTGTTAATAAAATAGTTCAGATTTCCAAGGCTATAACTTGAAAGTGGTAAGAGATAATGGCTTACTGTTAATTAGAAAGATGTAAAATATGATCCAAAGTTTTAGATAGGAATAAATTTATGCATCTAATTTGCATAATGTCACGGCACCTCTTTAAATTCCATAACTCAGCCAAAACTGGACTTTGGATGTATTTACACAAAAAATGGTTCAGTCTTTTGACACCGTTTTTTGGACAGAGGTACCGCATCATTAATTAAATCACCCTTTATTGTCATTCAACTATACAACCAATCATGTACAGTAGAATGAAACTGTGTTTTTCCTATCTACAGTGTTAATCACACACACCCCATATGTAGAATCAGAGGGCCGCTGCCATGCAAGGCGCTGCCACAGATTTCCTTCCTCCATTCCATTATGCTGAGCACCAAGCTGGACGGCAGGAAGTTCCGCTTTTATATGGTCTTCGGCATGACCCGGCCAGGATTTGAACCCCTGCCTCCCGGGTGTGGGGCGGATGCTCTACCAATTGAGCCATCACTCCAGTAATCTTATCTTCAAAGTATATCAGAATCAGAATCAGAATCAGAATCAGCTTTATTGGCCAAGTATGCACAACACATACAAGGAATTTGACTTTGGCTAAAAACTTGCTCTCGTTGTTCAGGTGGAGGATTTAAATAAGGATTCAATGACAACAGAGTATGTACAGTAAATTACAGTCTGTCCACGTTTCTATAAAAGGATGCAAATATATACAGGAATATATGCAGTTATTTACTCAGACTAACCACACTTTGCAGAAATATATGAAAAAATATACAGTCACACAGTATTTCAATGTGAACTCAGATTCAGTGATATAATGTGAATGAAGTAAAAAGCAGTGTGAGAGTTATGTGCAATGTAATAATGGATGAAAAGTCATGAGTACAGCAACAGGTAGGACTAGGTGAATGTTAGGAGTTCATCAGAGTGATGGCTTGAGGAAAGAAACTATTCCTGTGACGGGTGGTTTTGACCTTCAGTGATCTGTAACGACGACCAGAAGATAGAAGTTCAAACAGTTTGTGGCCGGGGTGTGATGGGTCAGCACAGATGTTTCCCGCCCGTTTCCTGGTTATGGACCGATATAAGTTCTCAATGGAGGGTAGGTCGGTACCAATGATCCTCTCCGCAGACTTAACGATCCGCTGCAGTCTGGTCTTGTCCTGTTTAGTGGCAGATCCAAACCAGACAGTGATGGAAAAGCAGAGGACAGATTGGATGATGGCGGTGTAGAAGACAACCAGCAGCTCCTGAGGCAAATCAAACTTCTTGAGCTGACGCAGAAAAAACAACCTCTGCTGGGCCTTTTTCCGGACAGTGTCTATATGGGAGGACCACTTCAGGTTCCGGGAGATTGTGGTACCCAGAAACTTGAAGGAGTCCACAGTGGACACTGTGCTGTTGAGGATGGTGAGTGCGGGGAATGAAGGGGGGTGTCGCCTGAAATCCACAGTCATCTCCACCGTTTTGGCTGGGTTAAGTTCAAGATGGTTCTGGCTGCACCAGAGGATCAGCTGCTCCACCTCCCGCCTGTATGCAGACTCATCATCATCCCGGATCAAACCAATGACTGTGGTGTCGTCCGCAAACTTCAGGAGCTTCACCGAAGGGTCCTCTGAGGTGCAGTCGTTGGAGTAGAGGGAGAAGAGCAGTGGGGAAAGGACACATCCTTGGGGGGCGCCAGTACTAATTTTTCGGGAGCTGGATGTAAATCTCCCTAGCTTCACCTGTTGCCACCTGTCAGTCAGAAAGCTGGAGATCCACTGGCAGGTGGAGGGGGGCACCTTGAGCTGGAGGAGTTTCTGATGAAGAATGCCTGGGATGATGGTGTTGAACGCTGAGCTGAAGTCGACAAACAGGATCCTGGCGTACGTCCCTGGGGAGTCGAGGTGTTGCAGGATGTAGTGTAGTCCCATATTCACTGCATCATCCACTGACCTGTTTGACCGGTAGGCAAACTGCAGTGGGTCCATCAGGGGGCCTGTGATGACCTTCAGGTGGTTCAGCACCAATCTCTCCAAGGATTTCATGACCACAGAGGTCAGGGCAACAGGTCTGTAGTCGTTTAATCCTGTAACAGAGGGTTTCTTGGGAACTGGAATGATGATGGAGCGTTTGAAGCAGGAAGGCACTTCACGCAGCTCCAGTGATCTGTTAAAGATCCGGGTGAAGATGGGGGCCAACTCATTGGAGCAGACTCTCAGGCAGGACGGAGACACACCATCAGGTCCTGCAGCCTTCTTGATCTTTTGTCTCTGAAAGACCCGGCGCACCTCCTCTTCACAGATCGTTAGTGCTGGTGGGAGGTCAGAGTGGAGGAGGGATGGAGTTCCTGGGGCTGCAGATAATCCTTTTCTGTGGGTGGGAGGTGAGAACTGTAGGTTCTTTTCAAACCTGCAGTAAACAAGAAATCAGTACAATGTTTGTTCATATTTGAACAATTCTTGTTCAAATATGAACAAGAAATCAGTACAATATTAAAAAAAACACAGAAATTCTTCATTTACTGTTGACAAAGGGGGGCTGGCTGGCTGGCGTGGTTGCTGCGTTTTCACCCATCGTGGTCGTTATTTTGCATTCTGTCAGTCATTTACGCTCTCTACTACGTCTACAAAGTCTTATGATTATCCCACATAAATTTTGCTTGTATCCCATGGCTATTTTCCACGTACAAAGCCGACTAAGTGACGGTGCATGATGATGGATGGCAGCCATATTAGCATTCTGGGCTAAAATGCTAAAAACAGGAAAAGGAAATGAGGAGTTCTTCTTCTTTGGTGTGTTACGTGTCATCTATTGAGTCCTCCAACGGATGTCTGCCACCTTCTGAAACTGGCAGATCTGTACAAATCAGTACAAATCCTCAATGGAGCCGATCATGTTGGAATGAGATGACAGGCGGAGTGCCGCACTCTGCCACTGGGGGCACGCAAAATCTCACACTCAAAAGGTTAACAATCGTGAACCGCACCACGCATTGGCCAGAGGCGATTCCACTGAGTTCCACCGCATCTGCCAAGGTAGCCCATGCGTTTTTGTCAGCCTGGGTCGCACGATTCGGATCCCTGTTGGACATCATATCCGACAGGGGTCCAAAATTTGTTTCGGAACTCTGGTCCACGATGACTGGGGGGGTCAAAATCCACGGCACCATCGTGTACAACCTGCAGACTAAGGGTTTGTGTGATGGTTTTGCACAGTTCACTTAAAGCAGCGCTCAGAGCCTCGCTAACAGACACAAATTGGGTCGACTACCTGCCGTTGGTCCTATTGGGGTTGTGCTCCGCGCCTTAGGAAGAACTCATTTTTTCTCAGCTGTTGCGGATCCCAGGGGAATTTTTTCCAGAGAGCCCTGTGCCTGGTTTTGACCCGCCCACGCGCCTTTTTGTCTGGGGCAGAGGCTGGGAGCGTCTCGGGGCTGGCATACCATTGTTTTCCCTGCACTTTCATTTCAAAAATATTTGGAAAACACCAAATTTGTTTTTGTGAGGCACAACGCCCACAGAACACCACTACGTCCACTGTACGACGGTCCGTTCAGAGTGTTGGAAACGAGGGCAAAACATTTTGTGTTAGACTTGGGGGGGGGGGGGCATCTGCATAGACAGTGCTGAAGCCCGCTTACGTCTTGGCAGATGAGCAGGTGGTGCTGGCCCAGGCTCCCCAGTGCAGATGCCCACCTACAGTGGCTCAGCAGGTTGGTGTTCCCCCTACAAAGAACTGTTTTCAGGAAACTAGATCTTCCCCCTCCCCACCCTTTCCCCCTCCAGAGGATGGCTTGCTAGAGACCGAGAGTTTCTGCTTCCCACCTCGAGAGCAAGGCACTTCAGCCGGCCCAACGGCTCCACGTTACAGCCATTACGGGCGTTTGCTCAAGCCCAAAGGAGGGTTAGAGCCCCTTTTGGGTGTTTGGGGGGGGTGCTGTGTGGTGACACAATAGGAGATGGCACTCCACCCAGGACTTTGGGGTATTGGGGGAAGGAAAAAGAGAGATGGTAATGGGGGGAAGAAGTGAGATGGGTGCCAGAGCGCTGGGGGGGCATTAAATTAAGCTGAATAAAGATGCGCCTTCGCCCCTGCTATGCCAGGTGTGGGATGTATTGTGGAGCGGTAAGATGCTTTTCACACCTGAGGACTCCGGGGTGCGAAAATATTGTGTTAAGCTATGCTCTGTGACGTGTATATGGATGTGTGTACATGCTCTCTGACACATGTGTCAATGTGTTCACCCTGGGTGCCAAAGGCAGGAATAAAGTGGTATAAAGGAGTTCACTTTGGCATCCAGATTTAGTCTGTTCTGTTTGTTGGAGGTAAATAAAGTTCTATGTTATCAGCTCGTGTCTCATCTGATTCCATCCTCCACAACACAGCATTTCAGAAAAGGAACATCATACCAGTGGTAAAATATGGTGGTGGTAGTGTGATGGTCTGGGGCACTTTTGCGGCTTCAGGACCTGGAAGACTTGCTGTGGTAAATGGAACCATGAATTCTGCTGTCTACCAAAAAATCCTGAAGGAGAATGCCCGGGCATCTGTTCGTGATCTCAAGCTGAAGTGCACTTGGGTTCTGCAGCAGGACAATGATCCAAAACACACCAGCAAGTCCACCTCTGAATGGCTTAAGAAAAACAAAATGAAGACTTTGGAGTGGCCTAGTCAAAGTCCCGACCCAAATCCGATTGAGATGCTGTGGCATGATCTTTAAAAGGTGGTTCATGCTCAAAAACCCTCAGTGTGGCTGAATTACAACAATTCTGCAAAGATAAGTGGGCCAAAATTCCTCCACAGCGCTGTAAAAGACTCATTGCCAGTTATCGCAAACGCGTGAGTGCAGTTGTTGCTGCTAAGGGTGGCCCAACCTGTTATTAGGTTTAGGGGGCAATCACTTTTTCACACAGGGCCATGTAGGTTTGGATATTTTTTTTCCCTTAATAATAAACACCTTCATTTAAAAACTGCATTTTGTGTTTACTTGTGTTATCTCTTTTAAATTTGTTTGATGATCTGAAACATTAAGTGTGACAAACATACAAAAGAAATCAGGAAGGACGCAAACACTTTTTCACACCACTGTATTTAGCAGGGTGTTTTTTTGTAAGTTAACATTTTTACATGATAAAATTCTTTAATCTATTAGAAGGTTTAACATCATGCACATATATGATTTTATTCATTGGTTCATTTCCATATCTAACCTATTTCATTTGGACTTTCAGACATTTCAGTTTGATTTGGACCAAAATTTTAGGTGGGAGACCTGCCCAGAACCACAGTCCGTACCAAAGAGACAAAATTTGGTTGGCAAAAAGAGATGGTTTTGCTCCGGATCAAACTGAACCTTGGTCCAGTTTGTTTAGCGCATGAAAGCAACTTTCAGAACGATTCTGACTTTTACACCACAGCAAATGAAAGCAGCTGATATCTCCTATGTTCTGTGAGGAACCTTGGAGTTATCTTTGATCAAGATTTGTCCTTTAATTCACATACTAGACTTGTTTCTAAGACTGTTTTTTAAAATGCAGAATTACTTCTAATACCTAGAATCTCTAAAAGTACAATGGGAGGCAGAGCTTTCAGTTATCAGGCTCCTCTCCTATGGAACCAGTTGCCAATCTGGATTCAGGAGACAGATCCAATTTCTGTTTTTAAGAACAGGGTTAAAACGTTCCTTCTTGACAAAGCCTATAGCTAGGGTTGGATCAGGTGACCCTGAACCTTCCTTTTGCTATGCTGCTAATAGTTTTAGACAGCTGGGGGACCTCCCATGATGCAGTGGGCTTTCACTTCTTTCTTCACTCTCAATGTAATATTTTTGCTAGTCATTAACATCTGCTTGCTCTCTTCCATAGATTGAGTCCATACCGTGCCGTTTTCTCTCTACATTTCTGTTCTTTTCTTCTTCTCTATCCCCTCAGCACCCCCCCAGCCCATTGCAGCAGATGACTGCCCCTCCCTGAGCCTGTTTCTGCTGGAGGTTTCTTCCTGCTAAAAGGGAGTTTTTTCTCTCCACCGTCACCATGTTCTTGCTCACAAGGGACTGCTTGATTGTTGAGGGCTTTCTGCAATTGTGGGGTTTTCTCCTACAGTTTGAAAGTGCTATGAGATGACTGTTGTTGTGAAATGGCACGATACAAAAAAAGTTGAATTGAGTTGAACTGAACTGATAAGAGAGACAAGAAGCCAAGGCAGCACTCAGAGAGAGGAAATATGATAATACATCAGATTTATATAGTGCTTTATCAAAGACGCTTTACAAATAAATACATTATTCATTCACTCAAGACAGACAATGGTAGTGGCAAGTTACTACTGTAGACACAGCTGCCCTGGGGCAGGCTGATGGAAACACGGCTGCCAATCCACACCAACAGCCTCTCCAGCCACCACTGAACATTTATACACATTCATACCCAGTGTTATGGACACTGGAGGCAAGGTGGGTAAAGTGTCTTGCCCAGGGACACAACGGCAGGATATCTGGGGAAAGCAGGATTCAAACTGCCAACCATCTGGTTACTGGACAACCTGCTCTACCTCCAGAGCCAGTGCTGCCCTCTTTGCTGATATGGCAAACAGGGCCACCTGGCTGTTAATGGCAAAATAGTCAATTTTAAAAATCACAAAAGTCCAGAAACTTGCCAGATATTTTTCAAGAGGATGCAGGATGAGTTAAAAAAATGGAGGAGTACTCGTCCATGGCCACCAAGTGGCATTGCCACCATTTCCACCAAGTTCTGTTTAATGAAGACCTGAATATTTTAGCCCCACGAAACTAGTTCATATCCTAATATGGAGTCTTCCACTGTTTCAAGTTACTGTTTAGTGATGTGTCAGTCACAGATGAAACAGCTCTTAGAGCCGGTTCTTTAAAGTGAGCGATCTGCCTGTGAGCCGGAGCCATCTCTCTCTCTTTCTCTCTTGTGTTCAATCCACACTTGATTGTCAACTACATGATTTGTGGAGGCATCCACACTGAGCAGGAGTGGGAGGGATGGAGGTTGCAGACACAGCACATACACAGAAAAAGACAAACAGGAGGGAGGAGATGAGAGAGAACAGCTGCTACAGAGATAACATGATGGAAAGGTGAGAAAATGAGTAAATGCAGGAAATGCAGTAAAATCTGGATGCATTTCAATTACATTGATAATACAAAGGCAGAATGTAGAGTATGTAAGGTTAAAATCTCATATTAAGCAGGCTCTACAAATAACCTACATAGGCACATTGAGATGGGTATTTGTTTTTGGTTTTTGTGCTTTAAAATTTATTTTTTGTAGCATTCTGTTGAGTGTTGAGTATAATAAGCCATATACAGTATATAATAAATATTTGATATGATGTATGTTTATACATAGTGATTCATTTAACATAGAATTTTACATTATTTTTGGTAATAAATTAATTTAAGCAACAAAAAATCTGAGGAACCACTTGGGAGCTGAAAGAGCCGTCTTTTTCTGAGTGAGCCAAGCCATAAGAAATTCTCGTCACTCTTACCAATGTGTCCAGAGTTGCAGAAAACACCTTGGAGAGTGACTAGTGTTATGCTGGTGATAGGAGCCAAGGACGAGGCCAGGTGTTGAACTGAACACAGGTCTGTTAGGAGACCTTCCACAATACAATAGTGTACCCGCCAGGCAGAGAGGTGGCCAAGAGACCACCCCTCCCACTCACTGCTCTCTTATACCCTGGGTGATGGCGGAACCGGAAAGGTGGAGCCACCACCCGTGTCTCACAAATAAAGGTCCCCAACCTACAACACAACACTCCCCCCCCCCCCACAAAAACCGTAAGGCCACACACACAATTCGAACCCACCCTAATTTGGAACCCGAAACACACTCTAAAGACAATAACATAACAAAAGTGGCCTAACACAGTCATACTAAAAAAACTACACTAGGCGGAGACGGGTAGACTGCCTTCTCACCCCCACACGGCGAAGCGGCTTATTCTGCCGCTTATATACCACAATAAACCATATAACACAAAATACCGCTGTGCCTTAATCTATACAATACATGCAAGATATTCCCCCTTGAGCATAGTCAACCAATAAATTTACATCCATCCATCTTCCGCTTAATCCTTTTCGGGTCATGCGGGGGGAGGGGGGGGCCTGGAGCCTATCCCAGTATCTTTGGCCGAGAGGCAGGGTACACCCTGGACAGATCACGAGTCCATCGCAGGGCCAACACAGAGAGACAGACAACCATTCACTCTCACAGTCATACCTAAGGACAATTTAGAATCCCCAGTTGATGCCAATTAACCTAACTTGCATGTTTTTTTTTGGCATGTGGGAGGAAACCTGAGAAATTCCAGAGTAAATCCACACAGACACAGGGAGAACATGCAAACTCTACACAGATCACTGTTGGTCAGGGGCTGGGATCGAACCCAGGATCCCTTGGCCAAGGGTGAGTCGCTGTGTTGCCGCAGTGCTAACCACTCCACCACCGCACTGCCTAAATTTAAGAGTTTTTTTTTTAACAACTTAGAACAAATTAAACATCAAAACATATTCCTGGTCCCCCTTTTCTTTCTTCAGCGAACCATCCAACCATAAGTTTGCCCCAGGTGAAGGACCACCCACCGTGTCACCACTGGCTGATCCAACCCCGGTGCGCATCCTCTTCACCACCCTCAGGGATGTCCCTTGTTCAGGCTCAAGCCCACTAATCTCCTCCACCACCACAGCTCATTCAGATGCCTCCATGAGCCATCTGAGAGCTGGAGATAGGCATCCTCCTGTTCTGCCACCACTAGCAGCTGCCCCTGGTGTTCTTCTATCCAACGCTTGGGCCATGGGCGTTCCTTAGGGTGGACCTCATCTTTACAGCATTAGCTAGCCTCCATCACCCTCCACGCTGTCGTTGCTGTCCGGGTCCACTGCCTGCGCCGTCGATTGTGGAACAGACTGTCGGTGTAGCACACTCTCACTGAGCTCCCATGATAGCTTGCCTGGCGCCTCCAACTGTTGAGCCAAATCGATGGCCGTGGATAACATCAGATCACCAGAAAATGTAAGCAGCTTTGACCATGTAGCAGGGCAGAGAATATGTTCCGCCAGCTGGTCACGAGCCAGCTCTTCTTCCAGTGATCCAAACTGACAGTCCCTGGCCAGTTGATGCAGGTCTGCCACAAACTGCTGCACCGACTTGTGGACCCGCTGGCAGTGCTGTTGAAACTGAATCCTGCAAATGATGACGTTTTCCGGGGTGCAAAAATGTCGCGCCATTAGCTTCACTACTTCCTCAAAGCTATCACATTTGCCCAAAGTACTCATAAAATGCTGTCCTTCCATTCCCAAATTATGAACCAACAGTGCACGTGCTCTCAATTTCTCCAGTCTCCCAAGGTCCAGCGCCACCAAGTACGTCTGAAACGTGGCGAACCATCTCGCCCAAGGGATGGGCGGCTCACCGGGAAGCTCCAGAAATGGCCAGATGGATGTCACACATGCGTCCATGCCTTTTATCCTCTTCGCCAGATGTTATGTCGGTGATAGGAGCCCAAGGACGAGGCCAGGTGTTGAGCTGAACACAGGTTTATTAGGAGACCTTCCACAATACAATAGTGTACCCACCAGGCAGAGAAGCGGCCAAGAGACTGCCCCTCCCGCTCACTGCTCTCTTATACCCTGGGTGGTGGCAGAACCTGGAAAGGTGGAGCCACCACCCGTGTCTCACAAATAAAGGTCCCCAAACTACAACACAACAACTAGCATGTTTGCTAACTACTGGTCTATGCTAATACAAACGTCATGACAAGACATACAGTAGGTGCTGTTATGTAAAAGAAGCAGTGTGAAACCAAACCTAACCAGACCAAATGTAGACAATGTAACAAAAATATGAACCATGGTCCGGATCCTCGTGTGGACGCTCAGGTGTGAAAATGCCCTTAATGCCTATCTCTCTGGAATGCCTCTAAAATATTTCAATTGGTGATGTTGACTTAATTCTACAAACTTTACATGCAGTAAATTGACTGGAAAACCTTGTGGTCCACCCCCCCAAAAATGTGCTGCTCTTTTTTGGGGGGGTTTAGTTTTGATTTCAGATGTCCACAGTCTTCTGAAATAGCTAGTGTAACCCAAACAAGTCATTAAGCTTTAGCATTTTATTTCTATAGTTCTGTCATCCATCCATCCATCAATCTTCTACCACTTTTCTGGGGGTCCGGGTTGTAAAGATTAACACTCTAAGTAGAGAAACTTTGACTTCCTTCTCCCCAGCCACCTCCTCCAGCTCTTCAGAGAGGACACCAGTGTTCTGAGTCTTTTCCCAGGTCTCCTCCCAGTGCCCAAAACACCTCAAGTGGGAGATGTCTAGGAGGCATCCTGACCAAATGCCCAAACCACCTCTGCTGGCTCCTTTTGATGTGGAGAAGTAGTGGCTCTACTTTGAGCCTCTCTCAGATAACAGAGCTCCTCACCTCATTCCTAAGGGTGAGTCCAGAAACCTTAGGGAGAAAGCTCATATTTCTGTCATGGCTTATGAAAAATTTATTGTGATAGTAATGTCATTACTTATCTCTAAGTGACTGATTTTTTTCCCCATGCCAATAGTTATCTGTCTTGTCAACATGATCAAAAAATTATCTGTTTAAATCAAAGGAGATGTGCAGCCTATCTAAATGTCATTCAATAATCAGTTTGGAATGCAAAAGCATAAGTTATGGGAGAGTTTAATGATCACAACATAAAGACAATGAATGCTGTTGGTTATGACATGATGACTTTTTTTAAACAACCTTAAAAAAGACGGCTTTTCAGCTTTCACTTTTCAACAAAATTTTGACCATACAGAGACATCAATATGAAGACGCCTTTCAATGACCTTATTAAAAAGACAGCTTTTCATCTTTCACTTTTCAACCAAATCCGGACATTTTTTTAGATGGTTGGCAAAGACATCTTTTCAACAATTTTTCAACCAATTTGTGCTGGGAGGGATGGGTGTGGTGTCTGGATGCCTTGCAGTTGAGGAGCATGTTGCTCAACCACAGCAACCCCTGGTTCAACCCACAGCCAGGATGATCGTCCTGCATGTCTGCTCCCCTCTTCACCCTATTCCCCTCTTTCTCTCTTAACTGTACCATCCAATACAGTCAAAATACACCAAAATAAATGTTAATTAAAAAAGAAAACAGGTGACCAACCTCAAATATTATCTGAGCTTCTTGTAAATGTTTTATTTGTTTAATCTGAGTATTTTTAATATAAGTTCCATCATTTAAGAATTCAGAAAAACAAAGAAAACTATTGAGCCACACAGCAGTTTTGTTAACCCTCAGATTGGAAGAATGGCCTGCTTTTCTTCTTCGGGTGTTTTGGAACTGGAGGCTCATGAGGAGACAGCAAGCCCCGACAGAGAGCTGCTACTGCACAGAAACCTACCCACAAACCCTTGCCTGTGGCTTTCCCTTTGAAGGTGCATGTCTCTTCTTGACATTTCTAGTCAGCTTGCCTTGGGAACTCTAAATTCCATCTTCGGTGTCCAAAGTTGGTGTTCACACTGTGCAGATTGAAGCAGAGGATGAAAACACTACAATGGAGGGATAATGCATTTGCTCATCTAGGGCTGCCCTGATTACCAGTTTTGGGGGTCCGAACATTCAGGAGCGATCCAGGGCAAATATCGGAATATTCCATAAAGTCTTTGGGCGTTTCCTCTCCATTTAGGCTTGGTTTCACACTGCTCCTTTTCCAAGTGAACTAAACAACTTTATGTGATGTGCCTCTCTCTTCTTGTCATGACAGTGTTTGTGCTGTTAGCACAGACCAGTAATTAGCAAACATGCTACTCACCCTCCAAGTTGTTTTCTGCAGTTCTGGACACATTGGTAACTGCATTTTAAGTTAAAATTGGGTGAGACGCCATCAAATTAGTCACTGAACTAGTTTAATGATGCTAGAATATTATCCAGGTCTTCTTTAAAAAAGATGTTTGTCCTCTTCAGCCATGATGATTTTCAGATGTCATTGCTTGTCCATTTTCTTTTTCATAAACTCTGTTGCATCCTCTCTGAAAATGCTTGGTAAGTTTCTGAATTTTTAGATTTTTTTCAAGAGACTATTTATGCTGCTAACGGCCATATTTCCCCTTTCCAAGTGTTGCCACAGCTCATTTTTCCTTTTATATGCTGCCTTGACTTCCTGTGTTTGGTTCGAAAGTCCAAATCTTTCTGAAAATAACTTTCACACTTTAAACATACCAGACCAAGGTTCAGTTTGCTCCGGTACGAGACCACCTCTTTTTGGCTTGTCAAATTTTGTCTCTTTGGTCCGGATTGTGGTTCGGGGGGGGGGGGGGGGGGGGGGGGGGTCACACTTAAAATTTTGGTCCAAATGAAACTGAAAAGTCCAAACGTCCAGATCAAATGGGTTAGGTTGAAAGCACCCTTTATTCTCCCTCAGTTGACTGCATCAGGATCAATGTTTTATGAGAAATGTGGCTTTTAGAATAAATTTTGATATTTTTCATAAATTTGCAGCTTTTTTATAATCCTTTATTAGTCCTTCAGTGAGGAAATTACAGGGCATCCACCTGGATGGATGAGGCAGCCATGGTGTGGTGCCAATCCCCTCACCATTCACACACACATTCACACCTAGGGCCACTTTAGAGTCTCCAATTAACCTAACTTGCATGTTTTTGGCCTGTGGGAGGAAACCGGAGTTTTGGAAATTTGAGACTTTTTTAATCCCCTGACGGTCAAAGACTAAAGGGGGATTATGTTATGGTGATGTCCATCTGTTTGTCCCACAAGAGGTATACACTACCGTTCAAAAGTTTGGGGTCACCTAGAAATTTCCTTATTTTTGAAAGAAAAACACTTTTTTTCAATGAAGATAACTTTAAACTAATCAGAAATACACTCTATACACTTGCTAATGTGGTAAATGACTATTCTAGCTGCAAATGTCTGGTTTTTGGTGTAATAGCTACATAGGTGTATAGAGGCCCATTTCCAGCAACTATCACTCCAGTGTTCTAATGGTACAATGTGTTTGCTCATTGTGTCAGAAGGCTAATGGATGATTAGAAAACCCTTGTGCGATCATGTTAGGTCTGCAATGCTGTAATTGCTGCAAATGGAGGCTTCTTTGACAAAAGCAAAGTTTGAAGGAAAAAAATATTATTTCAAATACAAATCATTATTTGTAACCTTGTCAATGTCTTGACTATATTTTCTATTCATTTTACAACTCATGGTGGTAAATAAGTGTGACTTTTCATGGAAAACACAAAATAATTGTCTGGGTGACCCCAAACTTTTGAACGGTAGTGTATGTTTTGTGAAATCAACTCCTATAGTTTTATATATATATATATATATATATATATATATACTGTATATATATATATATATATATATATATATATATATATATATATTGCTCAAAAAATAAAGGGAACACTTTGAAAACACATCAGATTTTAATGGGAAAAAAATAAGCTGGATATCTACACTGATATGGACTTTTTTTTTTTTTTTGTACCCGTAGGTAGATTTGTTTTGCAGTCTGGTGACAAGCCACCAGCTGCCGGTTGCTGCGTGCGCAAGCGCCCCGTATCTCTAACCTGCATGTTTTTAGCATGTGGGAGGAAACCGGAAAAATCCGGGAGTAAACCCACGCAACACGGGGAGAACATGCAAACTCCACACAGATCACTGCTGGTCGGGGGCAGGGATCGAACCCACGATCTCATGATCCCCACGATCCCCCGGCCGAGGGTAAAACTGTGCTGCCGCAGTGCTAACCATTGTGCCACCGTGCAGCCCAGTGTTAAGAATGAAAAGATGCCACGTCTTTTGATGGAAATGAAAACACTCCAAAACTTAAAGTGAAGAAATTGTGGCAGGCTAGTCCAGCTTACTCAGATTAAAAAGTGTTCCCTCTATTTTTTTGAGCAGTATATATATATATATATATATATATATATATATATATACTGTATATACATATATACACACACACACACACACACACACACATATATGTGTGTGTGTGTGTGTGTGTATGTGTATATATACAGTATATATACTATATATATATATATATATATATATATATATATATATATATATATATATATATATATATACATATACATATATATATATATATATATATATATATATATATATATATATATATATGTATATATATATATATATATAAGTGCATTGCCTGTAGAATGCAAGTATTCCTGTCTGAAACAGGTATCCCAATGAGGCTTTACAGGCCCAAATGTAGGCTGTGTTTGAAAAATGGAATAGGTGTAGGCTATATGTCGGCAGTCACACATTAGACTTTGACAAATACATATAAAAGGGATTAAATGGCACTAAGATTTATTTGACTGTGTGAATATTAATTACAGAATAACCAATTATTGAAAATGAATGGGACATCCAATATTAGCGACTGTTTCAGATCCCTTGTTTATTTATTTGTCAGATCATTTATTTGTGTGATCTTTTATCACTTATATTTATAATAATGTATCTTGCACTTTGGGGAATGGGAGCTGTTCATTCACCATTATAATTATTTTAGTATATAACACTGTTCAGTGGTGGAGTTCAGTGTAATAGTGAATTTCTTCTGTGTATCGTCAATAAACTCATACAGTACTATAACAGAACATAATTACAAATATCTGAGACCCACTGTAGAGCATCAGTTTATATTTAAGCAATATTTTGTTATTAAAAGGTTTTTTAAAACTGTAATCAATTGAATTCACCACAAAACACCCAACATCAATAAAGTACATCTATCTATCTATCATACACAGCAGAAGGACCCATTTGACTACAACTGTTGCATCAGTGTTGCCCATTTTTGTCAGTAAATATTTAACAAAAAATGATTTATTTTGTTATTTGGGTGTTTTTGTGTCCTGCGTTTGGTCGTTAAGTCATTCAGGCCATTCCGCTCCACAGTCATGACAGTATTAAGTTTTAATTTTTAGATACTCACACGGGGGCGGTGGGGGGGGGGGACTGTGGTCCACCCAGTAGGGCTGCTACTTCTTCCGGCATGTTCTGTGTTGATACACTGGTATTCTTTGTCAGACCTGGGTCCCCGCTGACGCTCTGCACAGTCTGCTCACGCACCCTATGTTCTCCACATATGGCAAATTATCCTTTAGACCTATGCAATCACGGCAACTTTATGGCATAATATTTTTAAGCATTAAATCTCCAATATTATATTTTTCTAGTCAAATTTGTCATTTTTCACTTCCTTGTTTTGTCCAGGGAACACTGTGGTGACTGACAGGTCGTGATGCCACGTATTATCCAATCAGCATGGTCATGACGCCAGGTATTAGATTCAAAGATTTTATTTGTCAATACTACTATAGGTACAGGACATACAGGAGAATTGAAATGGCGTTTCTCTCTCTCTTCAGTGGTGTGCACAATATAAAAAAAAGAAAAAGCAATACGGCTGGAAAAACAACAACAGCAGTCAATGTACAGTAATGCAACTCGTAGTGCAAATGGCGACAAAAGATAGACCCAGACCTCCCATAGTGCAAATAAAGATAAACGATGATGAAACCCAGCAATCCTGTATACAAAAAAGTAGAGATGTAATACCCGTAGTTAAAAGTTTAATGCGGTAGTGGAGGTGCAGACAGTAACAGATAGGACTGCACATGATCAGTATTGCAATGATAGACAGACAGCAGCAGATATGGCATTTGTTAAAATGGTTGCAGTTAAAGTGCAGAGACATACAGCAGCAAATGTATTACTGTTGGTGTGCCAGTCTTTCTGTGCCAACAGCTGAAGTAGTTATTGTGCGGGTGAGTGCGTTATGGTCTGGGGGGGGGGGGGGGGGGGCAGAGTTCAGGGTCCTGATGGTCTGATGAACAAAGCTGTTTAGCAGTCTTGTGGAGCGGGCCCGGAGGCTCCGGTACCTTTTCCCCGAGGGCAGGGGGCTGAAGAGGGAGAGTGAGGGGTGGGAGGTGTTGCCTGCGATGTTGATGGCTCTGCGGGTGAGGTAGATGTCCGAGAGGGGAGGCAGAGGGGCACTGATGATCTTGCTGTCTGCTTTCAGTGTGCATTGTAGTGTCTTCCAGCAGGAGGCGGTGCAGCTTCCATATCACACCATGATGCAGCTGGTGAGGATGCTCTCAATGGTGCCCTGCTAGAAAGAGCACATGATGGGGGGTGGGACTTGTGCTCTCCTCAGTTTGCGGAGGAAATGGAGGTGAGTGTGAGCCTTCTTGGCCAGTGATGTGATGTTGTTGGACCACAAGAGGTCCTCAGAGATGTGCACCCCTAGGAACTTGGTGCTGCTCACCCCCTCCACAGCTGCACCATCGATGATCAGAGGGGGGTGCTGTGTGTGTCCCTTCCTGAAGTCGACCACAATCTCCTTGGCTTTTCCCACGTTCAGGAAGAGGTTATTGTCTTTAAACCACTGGACCAGTTGCCTCACCTCATTTCTGTAATTGGCTTCCTCGTTGTTGATGATAAGGCCCACCACCATCGTGTCATCCGCAAACTTGATGATGTGGTTGGTGTTGTAGGCTGGTACACAGTCATGGGTCAGCAGGGTGAAGAGCAGTGGGCTGAGCACGCACCCTTGTGGGGCCCCTGTGCTCAGTGTGATGGTCTGGGAGGTGTTGCTGCCAACCCACACATTCTGTGGCCTCCCTGTGAGAAAGTCCAGCACCCAGTTACAGAGAGAGGTTTTGAGTCCCAAGTGTCTGAGGTTTTGTATCAGGTGCTGGGGGATGATTGTGTTGAATGTTGAACTGAAGTCCAAGAACAGCATTCGCACATAGGAGTTCTTTGAGTCCAGGTGGGTGAGGGCTGGATGGAGAGCAGCAGCGATGGCATCTTCTGTGGATCTGTTTGTTCTGTATGCAAACTGAGATGGGTCGTGGGAGGGAGGGAGGATGGACTTGATGTTCTGCATGACCAGCCGCTCGAAGCACTTCATTATGATGGGGTCAGTGCTATGGGCTGGTAATCATTGTAGATGGATAGGACGGGCTTCTTTGGGACTGGTATTTCGGTAGCAGTTTTAAAACGTGGGGACAACAGCTTGGGTCAGAGAGATGTTGAAGATGTCAGCCAGGACATTCTTGAGCTCCTCTGCACAGTCCTTCAGAACGCGACCCGGTATGTTGTCTGATCCAGCTGCCTTGCGTGGGTTGATCCTGCAGAGGGTCCTCTTCACACTAGCCAGATCCAGACTCATGGCCTGCTTGTCTGGAGGAGGAGTGGTCTTCTGTGCTGATGCGCTGTTTTGTGCTTCAAAGCGGCTGAAGAAGTTATTTAGGTTGTTGAGCAGTGTGGTGTCACTCACACAGGTCTGAGGTGGAGGTTTGTAGTTGGTGAGGAGCTGTATGCCATGCCAGAGGGAACATGCATTTCTGGTGTTGCTGAAGTGAACGGATATTTTCTTGTTGCACCCCTAAGGGCGAGGAGGGCTTCCTCCAGTGTGCGGGAATCGCCCAACAACATTAAAATATATTTCTATATATATACAGTTATGTGAAAAAATTAGGACACCCTCTATAAGGCTGTGTGTGTTTTTTTAACATATTTAGACATATGGATATTTAATATCAATGTTAAAAATACTAGGAGATTCACGTAATACAACTAAACAATTAACCTTTTGAGTGCGTCTGTTGCTGAATTGCGACATAACCCCTAGTGGTCAAGAGTGGTAAATATTTTTTGTCAGTAAAATAGTTCAGATTTCCAAGGCTATAACTTGAAAGTGGTAAGAGCTAATGGCTTACTGTCAATTAGAAAGATGTAAAATATGATCCAAAGTTTCAAATAGGAATACATTTACGCATCTAATTTGCATAATGTTGTGGCACCTCTTTAAATTCCATAACTCAGTCAAAACTGGACTTTGGTTGTTTTTAAACAAAGAATGGTTCAGTCTTTTGACACTGTATTTTGTACAGAGGTACCTCATCATCTGATCTTCAAAGTATATGAACAAGAAATCAGTACAATATAAAAAAAAAACACAAAACCCCCCAGAAAATTCTCAACTTACTTTTGACAAAGGGGGGCGGGCTGGCTGGCTGGCTGGCTGGCTGGCTGGCTGGCTGGTATGGTCACTGCGTTTTCACCAATCATGGTCCATATTTTGCGTTCTGTCAGTCATTTAAAGTCTGTATCACATCTACAAAGTCTTATGATTATCCCACATAAATTTTGCTTGTATCCTGCGGCTATTTTCCACGTACAAAGCCAAAAAAGTGACGGTGACCGATCGTGGCCATATTAGCTTTCTGAGCTAAATGCTACAAACAGAAAAAGGAAATGAGGAGTTCTTCTTCTTTGGTGTATTACGTGTCATCCACTGAGTCCTCCAACAGATGTCTGCCACCTTTTGAAACTGGCAAATCAGTACAATTCAGTACAAATCTCCAATGCAGGCCCCAATGCAGGCGATCATGTGAGAGTGACACGACAGGTGCAATGCCGTGCTCTGCCACTAGGGGCATGCAAAATTCTCACACCCAAAGGGTTAAAAATTTTCTGTAAAATGTAATTCTTAACAAATAGTGAGGAATAAATTAGGACACCCCCCATCCTTTTTAGGACACCCCCACATTCATTCCCAATTAAAATGGCTAAAATAAATGTTAAAAAATGCAAATAAAAACAAGGTTAGACATAGATATGTAAACATTTCTTCATAAAAAACTGAATATTTAATGGGGTGTCCTAATTTTTTCACGACAGTATATATATGTGTATATATATATATATATATATATATATATATATATATATACAGTATATGCATATATATACAGTATATATGTGTGTGTGTGTGTGTGTGTGTGTGTGTGCATGTGCGCACGCACACGCACACACACACAGAGTGGTGTGAAAAAATGTTTGCCCCTTCCTGATCTGTCATTTTTTTGTATGTTTGTGATAGAAAAATTCCATATTATCTATACTATTATTGATATTAATAATGTATTATTATATTTGAGAAGTGTGGCACATATGTTGGTTACATATCCTCCACAAATGTGTTGCTGTATGTTTATTGTGTGCTTCACGTCTCATGGAACAAAAGGGACTGAGACTCTGGGATTCAGCAGAAGAGTGTGAGATTCGGCCTTTGTTTCCAGGAGACGACCGGGGAAGATTTCCGGACCACAGAGACTAGAGGACAATGGTGTGAGATCAAAGGGGTTACTTTGTGATTGAGATTAAGTACCATGTGACTGTATGTTTGATCAAACACTATGTGACTGCTGTTTCGTGCCCGGAGTATAAAACCCCTGATGTGAGATGAAAACTTCCTCTTGACTTGCTTTGAGATTGTTGGAGATGTGATCTGTGAATAAAGCTAAATCTGAGGAACAAACTCAGCCTCATCCTTGAACACATTCTCCACACTGGTGACCTTATGATGTAAAATGAGCAGAAATAATTCTCCCGAGGGGGGCTCGGCAGAAGCCAGCCTGATGGCTGCCTCCACACTCCGGCTGCTCGACTTCTGGCAGCATAGTCCGCGCTCCTGGTTTAGCGCGGTCGAGGCGCAGTTCAACCTCCGGAGAATCTTGAAGGACGACACAAGATTCTACCATGTGGTGGCGAAGCTGGACAGCCACACAGTCCAGAGGGTGGAAGACCTGGTTAACCAACCACCGGACAGCAACAAATACGGCGCCTTGAAAGCTGCGCTTATCAGCCATTTCACCCCCTCCGTGCAACAGTGAGCGGAGGGGCTCCTGGCGTTGACGGAGTCGGAGAACGACAGACCCGTAGACCTGATGGTCAAAATGCTGAGGCTGAAAGACTCCGAGGACTGCAAATTTATCTTTGCCCACCTTTTCCTCCAGACCCTGCCGCCAGCGGTGAGAGTTACCCTGGCAGATTCACCCCAGTTGGCCAAGCGAGACTACCACAGGCTGAGCAAGGAGGCGCAGCAACTCGTCGACGCCCACAAGCGGAGCGCAGTTTCGGCTGCAACAGCGGAGCTAGGAGCGATGCCCGGAGACGGCATGGGGCCAATGGTTGCAGCACCAGACGTGCCGACGACGGCAGCAGTCAGCACCAAGCGACACGGAGCGGGCGACGTCCTTTGCTTCTATCATCGTTGTTTTGCAGAGAGGGCACACAAGTGCCTCCCACCGTGCCACTTCAAGCATTTGGGAAACGCCAAGACCGAGGGTCGGTAGCGGCTGCGGCCCTCAGGGACAAGAACAAGCTGCTTTACCTGACGGATGCACGTTCGGGGAGACAATTCCTCGTGGACACAGGCTCCCAGATGAGCTTCATCATGCCTTCCTACGCGGACCGGCTGATGCCGTCCAAGGTTCCCCGGGTGTCAGTGTCAGCAGCGAACGGCTCAGCTATTAAGACCTTCGGTGAGAGGACTCTGCTTCTGTCTTTGCAGGGTCGTTCATTTGAGTGGACTTTTGTTGTAGCTGCAGTCAGTTTCAACATGTTAGGGGCTGATTTCTTGTGCTTACATGGTTTATTGGTTGATCTTGCTAATAGACGTCTGGTTAATGCACTCTTTTCACTCTATTCCCTGCACAGCACGAGTGGCACCGCCAACTGCACAAGCCAACGTCACAACTGCGGGTGGTATGTTCCACGCACTCCTCACTCAGTTCCCAGCACTAACAGTCCCAACGTTTTCGGCGACAGTGGCCAAACATGGGGTGGAGCATTATATCACTACCACCGGGCCACCCGTTTTTGCAAAAGCTCGGCGCCTGGACTCAGCTAAACTGACCATAGCGCGCGAGGAGTTTGCCAACCTGGAAAAACTGGGCATCATCAGACGTTCGAAAAGCCCCTGGGCTTCACCATTGCACATGGTCCCAAAGACTGATGGCTCGTGGCGACCTTGCGGTGATTTCCGCAGGTTGAATAACGCCACTGCACACGACCGCTACCCGATCCCACACATTCAAGATTTTTCGGTTCATTTGGCGGGGGCGCGCATTTTTTCTAAAATAGATTTAGTGCGCGGCTACCATCAGGTTCCAGTGCGCGCCCAGGACATACCCAAAACAGCGGTAATAACTCCTTTCGGGCTTTTTGAGTTTTTGCGCATGCCTTTTGGACTCAAGGGGGCCGCGCAGACGTTCCAGCGCATGATGGACGCAGTGCTACGCGACCTCCCTTTCGTGTTCGTCTACTTGGATGACATTTTAGTAGCCAGCACGTCCGAAGACGAACACGAAAACCATCTCATGGCAGTTTTCCGGAGGCTGGCAGAGCACGGGTTAATAATTAACCCAGCGAAGTGTCAGTTTGGGGTAGCGCAGATTGATTTTTTGGGGCATCGCGTTTCGCCAGAAGGAGCGGTCCCTCTGCCTGATAAAGTGTGCGCAATAACAAATTTTCCCCAACCTCAAACGGTCAAAGTGTTACAGGAGTTTTTGGGAATGGTTAATTTTTATAACCGTTTCCTCCCAAGCGCAGTGCGGCTCATGCAACCATTGTACGCGGCACTAAAAAAACAAAACCCCACAAATAAAATCGAATGGTCTCCTGAGCGGGAGCGCGCATTCTCTCAAGTCAAAACAGTGCTGGCAAACGCGGCTTTGTTGGCACATCCAGTTCCAACAGCCCGCATGGCCCTCATCACTGACGCGTCCGATTTAGCAGTAGGGGCGGTCGTTGAACAGTTTGTAGCGGGGACCTGGCAACCGCTCGCATTTTTCAGCAAAACCTTGCGCGATAGCGAGCGAAAATACAGCGCATTCGACAGAGAGTTGTTGGCCCTACACTTGGCCATCCGCCATTTCCAGTTCTGGCTGGAAGGGCGCCGTTTCACCGCGTTCGTGGACCACAAGCCGCTGACTTTTGCGATGGCCAAGATTTCGGAACCTTGGTCGGGCCGGCAGCAAAGACAGCTGGCCGCGATATCAGAGTTCACCACTGATATCCAGCATGTCGCAGGTAAACATAATGTAGTGGCAGACTGCCTCTCGCGTGCTGTGCCGGCGCCAGACCACGTGAGGGCAGACTCTGCAGCCATGGCCGCGGGCCAGGGTAGCGACGCGGGAGCGTGCGCGGCCCCGGTCCGCGTAGGTTTAGATTATGCAGCCATGGCCGCGGAGCAGGTTAGCGATGCGGACGTGTGCGCGCTCCAGTCTGGACCAACAGGGTTAAGGCTGGAGCACAGGGTGCTGCAAATGGGTATGCCTCCCCTAATCTGTGATGTCTCCATGGGACGGCCGCGCCCCGTGGTACCAGCTGCGTGGCGCTGCCGCGTTTTTGACTCGATCCATTCTCTGGCGCACCCGGGGGTGCGTGCATCGGTCAAAATGGTGGGGGAGAAATTTGTATGGCCGGGGTTGCGCAGGCAGGTCAAGGAATGGGCGACAGCCTGCGTAGCGTGTCAGCGAGCCAAAATACACAAACACACTAGAGCTCCTTTGGAGCCTTTTCACATTCCTGCTAAGCGCTTTGATCATGTGCATGTCGACTTGGTAGGCCCCCTTCCGTCGTCACGGGGGTACACACACCTTTTGACAATGGTGGACCACACCATGCATTGGCCGGAAGCAGTTCCTCTGGCATCAACCACAGCGGAGGAAGTGGCACGCGCGTTTTTAACAGCTTGGGTAGCGCGTTTTGGAGTTCCGTCGGACATAACGTCGGACAGAGGGCCTCAATTTGTTTCCGAACTCTGGTCGTTGATGGCCCGCAGCCTAGGGGTAAAGATCCACCGCACCACCGCGTACAACCCCCAGGCTAACGGTTTATGCGAGCGTTTTCATAGGTCATTGAAAGCGGCCCTCAGAGTGTCGCTTACGTATACAAATTGGGTTGACAAGTTACCATGGGTCTTATTGGGGTTGCGTTCTGCACCTAAGGAGGATTTGCAAGCCTCTCCAGCGGAATTAGTTTTTGCACAGCCTCTCCGTCTGCCAGGGGAATTTCTCCCCGATAATCCTGCCTCAAATTGCCCCCCCCGCTCAGCTGTTGCAGAGCGGCACAGGATCAAACACGCTTCCTGGCCCGGTTCATCACAGTTTCCCACGTGTTTTTGTGCCGAAGGCTTTAAAAAATGCGGAATTTGTTTTTGTGAGACATGATGCTTGTCGCCCCAGCCTGCGCCCGCCTTACGATGGGCCGTACAAGGTGCTGGAAACAGGAGAGAAGTATTTTTTGCTAGATTTGGGAGACAGAAAAGAATTGATTTGTATAAACAGACTCAAACCCGCTTTTGTTTTGGCGGATGAAGAGGTGCAGTTGGCGAGAGCCCCCCGTCGCGGTAGACCCCCTAGAGGGCATTCTACAGGACTCCCACAGAGATTGGCTAACAGTTCTAATCCACAGGTGCAGCGGGACGCTGCGGAAGCAGCAAAGCCGGCTTTCAGCAGATACGGCAGGAGACTGAGAGTTAAGCAACTGGTGGATTGATGTGTAGTAATGTTATTATGTCATGTGTCTCTGGCTATGTTTGTCCCATTTTAGACGTTTTGGGGGGGGTCATGTAGCACATATGTTGGTTACATATCCTCCACAAATGTGTTGCTGTATGTTTATTGTGTGCTTCACGTCTCATGGAACAAAACGGACTGAGATTCTGGGATTCAGCAGAAGAGTGTGAGATTCGGCCTTTGTTTCCGGGAGACGACCGGGGAAGATTTCCGGACCACAGAGACTAGAGGACAATGGTGTGAGATCAAAGGGGTTACTTTGTGATTGAGATTAAGTACCATGTGACTGTATGTTTGATTAAACACCATGTGACTGCTGTTTCGTGCCCGGGGTATAAAACTCTTGATGTGAGATGAAAACTTCCTCTTGACTTGCTTTGAGATTGTTGGAGATGTGATTTGTGAATAAAGCTGAATCTGAGGAACAAACTCAGCCTCATCCTTGAACACATTCTCCACAAGAAGTATCATACCTTTCATATGCCATGTTTAATGTTTATATGTGCATTTCATATAGGATAAGTTTATATATTCTTGGCCTGTTTCTGTGAGCAATTTCAGAGAGTTCAGACTGAGGTGACATGATTTACGACCCAAGAGACAGACGCTGACACGAGAGATACTGACAATAATCTTTATTGTAGATTTGTGAGTGAAGTGTGAGTGAATGTGTGAATGTTCGTCTGGCCACTGGAGCTGAGCCCATCTTGTGGTAACCTGGCAACCCTGGAAAACACAAGCACAAGGTTACGGTTGTTCAATGACAATGTTCGGCGGGTATGCTGCAGGGGCTTACTTGCAGGTGCCACAGTGAGAGGCTGACAGACTCCTGGTGTCCGAGCGATGTTGTGTTCGTGGTGTCCGGTGCTGTGGAGGTGAGGAGGAGCTCCGCGGAGCGGGGGACGGTGCCTCGTCAGCAGAGGAGGGTGGTCCGCCGCCAGGGAGGTCCACCTGTGCACAGGGGAAAGGGCTAGCAGAGGAATTGCGAGGAGATGGCTTACGTGGCCTGGTTTAGCGAAGCGTAGAGTTCTCCACGAGAAGTCGAGATCTTGGCACGTTGCTCAGTGAGGGTGACAGACGACTCCGTGCTGAGGCGTCCGCACGTTGGGCTTTTATAGCCCGCTGATTGCCACCTGCTGAAGTGAGCGCAGCTGATGTTGATGATGCTGACATGACATGAGGATCAGTACAGGATCAGTACATGCATAAGGAATGATCTAAACCATTTATTATAATCTCTTTGACATAACCTGTTTTGGGTCACAGGAATGCACAGGAACTCCTCAGCCTGTACAGATCAGTGGTAGATAGACATTCTTTGAGTTTTATGGATCTCATGTCTTCGTGACCCATGTCTCCAGAGTATCTGACATCCGCCTGGAAAAGCTCAGTTATCAGGACTGTCCCGTTCTGTCCCTTCCCTTATCCTCATCCACCCTCTCCTTTCTCCCACCTATACATATCAGACTTAGAAGAATGGATCCTTTAGAGATTCTAGGTGTGTCTGAATGTCATGCCTTGTAACCTCTCCTCCAAGGTGGCCAATGGGGTGACTCCTTATATTTTTGTAATAAATGTACATAAATTCAACTTTCCGCCTGATTATTTCACTTTGAATAATTTAAGCTCAAAATTTTTCTAACAGTTTGTCGCACTTAAATGTTTCAGATCATCAAACAAATTTAAATATTAGACAAAGATGACACAAGTAAACACAAAATGCAGTTTTTAAATGAAGGTGTTTATTATTAAGGGAAAAAAAGATCCAAACCTACATGGCCCTATGTGAAAACGTGATTGCCCCCTAAACCTAATAACTAGTTGGGCCACCCTTAGCAGCAACAACTGCAATCAAGCATTTGCGATAACTGGCAATGAGCCTTTTACAGCGCTGTGGAGGAATTTTGGCCCACTCATCTTTGCAGAATTGCTGTAATTCAGCCACATTGGAGTGTTTTTGAGCATGAACCGCCTTTTTAAGGTCATGCCACAGTATCTCTTTTGGATTCAGGTCAGGACTTTTGACTAGGCCACTCCAAAGTCTTCATTTTGTTTTTCTTAAGCCATTCAGAGGTGGACTTGCTGGTGGGCTTTGGATCATTGTCCTGCTGCAGAACCCAAGTGCACTTCAGCTTGAGGTCATGAACAGATGGCCGGACATTCTCCTTCAGGATTTTTTGGTAGACAGCAGAATTCATGGTTCCATTTACCACAGCAAGTCTTACAGGTCCTGAAGCAGCAAAACAGCCCCAGACCATCACACTGCCACCACTATATTTTACTGTTGGTATGATGTTCCTTTTCTGAAATGCTGTGTTGCTTTTCCACCAGATGTAATGGGACACAGACCTTCCGAAAAGTTAAATTTTTGTCTCGTCAGTCCACAGAGTATTTTCCCAAAAGTCTTGCGGATCATCAAGATGCTTTCTGGCAAAACTGAGAGGAGACTTTATGTTCTTTTTCCTCAGCAGCGGTTTTCGTCTTGGAACTCTGCCTTGCAGGCCATTTTTGCCCAGTCTCTTTCTTATGGTGGAGTCATGAACACTGAACTGAGGCAAGTGAGGCCTGCAGTTCTTTGGACCTCTTGGATGAGTCATCACTGCACTCTTGGGGTAATTTTGGTCGGCCGGCCACTCCTGGGAAGGTTCGCCACTGTTCCATGTTTTCGCCATTTGTGGATAATGGCTCTCACTGTGGTTCGCTGGAGTCCCAAAGCTTTAGAAATGGCTTTATAACCTTTTCCAAACTGACAGATCTCAATTACTTTGTTTCTCATTTGCTCCGGAATTTCTTTGGATCGTAGCATGATATCTAGCTTTTGAGGATCTTTTGGTCTACTTCACTTTGTCAGGCAGGTCCTACGTATTTAAGTGATTTCTTGATTGAGAACAGGTGTGGCAGTAATCAGGCCTGGTTGTGGCTAGAGAAATTGAACTCAGCTTTCCAAAGATGTGATAAACCACAGTTAATTTACGTTTTAATGGGGGGGGGGCAATCACTTTTTCAGACAGGGCCATGTAAGTTTGGATTTTATTTTACCCTTAATAATGAGCACCTTCATTTAAAAACCGTATTTTGTGTTTACTTGTGTTATCTTTGTCTAATATTTAAATTAGTTTGATGATCTGAAACATTCAAGTGTGACAAACATTCAAAAAAATTAGAAATCAGGAAGGGAGCAAACACTTTTTCACATTACTGCATATATGTCAGTCAATCAGTCAGTCAGTCATCTTCTTCCGCTTAATCCTTTTCGGGTCGCGGGGGTGCTGGAGCCTATCCCAGCATCTTTGGGCGAGAGGCAGGGTACACCCTGGATGTATGTATGTATATATACAGTATATGTGTGTGTGTGTGTGTGTGTATATATATATATGTGTGTGTGTGTGTGTGTGTGTGTGTGTGTATATATATATATATATATATATATATATATATACGTATATATATAAAGGATTAAGCGGAAGAAGATGAATGAATGAATGAATATATATCTATATATATACAGTATATTATATATATATTATATATATACAGTATGTATATATATATATATATATATATCATAGGGCACATAGCAGAAGGCAGAAGCGTATCACTCCCACAGTTAGTATATTCATGATACCATAACAAACTCGAGTGTAATATTGCTTTTATACAACAATACTGCAAGCACAAATCATTAAATAACAGCAATACTGGACAAAATATTATGATTTGTTTAACCATTTTGCGCAGCTGAGAAAAAATAGTCCCTTCTGACTGTAGTCGCAGTAACTGCTGCTAAACATCTCAATCAGCATTAAGATGTCTATTGTCATTTCACACACATGTAAACAAATTAAATATTGTCAAGTGCAAAAGTAAAAGTAGTTTATATAACATATACCTGTTGAGTCGGTACTTCAGAAGATCAAAACATATCCAATGCCAGTTGCCAGAACCATCATAACTAGTAGTCAACATGCTAGTGACTGATGAGTGATTCATGTGCATGTAAACATGTTCATTGCCAAGTCAAACAAGTTGGCTCACAGCCATGGAAATCCCCAAAGCACTGTCATGTTTAAGTTTACAACGTTATCTGTTGGAGCTCTCACCTGGGTAATTGTCACAGCCTCCTCCAAAACTTTGCCTGGATGTTGGTTGTTCTTCTTCTCTGGAAGGCACCTTGCTGGCAAATACAGGTACATCTCAAAAAATTAGAATATCATGAAAAAGTTCAATATTTTTGTCACTCATTTCAGAAAGTAAAACCCATACATTATATAGATTCATTACACAGAGAGTGATATATTTCAAGTGTTTATTTATTTTAATTTTGATGATTATGGTTTACAGCCCATGAAAACCCCAAATTCAGTTTCTCAGAAAAATTAGAATATTACACAAAATTAATTTTAAAAAATAGTTTTTTAATAGAAATGTTGGCTGACTGAAAAGTATGTCCATGTACACGCTCAATACTTGGTTGGGGCTCCTTTTGGATTAATTACTGTATCAATGTGATGTGGCATGGAGGTGATTGGCCTGTGGAAATGCTGAGGCGTTATAAAGGTCCAGGTTGCTTTGATAGTGACCTTCAGCTCATCTGCATTGTTGGGTCTGGTGTCTCTCATCTTCCTCTTGACAATACTTTATAGATTCTCTGTGGGGTTTAGGTCAGGAGAGTTTGCTGGCCAATCAAACACAGTGATGCCATGGTCATTAAACCAGGTTTTGATACTTTTGGCAGTGTGGTGGGGTTTCAAGTCCTGCTGGAAAATGAAATCAGCTTCTCCATAAAGCTTGTCAGCAGAGGGAAGTATGAAGTGCTCTAAAATTTCCTGGTAGATGACTGCGCTGACTTTGGTCTTGATAAAACACAGTGGACAAACACCAGCAGATGACCTCTGTTCAGATAAAAGCAAATTTTGCATTTCATTTGGAAATCAAAGTCCCAGAGTCTGGAGAAAGAGTGGAGAGGCACAGAATCTAAGTTGCTTGAGGTTTTCTGTGAAGTTTCCACAGTCAGTGATGATCTGAGGAACCATGTCATCTGCTGGTGTTGGTCCACTGTGTTTTGTCAAGACCAAAGTCAGAGCAGTTGTCTACCAGGAAATTTTAGGGCACTTCATGCTTCCCTCTGCTGACAAGCTTTATGGAGAAGCTGATTTCATTTTCCAGCAGGACTTGGCACCCCCCACACACACAGACTGCCAAAAGTGTCAAAACCTGGTTTAATGACTATGGCATCACTGTGTTTGATTGGACAGCAAACTTTCCTGACCTAAACCCCATAGAGAATCTACGGAGTATTGTCAAGAGGAAGATGAGAGACACCAGACCCAACAATGCAGACGAGCTGAAGGTCACTATCAAAGCAACCTGGACCTTCATAGCACCTCAGCATTGCCACAGGTTGATCACCTCCATGCCACGCCACACTGATACAGTAATTAATCCAAAAGGAGCCCCAACCAAGTACTGAATGTGTACATGGACATACTTTTCAGTCGGCCAACATTTCTATTAAAAAACAATTTTTTTAAAATTAATTTTACGTAATATTCTAATTTTTTGAGAAACTGAATTTGGGGTTTTCATGGGCAGTGTTTGGCTGAGCTGCAGGCCACACCCTCTCTGCCTGAGTGCTTCAGGTCTGGGTGTGCTTCCCAGCCTGAAGGCAGTTGGTTGATTGCACCAGGTGGGAATGATCTGGTGATTAAGGGAGTTTGGAGGCAATTACTCACAGGGCAGTGGGGAGTAAGCAGTGTGTGAGGGAAATGGTTGGAGAATCTGGACTTGGGAAAAGGAGACTGCAGGACTAAAGCTTGCTTTAAGCAAGGAAGAAGGAGCCGGTGAGTGTTCATTTGTGATATGTATCTTTGTAGCTGCATTTGGAAAATCATTTGATCAAATTTAGGTTAAATGTGATGTATTAAAAAATCATGTGATTGAAATGTAAGTTAAAATGTTATATTTAATATCATGTGGGTTAAAAGTGTAATTAAAAATGGAGTGTATTTTTAAAAGAGTTTAAAAGTTAAAAGCTGCTAAAGTTGCAAGGTTAATCATTTATTGAACAGTGTTTTAAGATGCATTTAGTATTTGGGGTGTTTTAGATGTGGGTATTTTCTACTTATTTCAAGATTAATTTTTAGTAGTTTAAAAATTAAGTATTTGATTTTGGGTTATGTTGATTTATTATGGGTTCTTGGGTTACATTTTCCTTGACCCTTTATTTGTGTTTGTATTTAAAGGTTTTTCACCTGTGCTCGACTGTACTTGGCCTTGATGGCTTTTCAAAATAAAACGAAAGAAAAGGGAAAAAGTGGAGTCTTGGTCACTGAGTGACTTCCAGTTCTATCTTCCAAAGCAAGCTTTCTCTTCAAGTGGGGGAAACTGCTGGTCAAACCTCACAAGAGTGAGGGCCACTTGACAGGCAGTAAGCCATAATCATCAAAATTAAAATAAATAAGCAGTTGAAATATATCACTCTCTGTGTAATGAATCTATATATGGGTTTCACTTTCTGAAATGAGTGACAAAAAATATTGAACTTTTTCATGATATTCTTATTTTTTGAGATGTAAATGTAGCTACATGCTAGGTTGTAGCTGACCTCCAGCAGCTAACACGGACAGACATTCACCTGTTTCATCCTCATAGCTTTGGGTCTAACTGTCGGTAGGTGAGTACCAGTCTAAAAAAATCCTCAAGCTGTGTTCATAATGTCCATTCACTCCCACACCATTCTTGCAGCGCGGTGGGTGTCATCACGGGCAAGACAGTTGCAGCCTTAAAACAAACAACTAATGACTATTTCAATAGCTGACTAGTCGCCAACTATTGTAATGACTAGTCATTAAAAACTGCACAAAAAAACAATCTTTTTTTTTTTACTATGAAAAATAAAACATTTTCCTTTTTTTTTTTTTTTAAAAAAAAGAGCATTTGCTGAAGAACAAAAATTACAATCAGCAATATTGTTTTTCTTAAAGTGCATTTTGTGCATAGCATTTAAAGTCCTTGGACGGTGACATTTTTTTTATTGAACCAATAAACTGATTGTATGAAAATATTCCATTCTGGCCATTCCCGTGATTTAATATGTGTCACCAGCCTCCATAAATGACTTTATTTGGTAATAGCCCATCTTTCACTCAGTGATGCTGCAGTACCGCCATCTGTCGATAGGGGCAGGCAGCAGTGACGTCAGCTCAGGAAGAAGTGAGGGTGATATTGCCTGCCTGTGCTGTGAGCCTCATCAGAGAAACATTCCCATCGGATCACTACAAGGGATTTTGCCTACCAAGATTAGATTTGTGAAAAATGATATTTAAATAAAGTTTTGTAAAATCATATATTGAGTTTATTAATGTTCATGTCAATTTTATAATTCTAATATTTCAGCATTCATCAAAGTCGCATGTCATATACATTTTAATAATTTTTCTACCATTTTATGGTATAAAATTCGGGTTCAATTCGGCACTCAATGTGGCGGGAACTCTGGCTTGTACATAGTGCCACTGCTCCCATAAGTGGGTTGGATCAACCAAGGTTTTGTTGAACAGAGTATTCATCAGATCATCCACATATTCTGAAAAAAAATATATTCAATAAAAATTAGACATCCATTTGACTACAGTATGAAATACAAATTTGACCCAAATTAACATAATTTGATAAAAGCTATGAAATGTGAAAGTTGAATGAAGACCAACCCTCCACCCACTGTAAATACCGGCTCACCATCACGATTCTGTGCCTGCTTGCGGCCTGCATTTTCATTAAAGTGCATTGCAGCTAAACAAAGTCTGTAATTAGAATATTATCACAATGATTTATTTTTGGACATATAAGTGATCTATCAGCAGAAACTCTATGTAATTGGCACTGTTATTGTCATGATGGCCGCTGGGCCGTCATCCCGCTCATCAGCTCCAGCTGCGCACAGAACAACAGGTGTTAATCAGCGGCTCTTAAAAGCCAGCGTCACACTTGCACTACACTCTCACATTTGACAATAAAGAATAACTATTTTGTATGTGTCTGTCTGTCTCTTGGGTCCTGAAACATGTCAGTTATTATAATTGCATTTCATATTTTTGGTCACATATTGCATCTCCTCACCTTGTCAACATTCCAAGGAATGAGAAGTGTTCACTCTTTGGTGCAAAATGAATAATCAGACTGTGGAAAGCCTCCACATTTGAAGTTTGCTGCCCTGGACTCAGCTTTCGCACATCCCTGAGGACCCGTGTTTTGTTGATCATAACTTATTCACAGCCCTTTGTGCCTGAAATAAATTGTAGGTGTGAGATATGTCACCAAAAATGATGAAAATCAATGGGATAATTTTTATATATATATATATATATATATATATAATACATGCACTGTTTCATTGTGTGAAACTGTTTTTTGTGTTAGGTTGCAGTCTCTCAGGAGCTGGGGGATCGTATGTAGTGCTCGCATCTTTGTACTGGTTGATGCGCAGGCAGCAGAGCAGCGCGCCGTTCAGCCGGAAAAAAGCAGAGGACAAGGGTAACGGGCACCACACCGAGACAGGGATAATCGGTGATAATGTTGCTTACTTGCAGGGGCAGGTGGCTGGCGTCGGCAGCTGACGAGGCGCAGGTGTGCGCGCAGCTGGAGTCGTGACACAAATTGCATCTTATTCTCGAAATCGCTGTCAACGAAATGTCTACTGCACATGTTGAGTGATTTACCGACATCATTCCAATTTTTTCGCGTTTTCTGAACGAATTTCACCCATGCCATTCTGATTTTCCCAGGGACAGGAAATTCATAAACACTCACCGCATGCTCCTCTGATATACCATCGCACCCGTAGACAACACAAAGCCAAACCATAATTAATTTGATTACTGAAATCCTAATCTTAATAAATCTATTTGTAATCCACAAGTACTCTGAGAAATATCCGTAATCGCCGATTTTAAAACTTAAACAAGCAATGTCCGCCGAGCGTGTGCGTGTCTCTCCCTGAAATTACGTCACACAATCAGTGGCCATCTTAGCCGCTGATCGCTTGAATGAGTCAGACTGCTCTCAAGGACAGCGTACTTAAAGAGCGCATTGTCACCTTATGCGACATTTGTTGACACCAAAACATGTGCGGTTCAAATTAGCTCGTCTCACTCAAAAATTTAAGATATGATTTAGCGATATTGAATTTTCGTCCGGCCGACGCCTTTAACATTAGGTGTGTGTGTGCGCACGCGCACATGCGCGAGAGAAAATCACTTACGTTTGTGAGGGTTGTCTCATATTTCTTCTCCATCAAGTGGGTGAAATGGGTTCTGGATGGCAGCGTATATTCAGGATTGAACTGGTGAATCATTTGAAATCCTTCCCCGTCAACCATGGAAAGTGGCCTCATGTCTTTGACCATCATGCTTAGGATTGACTTTGTGAGAGACCAGCTGTTGCTGAGTACATGTTTGCTTTTTCTGCAAAAAGCCATCCATGGGCCCTGTCCTCTTCTTTACGCTGCATAATGACATTGTCAGACAAAATGACATTCCTCTTTAAACTGTCATGATCCTCCATGCACCTACAGTAATAGGCTAGCTACTAGCATGGGGGCTAATTATCTTACCGAGAGGAGTCTGACTCTTCCAAAACGTGTTTCCTCTTCAAATGCTCGTGCATCACCGTAGTGGCCCCATGGTACACAAGGCTCACTTTACAGAGCTTGCATTGAACAGTTTTGTTGGCTGAGTCACGTAAAAATTGTTCCCAAACTTTGGAACGTTTTTTTTGTATGACCTCCGCTTCAGCTTCTGTCATGGGATACACACGATGACATCACTAACGAAGTGTCGACTACTAAATTGTCGACAAATTCTGTCGCTGACTAGTTGACTCGTCATTGCAGCCCTAGTTTGTTTACAGTAGTGTGAAAAAATGTTTGCCCCCTTCCTGATTTCTCATTTTTTGTTTTTCACTTAAATGTTTCAGATCATCAAACAAATTTAAATATAAGACAAAGATAACACAAGTAAACACAAAATGCAGTTTTTAAATGAAGGTGCTTATTATTAAGGGAAAAAAAGATCCAAACCCACATGGCCCTGTGTGAAAATGTGATTGCCCCCTAAACCTAATAACTGGTTGGGCCACCCTTAGCAGCAACAACTGCAATCAAGCATTTGTGATAACTAGCAATGAGCCTTTTACAGCACTGTGGAGGAATTTTGGCCCACTTATCTTTGCAGAATTGTTGTAATTCAGCCACATTGGAGGGTTTTCAAGCATGAACTGCCTTTTTAAGGTCATGCTGCAGCATCTCTAAGATTCAGGTCAGGACTTTAACTAGGCCACTCCAAAGTCTTCATTTTGTTTTTCTTAAGCCATTCAGAGGTGGACTTGCTGGTGTGTTTTCGATTATTGTTCTGCTGCCAAACCCAAGTGCACTTCAGCTTGAGGTCACAAACAGATGGCCGGACATTCTTCTTCAGGATTTTTTGGTAGACAGAAGAATTCATGGTTCCATTTACTACAGCAAGTCTTCCAGGTCCTGAAGCAGCAAAAGAGCCCCAGACCATCACACTACCACCACCATATTTTACTGTTGGTATGATGTTCCTTTTCTGAAATGCTGTTACTTTTACACCAGATGTGATGGGACACACACCTTCGAAAAAGTTCAACTTTTGTCTCATAAGTCCAGAGTATTTTCCCAAAAGTCTTGGGGATCATCAAGATGTGTTCTGGCAAAATTGAGATGTCATGATTATTAGCAATCAGATCATGTGCACGATGCAGCAGCAAGAAGGAACAATCAAACACACATTTGAGATTTTTATAAAATGTCAACATCACTGCACAGCTACTGAAACAGTCACTTGCCAGAGGAAACAGCCTGTGGAGAGATGAGAGCCATGAATGGAGGAATGGAGTAAGGGAAAATGGGCTGGCCAAATTACCACTTAGGTGAGCCTCGAAGGGAGAACTGGCAGGGCCCCAGCGAGGACTAGACGAACCAGCAGCGTGAGCTGGTGGTGCCTGACCAGGTGGTAGTTGAATGCCGTTGACGGATGATGGTGTGGCAGGAAAGCGTGCGCAGTCCTGGAGACACACCCGCACGATGGCAGCACCCTTAAGAGAGGAGAAAGCACACAGGATAACAACTTCACCCATGTGAATCAAATACTTGCTTGTCTTTTGTGCAGGTAGTATACCCAGACGAGCCATCGCTGAATCACTGAGGAGTGCTTCCTTATGAACGCTGGCTGATGAGAGGGTGCAGGTGTGTCCTCTCACTCAGGTGCGTTGAAGACCTGAGGAGAGACGAACGGGAAGGAGGGGGCGTGCTCTCGCCGCCCATGACAAGCCCCCCCCCTTCTAGGAGCGCCTCCTGGTGGTCCACAAGGCTTCTCAGGATGGGCACAGTGGTAGGCCCGGAGCATGTCCTTGTCCAGGACCCGGGACGAGGGAACCCAGGAGCGTTCTTCCGGGCCGTAGCCCTCCCAGTCGACGAGACACTGCAGGCCCCAGCCTCGACGGCAAACATCCAGGATCTGATGAACCATGTAGGCGGTGTGGCTATCAATCATCCGGGGGGGGGCAGAGAGGACTGACCGAGAGGGGTTTGATGTGACACGTGGAAGGTTGGGTTCACCCGTAGGGTCGGTGGCAGCTTGAGTTGAACTGAGGTGTCCACCACTCTGGAGATCGTATAAGGTCCCAAGAAGCGTGGGGACAGTTTTATAGACTTGACCTTCAGAGGGATCTGGTTAGCCACCAGCCAGACCTGCTGCCCCATGGCATACTTGGGAGCAGGCACCCGTTTTCGATCGGCCGTAACCCGGTTGCGCTCGGGAGAGCGGGTGAGGGCAGCGCGCGTGGACCTCCAGAGGTGCCGACAGTGGCGAGTATGGACCGTCCCCCCCACGGAGGGAACCACGACCTCCCTCTCAGCCATAGGCAACAGCGGCGGAGTATACCCCAATGATGCCTCAAAAGGGCCGGTGGCTGAGGAGACTGCAGAGTTCATGGCATATTCCACCCAGGTCAGGTGTGTGCTCCAAGCGGACGGATTCTCGGCTGCTACACATCAGAGTGGCCTCCAAGGACTGGTTGGCATGCTCCGCCTGCCTGTTGCTCTGGGGATGGTTGCCAGAGGAGAGGCTCACAGTGGTGCCCAGAGTCTGGCAGAAGGCCCTCCAAACCTGTGACATGAACTGGGGACCCTGGTCAGACACAATATCCAATTGGATGCCGTGGAGGTGGATCACGTGGTCGGTAAGGAGGGTGGCTGTCTCCAAGGCTGAGGGAAGTTTGGGGAGAGCCACCAGGTGCACAGCCTTGGAGAAGCAGTCCACAATGGTCATGACTGTTTTTTTGTGGGAGGGGGGGAGAAGTCCAGTCACAAAGTCCAGGGTAATGTGGGACCACGGGCGACCCGGGATGGGCAGGTGGGGAGGAGTCCAACTTGCCCCGGACACAGGTCTGGCAGGCCCACACATACTCCTGCACGTCCCGCCGCAGCGTGGGCCACCAGAACACCCGCCGAATTAGAGCCGTGGTGTGGGTGATCGCAGGGTGGCAGGCGAAGCGGCTGGTGTGGCCCCACTGAATGACGTCACGGCAGAGGGCAGCCGGGATGCACAGGCGGTTCCGGGGACACCCTGCTGGTACAGGCTCCCGAGACTGGACCTGACGGACCCTCCGCTCGATGTCCCACGTAAGGGCTCTGAGGATGCATGAAGAGGAAAGAATGGGTTGGAGGTGGGAAGGGGGTGCTACCTTCTCGGAATTAAACTGGCGCAATAGTGTCTGGTTTGGTATTCCAAGAGCCAGGCCGGTAGGTGATAGTAAAGTTGAACCGCTGGAAAAACAGGGCCCAATGAGCCTGCCTGGCATTAAGTCAGCAGGCCGACCGCAAATACTCTAGGCTTTTGTGGTCGGTCCACACGACGATGGGGTGAATAGCCCCCTCTAACCAATGCCTTCATTCCTCCAACGCCAACTTAATGGCAAGCAGCTCTCTGTCCCCTATGTCATAATTCCTCTCTGCCGGCGTAAGCTGATGAGAGAAAAACACGCACGGGTGGAGCTTCTGATTGGAGGGTGTGTGCTGTGAGAGGACAGCGCCTACCCCCGAATCAGATGCATCCACCTCGAGGACGAACTGGAGCTGCGTGTCGACCTGAGCCAAGATTGGTGTGTCCATGAACAGGCCCTTCAGTTTGGAAAAGGCCTGTTCAGCTGCCTGGGTCCAACGAAAGGGAACCTTAAGAGGTCAGCTGTGTTAAGGGCAGTGCCACCCCACTATAGTTCTGAATGAACCTGTGATAAAGATTCGCAAACCCAAGGAAGCGTTGAAGCTCCCTGTGGGAGTGTGGAGTTGGCCAATCAAGCACTGCCCTCACCTTGGCCAGGTCAGCAATCAGTCTCCCTTCAGCCACTATGAAGCCCAAGAAGGTGGTGGAATTGGTGGAGAACTCACACTTCTCAGCCTTAACGTAGAGCTGGTTCTCCAGGAGCCATTGTAGAATGGCTCTCACATGGACTTCATGTTCCTCTGGCGAGCGGGAGAAAATCAATATCATCCAAATAGACAAACACAAATTCATACAGCATATCGCGGAAGACGTCGTTAATTAAATGTTGGAAGACAGCAGGGGCGTTGGTGAGCCCAAATGGCATCACCAAATATTCAAACTGCCCCTGGTGGGTTTTAAACGCAGTCTTCCACTCGTCCCCCTCACAAATGCGGATAAAATGGTAGGTTTTGCACAAGCCTAATTTGGTGAATACCCGTGAGCGCTGAAGGAGTTCAAATGTGGAATTAATCAAGGGCAGGGGATATTTGTCCTCGACTGTAATAGGGTTGAGCTCCTGGTAGTCGATACACGGGTGCAGCGGGCCATCCTTCTTCCCCACGAACAAGAACTTGGCCCTGAGAGGAGCCGAAGATGGCCGAATAAGGCCAGCGTTCAGCGATTCCTTTATGTACTTCTCCATTGCCTCCCTCTCTGGACCAGAAATACTGTAGAGTCGGCTGGATGGCAGCCTCGCCTTCGGGATGAGGTCCACAGCACAGTCATAAGAACGATGAGGCAGAAGTGACAGTGCTTTCAACTTGCTGAAGACCTCCCCCAAATTGTGGTATGCTCGGGGAACAAGGCTGAGGTCTGACGGCTCGACCGGAGGGAGAGAGACTGGGAGAGACTGTAAACACTCAGCTGAACGTAAACAGTAGCCAAACAGAATAGGCTCCAGGAGGAGATGGAATTTTGCCCCCAGTTTATGATGGGGTTATGCTTCTGGAGCCACAGATAACCTAGGATCATCGGGGAAGATGAAACTGGGAGAAC
Source organism: Pholidichthys leucotaenia (assembly GCA_020510985.1). Classification (NCBI taxonomy): domain Eukaryota; kingdom Metazoa; phylum Chordata; class Actinopteri; order Cichliformes; family Pholidichthyidae; genus Pholidichthys; species Pholidichthys leucotaenia. The sequence goes on from CM035838.1 coordinate 134,646,688, forward strand.
TAGGAAGGTGATTTCCTCCCGATGATTCCCGGAAAGAAGGATGGTGATCTGCGTTGTGCGTTTGGTGACTACAGCAACCTCCTGGCCAGATATAGTGGTTATTCTTTGGTGTTGGGGCAATTTGAGTGTGGGTATATCAATGTCCCAAATGAACTGGGCCGACACGAAATTGGCCTCTGCCCCTGAATCCACAACCGCCATCGTCCTCCCCTCGACCCCCCTGGCAATTGCACGAGTGCTGAAATAGAGAAATTACCGGGGGGAGTTAACTTGGTCCTGCCCGCCAGACCCCCCCCCCCCCCCATGGTTACTGACGGGCTGAGTCTTTTGGTTGTTGGTGACACTCGTCCCAACTGTGCTTCACCGAACCACAGTACGAGCACGCGCTAGCCGCCCTCCTTCGCCGGCACTCATGGTCGGTTAACTGATACCGACTGAGCTCTATCGGCTCGGGAGGAAGACCAGCGCCACTAGTGTCAGCCACTGCGGCAGGCACCCGCTCAGCAGACGGGTGAGAGAACTGTCGCTCCTTCGCGCGTTTACGGTAGTGGTTGTCTAACCCCACAGCCTGATCGATAAGACCATCAAGGGTGTCGGGAATCGCATAAACCGCCAGGTCATCACGGAGGCGGGCGTTTAACCCATGGAGGAATGCGCTGCACAAGACAACTTCGTTCCACCCCGAGTCCGCCGCTTCGACCCGAAACTCCACCAAGTACTCGGCCACTGACTGAGCACCCTGGCGGAGAGTCATCAGGTGGCTCATGATGTTCCCTTGACTCTCCGTATGGTCGAACGCGTGAAAAAAAGCAACCATGAATTGCTCAAATGTGTATCCCCGCCCCTCCAGGCTGTCTGCCGTGGCCTGAGCCCAACTAAGGGCTCGGTCCACAGCAGTAATGTGAAAAACTGAATTTTCCCAATGTCCCCCAGATACCCCCCCCCCCCCGGACCTGCACCAAATACATCCGTACCTGATGGAGAAACTCTTTACACTTCCCCACCTCCCCTGCATACGAGGCAGGTGTGGGAATGGAGGTGGTATGGCGCACTGGAGGTAGAACAACGGTAGCAGGCTGAGGAGGAGGAGCAGGCGGAGCCACATTGGCCAAATGTTGCGTGACGGTGCCCAATTGCTGCATCATTGTCTGCAGCTGCTGGGACATCAGGGCAATTTGATGCTCAGTCGCTTCTAAGCGATCCAGAGCTGATTGCCCCGATGCTGCTGCACTTGCTGAGCTGAGGTCAAGGCTGGCTCATTCTGTCATGATTGTTATTAGCAATCAGCTCAGATGCATGATGCAGCAGCAAGAAGGAGCAATCAAACACACGTTTGAGATTTTTATTAAATGTCAAAATCACTGCACAGCTACTGAAACAGTCACTTGCCAGAGGAAACAGCCTGTGGAAAGAAGACGAGAGCCGTGAATGGAGGAATGGAGTAAGGGAAAATGGGCTGGCCAAATTACCACTTAGGTGAGTCTCCAAGGGAGAACCGGCAGGGCACCAGCGAGGAATAGACGAACCAGCAGGGTGAGCTGGTGGTGCCTGACCAGGTGGTGGTTGAATGCCATTGACAGGCGATGGTGTGGCAGGAGAGCGCGCGCAGTCCCGGAGATACACCTGCACGATGGCAGCACCCTTAAGAGAGGAGAAAGCACACAGGTTAATAATAACTTCACCCATGTGAATCAAATACTTGCTTATCTTTTGCACAGGCAGTATGCCCAGACGAGCCAGCATTGAATCACTGAGGAGTGCTTCCTTATGAACGTTGGCTGAGAGGGTGCAGGTGTGTCCTCTCACTCAGGTGTGTTGATGACCTGAGGAGAGATGAACGGGAAGGAGGGGGCACGCTCTCGCCACCCATGACAGATGAGCCTTTGCTCATTTTGCCCAGCAGTGGTTTTCGTCTTGGAACTCCGTGACGCAGACCATTTTTGCCCAGTCTCTTTCTTATGGTGGTGTCATGAACACTGACCTTAACTGAGGCAAGTGAAGCCTGCAGTTCTTTGGATGTTGTTGCGGCGTCTTTTGTGACCTCTTGGATGAGTCATCACTGCGCTCTTGGAGTAATTTTGGTCAGCTGGCCACTCCTGGGAAGGTTCACCACTGTTCCATGTTTTTGCCATTTGTGGATAATGGCTTCCACTGTGGTTCACTGGAGTCTCAAAGCTTTAGAAATGGCTTTATAACCTTTTCCAGACTGATAGATCTCAGTTACTTTGTTTCTCATTTGTTCCTGAATTTCTTTGGATTGTAGCATGATATCTAGCTTTTGAGGATCTTTTGGTCTACTTCACTTTGTCAGGCAGGTCCTATTTAGAAATGGCTTTATTGTCACGATTTGCCCTTTGGGACAGGAAGATGAGACCCATGTGCTGAACTGAGTTTGGCAGATTTATTGGTGGAACAACAAACAAAGACTAAACCGTGCTCAGAACACAAAAATACAAATGAGGAAGTAAACTTACTGATAGCGCACCGGGGCAGGGCTCTAGTGGAGACGAGAATACAAACATGACTGTGGCGATGAGAAAATGAAAATATAGCCTGTGTCCACTGTTTTTATCTACGTAAAGCACTTTGCACAGCATCTAATGTTTTAAAAGTGCTATACAAATAGTTTGATTAAATAGGATCAAAAACCAGTTACAAAATCAATGGCAGGTGTGGGTTATCTGAGCAGGCAGGAGACAGCAATGAAACATAATTAGGACCAGCTAGGGGCAGTGAGAGAGGAGCGAACCGAAGCTGACAGGGCAACCCCCACATGGAGCACCATGCCACTGACAGCTGTCAACCAGCAAAAGAACTGATGATATAAAGAATAAAATATCAACGCAAGCAGACTAAATTAATACAAAATAAAAGTATAACAAAACTAGAACACAAACAGGAAAATGGCAACCAGTACACAAATACAGAAACCCAAGAAGCATAAAATACAACAAATACTGTAAATAAATGCAGAGAAAAAGCCACAAGACTGAGCATGGCGGAAACTTCCAGTGTTCAGCTCATGACATTTATAACCTTTTCCAGACTGATAGATCTTTGTTTCTCATTTGTTCCTGAATTTCTTTGGATCGCAGCACGATGTCTAGTTTTTGATCTTTTGGTCTACTTTACTTTGTCAGGCAGGCCCTATTTAAGTGATTTCTTGATTGACAATAGGTGTGGCAGTAATCAGGCCAGGGTGTGGCTAGAGAAATTGAACTCAGCTTTCCAAAGATGTGATAAACCACAGTTAATTTGTTTTAATGGGGGTGGGGGGTGTCACTTTTTCACAATGGGCCATGAAGGTTTGGATTTTTATTTATTTATTTTTTTTACCCTTAATAATAAACATCTTCATTTAAAAACTGCATTTTGTGTTTACTTGTGCTATCTTTGTCTAATATTTAAATTTGTTTGATCTGAAAGATTTAAGTGTGACAAACATACAAAAAATGATTAATCAGGAAGGGGGCAAACACTTTTTCACACCACTGTATGTTTACAGTTTTTTTTTTTTTGCTAAAAAGGAAAATGTCTGTGACACACACAAGGTCCATTGTTTTGTGTTGAGCCGCTTAAAAGCAGTGGATGTTTGCTATGGGAGTGTAGATGCCAAGTTGTGTTGCAGTGACATTACTGAGCCCTGGCATTCCATTGTTTGCACATGCAGTAGGACTTTTGAGAATTTTCTGGAGAATATTCCGGATAGTTTTTGTCATTTTGGATATGTTGAGAGCTTTAATAAACCTGAAGGTGAAGAAAGCAAGCATATTTGTCCACTCCCATGTTTATAACAGTATGAGAAACTTGAAAAATTACCAACTTAAGGTACACTATATCTGTATGGAAAAACATGTAATTAATGGTAAATGGCATTCACTTATATAGCACTTTTTTCTCATCTCTAGATGACCAAAGCACTTTACAAATCCTGCTATCCGCCCATTCACATAATGATGGCGGCATAGCTGCCAAACACCGGCGCTGGCCTGACCCACCAGGAGCAACTGGGGGTTCAGTGTCTTGTTCAAGGACACTTTGACATGCAGACTGCAGACAGAGTGGGAATCGAACCCCTGACCATCCGATCAGTAGTCGGCCACACTACACCTGTGCCACAGCCGCCCCGAATGGTGAGTTAATCACGATTAACTTATCATTCCAAAAGATTAATCGTGATTAAAAATTTTAATTGTCCGACACCACTGATACAGTGATCCCTCACTTATCGCGGTTAATGGGGTCCAGAACCGACCGCGAAAAGTGAAAAACCACGAAGTAGCGTCACCCCCCCCCCATTTTTTACATACATTTTTTTTTGTGTATATATAATATCAATAAGTGTATATTAACCCTATAAATGCATATGCTTTCATTAGAACATTAAAGAATAGTTTGAAACATGTAAATAAAATATTAATAATATAAATATACATAAAATAATGTATAAATAATATAAATAATACGTACGTTCATTCTCTCTCTCGACGGGAAGGCGTAGAGGCAGCAGCGACGTCTCGGCCAATCAGCTTGCGAGATTCCCGAGCCAACACGAGAACAAAATCTCTTGGGGGGGAGGGGGGATGCTGGCCAGCGAATCAGAGAGGTGGATTTTGAGTTGTGCCGGCTCTCTGTGTAGTCTCCCTGCCTTCTGCTAGCGCCCGGGCAACTTTTTTCTCAATTTTGAATTTTTGATGAATATTTTTGAAAAATCCGCGATGCACTGAGGGCGCAAAAGGTGAGGCGCGAAGTAGCGAGGGATCACTGTACTACTAACAAAGTTAGGGATATTTGGCTTCGGGTGAAATTTATGATAAATGTTAAAAGTTCACACTACAGTGATATTATGAAAATAGGGTATTTAAGTAGAAGCATACAATGGTGCTTCCTCATTTCAAACAATCTGAGACAAAAGCCAACAACAGTGGTGGGTATACCACAACTAAAAATGTCAATGTCTCAATAACTTGTCACGTGCCCTTGTGCATCAATTACAGCATGACAAAGGCATCTTATGCTGTTCACAAGTTGACTTAGGTGCATTCACACGGCCATTGTTTGGTCCCGTCTAAAGGACCAAAGTGTGTATTCTGTGGATAGTTCGGTTCATTTGGCGCCATCTGAATGTGCCTGGAACTCTGGTACAACACCAAACAAGTGAACTCTGGTCCCCCTGAAAATGGGGGGTCTCAATTCGCTTGCAAACGCAGTCTGGTGCGCTTCACTTGCCGTGTGAATGCAAACGGAGTATCCAGCAGACCAAAGGGTGGACATGCCCCCTCTGTGTTTGTGTAACCACAGCAACACACAGTGAGAAGAGAAAGTGGCGTTTACTGTAAAGGTGCCTTCATATCAAATGCGAATGGACAAATTTTTTGTGCAGCACGATTACATTATAACTCAATGTAAATGCATGAAAAGACATGAATTCACCGTCTGGGTGAGATGCAGACAGGTGAAGTTGGCACTCACCTGAAAAAGTTATCCCTGTTAAACTCCATATGTGTTTCCCTGGCAGGAATCCGTGGGTAAAATAAATCCAACATCCCGATTCAGCTGAAGAGCTCCTGGTTCTTCAGCCTCCCTTTTGGGTAGGAAAATAAGAGACAACCGCGCGGATCCAAGAAATACTTTTACCAGAGGAAACTGGGGAGAAAGTTTAAAAAAATGTCTCTTGGAGGAGTGAGGAGGAGATGCAGGCTCTGAGACATTTGGTCTGAGGACCAGATTTCTCAGCTGCTTGTGGCTACACACAACAATACCGATGTTTTTGAAACGTTTTGTGACATGATAGTGACACGGGGGTTTATACAGACAGAGGAGCTTTTTATTTTGTGGCGCATAAACACCTTGGCTGAGGGAACGGTGTTATGCTGAGACTTGCTTGCTTGCCGAGAATTGCATCCCATCATTGAGTAAACATAATTTAAAGATAATTTACAAGAGGTAATAACAATTTTTACTTCTAAAAATGCACAAATGGTTACAAGCCTGGCTGTAGTGTTATATTTTATAGTTTTGATGCATGGGATGCAATTCTTGGCAAGTGAGAAATTCTCGGCATAACACCGGTCCTGGTCAATCGATGAGCCAGGTTTCTCTTCTTCGCCGAGATTTTTTCTTCCTGGTCAGTGGTGGTTTCGGCTACAGCATCACAAACGAGCAGCTGTTGTAACTGCATGACGTTGTTCAAGCAGTTTGGTCTGCTTGAGTGAAGTGCTGTGTGCAAACGAAGGTGTGAAAATTCTCGCTATCCCCCACCAAGTCGAACCAAGACCCCTGGACTATCCTGGTGTGAATGCAGCCTTAATGTCTGCTGATGCATAGCATTCCACTCTTCTTGAAGGGCTGCCCTCAGGTCATTGAGGTTGTGGAGTGCATGGTTACGAGCCTCTACACAGCGACTCAGCTGATCTCATAGGCTTTGTATGGGATTCAGGTTTGGAGAAAGTGCAGGCTACTTCATTTGAGGTACCCCAGCCTCCAACAACCGTTGACTAATTATGCAACCTCGATGAGCTGGAGAATTGTTGTCCATGAAAATGAAATTAGGCCTGCGTTCATGCAGGGGCACAATGACTGGATCAATGATGTTATTCAGGTAGTATTGGCTTGTCACTGTACCATTCACAAGTTGTAGAGCAGTTCTGTATTGACTAAACACACTTTCCCAGACTGTAATACCACCACCACCACCAAAGACTTGTCTGGTAACAAGAGTGGCTTGATGCATGGTGCTCTCCTTGATGTCTCCAGCATCGTGGTGGCCATCATTTCTGCTGAACGTGAATCGACTTTCATCAGAGAACAGCACTGAGGCCCACTGATCCCTTGTCCAGCGTAAATGCTCCCTGGTCCATGCAAGATGACGCCTGTGCCTGGTGGTGTGATCAGGTACCCTTGCGGGTCATCTAGCACGCAGACCACACTGATGTAAATTGTTTCAAATGGACTGACGTGACACTTGGGTGCCTCTCACATCCCTTAAATGTGCCTGGAGCTGAGTGGCATTCATCATCCAGTTCCGCAGGGCACTGTTCACAATGAAGCGGTCATCAGCGTGGGATGTGGCCAAAGGACGTCCACTTTTATGCCTTTCTGTGACTCTTCCAGTCTCTCTCTCTGTTGCAACCTGCTGATGACACTCTGTGATACTCTTAAGTTCAGTGGCCACTTCCCTCTGAGAATATCCTGTTTGAAGCCTCGCAGTGGCGAGATACTGTTGATCAATTGTTAGGTGTTGTCTTGGTCTCATGTCAAAATGTGAACAGCATGATGAAGACTGTTTAAATACCAATTGTAATTGAAACTGAAAATTTATTGGCCGATTCATGGATCAAACACCTGTTGTGAATTTTGCCATGAAGCACCTTGTTAGAGAACAGCAAGTTACACAAAAAGTACCAAAACACTGAACAGCTGGAAATGTGCATTCAAAAGGTAGTGCATTTTAGGTTAATCCTGAAATTTCACCTGAAAGTCTGTCTGTCTGACGAAAGAATTTAAAACAAAAATAAAATGTTCTAAAGGAGTGGGAAGAAACCAGCACTTATATAGTCCCACCCCTTTTCCATACCCAACAAATTACAATATCACTCTTAGTCATCATTCATCCCACAACCACATTCACCATAATACACCCCATAGTCAAATTATGCAACAGAAATGACACGTCATTTGTTGTTATTTCAACAATGGCACAACATTGTTGTATGTACGTCCTTTGCTCAGTACTTTGTTGATGCACCTTTGGCAGCAATTACAGCCTCAGGTCTTTTTGAATATGATGCCACAAGCTTGGCACACCTATCTTTGGGCAGTTTTGCCCATTCCTCTTTGCAGCACCTCTCAAGCTTCATTAGGTTGGATGGGAAGCGTCGGTGCACAGCCATTTTTAGATCTATCCAGTGTAGTGGGTTTATAGATATATTAATGTTAAAAGTATTAATGTAAATATGAATGTGAGTAGGAATGAAGATTTATTTTCATTACTCAGATCCTTGTACGGCACCAGTCCAGATAATGGACAGTTTTATTAATTCTTTATTTGTACCAATTTATGAATCTGTCTCAAAAAACCCTTTGAGTTCTTGACTCCTGGTAATCAATAAGATGGACATGAAATCAAACAATAACTCCCATGTCTTTCAATGGCTTAATAAGAAATGTCAGACTAGGTTAACACATTTGGATAACTTTAAAACAGAATTCAACATGTATTATGAGCATCATAGACTATTACCAAGTTACTTATGAATCAAGCATTTGTGGAACCAAATAAACCATAGTTAAATTTGTCAGCATACTGGAAATTGGAAAATACATAAAATAGCATTGGTTAAGAAAAGTGGATGCAATGTTATGAAGAAAGCGATGATTAACTATTTATAAAAATAGAAAATTGGTGTTACTCTGAAAAAGAACATAAATTAATGAAAGGACAACATGCATTTTGAAATTCTGATGGGGGTTTGCATGAAATTAAGCTTAAAGAACTTATACCAGGAATATTCTGAAGAATTAAAGTTAAATTAAACAGATCATCAGCTACAGGGGAGTCATGTCCCAGTGGGTAGCAGGCAGTCTACTTTTCTGTTCAACTAGACCAGCGTGGGTTCTGTTGGGAGGCTGGCAGACAAGCTCCTTACCATGGTTATGGCCTACTCCGGAGATCACAAAGGCTATTCTTCAGCAGGCTGGGCAAGGTCTTCTTATGCACTGAAGAAGGAATTGGTTTATTGTGCAAAGTCCGATCAGAAAGTCAAATTGGGACAAAAACACGCCACAGATCTGTTTCTTCTGATGTACGTGGCTTGAATGAGTTGGTTTAAGCTTAGAAAAAAAATCAATCTTCTTGCACGGTAATTTAAAGAAAACAGATTAAAATAAGAAATGAATTTTAAAGAAAAGAAACAGGATTTTCACACAGCATGACAGGCTCTGTGCCTTACTTGGAAGAGAGAAAAAAAAAATGGAAGAGCAGAAGAAGCTCCTTACAACTTGACCACCGCCCCAAAACTGAACAAAGGAAAATAAAAAGCAAGTTTTTCTCGGGTGTGGCATGATGGTTCTAAACTTCATGAAACCTGAGCTGAACCAATTATATTTGAGCTTCGTTCAACAAGTCATAAAATCGACCTAAAAAGGGAAATGCAGCAAAGCCTGGAGTTCTATTGGTCAGTTAAAGTTTCTGAGCTGGGGGTCCCCCACAGAGCAGAGAGAGACATTTGATATGAGAAGTGAGACCCTCCTTAAAGTATGCGTGCTGAATAAAGCATAAATTCCTTCAACTTTAGTGACTAAGATATTCCACTCAATAATAAGGAGCATACAATATCTCTACATTGTAACTGTAAGTAAATTGTAATAGTAAGCATGCAAGAATTAATTTCTTCCTGAAAATAAAGCAACACATATTAAATCATATCAGTAAAAGCATTTGAAACCCAATTGTCCATTCCAAGAGTTCAACCAGGTCTTCCGTAGCGGCTACTGTCTTGAGAGAAAGAATATGAATTAATTTGTTCATAATGCATAAAATCCACTGCAAAGAGGAAAAATTAAATATTCCTGATTCATCCACCAGATGGCACTGTGAAACTGGTTGTTTACTGGAGAATCTTGACTCCCACAAGTCTGGATTATGTCAACCATAAATCTGCCAATTTGAAACATTCCTTTGCCAAAGAGCAGAAAAGGAAGAATGACTAAGTCTTGGGGAAGGGATTAACTTCCACTTTATGGTCGATGAATAGTGTTACAGCTCTGGTCCTTGGATGAGAGAAGCAGTTCATGCCCTGACTTAGCAGCTGAAGCAATTTTTCTTCAGCAAAGAATGATTTTATAAATTGGAACTCAAGGTCATGCTACACCAGAGATGTTCAATTGGATTCAAGTCTGGGCTCTGGCTGGGCCACTAAAGGACATTCACAGAGTTGTCCTGAGGCCACTCCTTTGATATCTTGGTTGTGTGCTTAGGTCGTTGTCCTGCTGAAAGATGAACTACCACCCCAGTCTGAGGTCGAGTGCTCTGGAGCAGGTTTTCATCCAGGATGTCTCTGTATATTGCTGCATTCACCTTTCCCTCTATCCTGACTAGTCTCCCAGTTCCTGCTGCTGAAAAACATCCTCACAGCATGATGCTGCCACCACCATTGGCATGGTTATGAGAGGTGCCTGGTTTCCTCCAAACATGATGCCTGGTATTCACACCAAAGAATTAAATCTTTGTCTCATCAGACCAGAGAATTTGGTTTCTCATGGTCAGAGTTCTTCAAGTGCCTTTTGACAAACTCCAGGTGGGCTGCCATGTGCCTTTTACTAAGGAGGGGCTTCCATCTGGCCACGCTACCATATAGACCTGATTGATGGATTGCTGCAGAGATGGTTGTCCTTCTGGAAGGTTCTCCTCTCTCCACAGAGGAACACTGGAGCTCTGACAGAGTGACCATCGGGTTCTTGGTCACCTCCCTAAGGTCCTTCTCCCCCAATCGCTCAGTTTAGATGGCCGGCCAGCTCTAAGAAGAGTCCTGGTGGTTCCGAACTTCTTCCATTTATGGATGATGGAGGCCACTCTGCTCATTGAGACCTTCAAAGCAGAAGAAATTTTTCTGTACCTTTCCCCAGATTTGTGCCTCTAGACAATCCTGTGTCGGAGGTCTACAGACAATTCCTTTGACATCATGCTTGGTTTGTGCTCTGACATGCACTGTCAAATGTGGGACCTTGTATAGATAGGTGTGCCTTTCCAAATCATGTCCATTCAACTAAATTTACCTCAGGTGGACTCCAGTTAAGCTGTAGAAACATCTCAAGGATGATCAGTGGAAACAGGATGCACCTGAGCTTAATTGAGTTTCATGACAAAGGCTGTGAATACTTATGTACATGTGATTTCTTAGTTTATTTTTAATAAATTTGCAAAAATCTAAAAAAAATTCTTTTCACATTGTCATTATGGGGTATTGTGTATAGAATTTTGA